>CP136064.1:93800762-94401028 GCA_032622095.1 Siphonodentalium dalli
ATCGCGTGACTTGTGACCCAGAGTAAAACAGTTGAAAACAGTAGATATGGCAAGAAACGTGGTCAAAATTTTTTTGGTACTCGTATTTTTAGGGGCTAAGTGCTAAGTGCAACTGAATCAAGAAAAGGGACGTTCAAACTGAATTCTAGCGGTGCTATGCTGCTAAACTGCTAAGAAATGAAAAAAGAGACGTTCAAACTCAATTCTAGCGGTGCTATGCTGCTAAACTGCTGAGAAATGAAAATATTAAAAAAGAGAGTTTCAAACTGAATTCTAGCGGTGCTGTGCTGCTAAACTGCTAAGAAATGAAAAAAGAGACGTTCAAACTCAATTCTAGCGGTGCTATGCTGCTAAACTGCTGAGAAATGAAAATATTAAAAAAGAGAGTTTCAAACTGAATTCTAGCGGTGCTGTGCTGCTAAACTGCTGAGAAATGAAAATATTAAAAAAGAGACTTTCAAACTGAATTCTAGCGGTGCTGTGCTGCTAAACTGCTGAGAAATGAAAAAAGAGAGTTTCAAACTCAATTCTAGCGGTGCTATGCTGCTAAACTGCTGAGAAATGAAAATATTAAAAAAGAGACTTTCAAACTGAATTCTAGCGGTGCTGTGCTGCTAAACTGCTAAGAAATGAAAAAAGAGACGTTCAAACTCAATTCTAGCGGTGCTATGCTGCTAAACTGCTGAGAAATGAAAATATTAAAAAAGAGACTTTCAAACTGAATTCTAGCGGTGCTGTGCTGCTAAACTGCTAAGAAATGAAAAAAGAGACGTTCAAACTCAATTCTAGCGGTGCTATGCTGCTAAACTGCTGAGAAATGAAAATATTAAAAAAGAGACTTTCAAACTGAATTCTAGCGGTGCTGTGCTGCTAAACTGCTAAGAAATGAAAAAAGAGACGTTCAAACTCAATTCTAGCGGTGCTATGCTGCTAAACTGCTGAGAAATGAAAATATTAAAAAAGAGACTTTCAAACTGAATTCTAGCGGTGCTGTGCTGCTAAACTGCTAAGAAATGAAAAAAGAGACGTTCAAACTCAATTCTAGCGGTGCTATGCTGCTAAACTGCTGAGAAATGAAAATATTAAAAAAGAGACTTTCAAACTGAATTCTAGCGGTGCTGTGCTGCTAAACTGCTAAGAAATGAAAAAAGAGACGTTCAAACTCAATTCTAGCGGTGCTATGCTGCTAAACTGCTGAGAAATGAAAATATTAAAAAAGAGAGTTTCAAACTCAATTCTAGCGGTGCTATGCTGCTAAACTGCTGAGAAATGAAAATATTAAAAAAACAAGGGTTTCAAACTGAATTCTAGCGGTGCTGTGCTGCTAAACTGCTGAGAAATGAAAAAAGAGAGTTTCAAACTCAATTCTAGCGGTGCTATGCTGCTAAACTGCTGAGAAATGAAAATATTAAAAAAGAGAGTTTCAAACTGAATTCTAGCGGTGCTATGCTGCTAAACTGCTGAGAAATGAAAAAAGAGAGTTTCAAACTCAATTCTAGCGGTGCTATGCTGCTAAACTGCTGAGAAATGAAAATATTAAAAAAGAGAGTTTCAAACTGAATTCTAGCGGTGCTGTGCTGCTAAACTGCTGAGAAATGAAAAAAGAGAGTTTCAAACTCAATTCTAGCGGTGCTATGCTGCTAAACTGCTGAGAAATGAAAATATTAAAAAAGAGACTTTCAAACTGAATTCTAGCGGTGCTATGCTGCTAAACTGCTAAGAAATGAAAAAAGAGACGTTCAAACTCAATTCTAGAGGTGCTATGCTGCTAAACTGCTGAGAAATGAAAATATTAAAAAAGAGACTTTCAAACTGAATTCTAGCGGTGCTGTGCTGCTAAACTGCTAAGAAATGAAAAAAGAGACGTTCAAACTCAATTCTAGCGGTGCTATGCTGCTAAACTGCTGAGAAATGAAAATATTAAAAAACAAGGGTTTCAAACTGAATTCTAGCGGTGCTGTGCTGCTAAACTGCTGAGAAATGAAAAAAGAGAGTTTCAAACTCAATTCTAGCGGTGCTATGCTGCTAAACTGCTGAGAAATGAAAATATTAAAAAAGAGACGTTCAAACTCAATTCTAGCGGTGCTATGCTGCTAAACTGCTAAGGAATGAAAATATTAAAAACAAGGGTTTCAAACTCAATTCTAGCGGTGCTATGCTGCTAAACTGCTAAGGAATGAAAATATTAAAAAAGAGACGTTCAAACTCAATTCTAGCGATGCTATGCTGCTAAACTGCTAAGAAATGAAAAAATTAAAAACAAGGGTTGCAAACTCAATTCTAGCGGTGCTGTGCTGCTAAACTGCTAAGAAATGAAAAAATTAAAAACAAGGGTTTCAAACTCAATTCTAGCGGTGCTGTGCTGCTAAACTGCTAAGAAATGATAATATTAAAAAAGAGACGTTCAAACTCAATTCTAGCGGTGCTGTGCTGCTAAACTGCTAAGAAATGAAAATATTAAAAACAAGGGTTTCAAACTCAATTCTAGCGGTGCTATGCTGCTAAACTGCTAAGAAATGATAATATTAAAAAAGAGACGTTCGAACTCAATTCTAGCGGTGCTATGCTGCTAAACTGCTAAGAAATGAAAATATTAAAAAAGAGATTTTCAAACTCAATTCTAGCGGTGCTGTGCTGCTAAACTGCTAAGAAATGAAAATATTAAAAAAGAGACGTTCAAACTCAATTCTAGCGGTGCTATGCTGGAGGCCCCCACCCCCCTGGAATGCGGAATACCACTTAACACAGAGGGTGGAATACGGAATACCAGTTAACAGCAATATGGAATTTTCCAGATAAATTTTCTATTGCCGTACGAGCGCCGGTCTTACCGCAGTGTCCATGTCTAAAATAATATAAAATGAAGATGATCGACGATCTGTATGTCAAACCGTGAATTTATTGTGACAAAAATCGCATTTATATTAGGAAGTGGCTAAAGAACGGTATACCGCTCTTTAGTACTGAGGGCTAAAGAACAGTATACCGCTCTTTAGTGATGAGGGCTAAAGAGCGGTACGGATTATAACGTTATGTGTTGGCGCAAAATATCTTGGCAACGCACGTGCCGCTCATCCAACCTGGACCGCTCTTCAGCACCGAGGGCTAAAGAGCAGTATACCATTCTTTAGCACCAAATGCTAAAGAGTGGTATACCGTTCATTAGCGTATCAGGCCCATATAGCTAAAGCATGGTATACCGCTCTTTAGCGTTTGTCACTAAAGAGCAGTATAGCGTTCTTTAGCACCAAACGCTAAAGAGCGGTATACTGTTAATTAGCGTATCAGGCCCATATAGCTAAAGCGCGGTATACCGCTCTTTAGCGTTTGGTACTAAAGAGCGGTATACCGTTCTTTAGCCACGGCCTAACAGAGGGGCCGGAATACGGCGTACCTCATAACAGGGCATGGAATACGGCGTACGAAAAGGGGGTGGGGGCCTCATGCTGCTAAACTGCTAACGAATGAAAATTAAAAAAAAGAGACTTTCAAACTCAATTCTAGCGGTGCTATCACTGGTGCTATGCTGCTAAACTGCTAAGGAATAAAAATATTAAAAAAGAGTGTCACAAACTGAATTCTAGCGGTGCTATGATGCTAAACTGCTAATGCCTGCAGCCTGTGCTGACGGATTGTGCAAAAGAGTTTAGTCATACAAAGACTAAAATTCGAGATGGCCTTTTTTTTTTGTCGATTGGCCACATTTCAAAATGATCCGACAAGATATAAGATCTGTATTAAACCCGTGCTAAAGGAAATCGCACTCACAAATGTCACTCGCTCACACACACATGCAAACACGAATGGCGGACATTAACCAGGGACGTGGCTAGGGATAGAATGACTCCATTGGGGGGGGGGGGGGTGTCCCATTGGGGGGGGGGGGGGGGGGGTGCCCACCTTCAGAAATTCAAACTGCACCCTCCCCCTTGAACAGAATCAGACCAAACACAAGTTTTGCATAATCCCATTTGCACTTCAGTACTGTGCTCAGACCTAGTATCCTATATAATCATAAACACAAATGCACACGGCCAGGATACATGACACAACGGGCGGACCATCTGGCCTCAACCGAAGTTTTCCTGGTGTTGGAAATTTCAAACCTGATACTCCCCCTAAGTTTTACCAAATGTAGTAACATATTGTTTTGTTAAACTAATTAGCAGTTTTGTATTGGCCATGGGGGAGGGAAAATGACACACCTGGCCGAGCATGGTTCATCTTATTTTATGCCTTGTTGTTTTTAGACCATTAGATCAACATCCGTACATATGGAGTATCAGATTGTAGATTTCAAATACATGGAAAGGTTGAGGTGCCAGTTGGAAAGTTCAGTGAGGGTGCAAGTGTCATTTCAAAGCAAAGTTTGGTCTGCTGGTATGGGGAGAAGTGGGGTGACTTTATGCCCAAATTGAAGAGTTCAAATGCAGAACGAATGTATCTTTAATTGTTTTATTTCAAAGAAATATGTATAAACACAAATTATATCAAGACAAAAACTTCAAGGTTGATAACAGTACAAATTACCTTACATTGTTTTTAAGAACAAGACAATAGTCACAAAGATATGTTTTTGTAGAATCCAAAGACAACAAACATTTTATGAGAAAAGCAAATGATCGAGAACTATTTGAGTCATTCCCTAGAAATTTATGCCTTGAATGATAACAAGAAACATGGTAATAAATATTATAAAATTATACACAGAAGATCACGTCAAACGAGATACAAGAAGTAAATGATGATCACGTAATGTATAGTTATGAAATAGGTTCAAGATTTGATATACTTTGCAAAGACATTTTTTTTTCTATTACTGGTAGTTTTATTTAGGCCATTAAAAAAATTGGTTTAAGGTGATAATCTCTCAAGTTTGAAATGAGGGAGTAAATCTTGTAAACTCATCATGAGCCGAAAATCTTGATTGTAGACAAAAATATATAAATATCAGTTAACCCTTTCATGACAAAAACCCTGTTCCAATGCATTCCTTATATAGGCAAAATCAAATGCTTTTTGAGCATTGTTTTAAACAAATATCTATATACAATGAGCACAATCTGAAAAGTATATAAAACAACAAGAGCACAGTAATTAGCACAGTAACAACTTTCTATAAATTAATAACATTAAAAGACAAATGAACATGTTTATAGCCTGAACAGTGCGTGAGTTCTGGTATAACGGTATACCCTGGTATAACGGTATACCCCAATTACTGCTGAGTTTATGAATGATGTTCATTTTATTAATTAACTTTTATATCCTTAAATATGTCACTGAGTATTATTTATCTAGGAATATTTCCAGCTGTTAGTTTCCCATCCAAGTTACTGATCTAGGTTTGTTCTGTTAGGTTTTAGATCGAGTAAATGATAGAATCTTCAACTCATCTCCAGTTTAAAATTTACAAAATGCCCAGTAAATTAGCTCAGGACCTCGCCAAAGGCTACACCCAGACCTCATTTACTGGAGTCATTTTGTGAATATAAATTGTGGTCAGTTGCAGATTCTATTGGTCATGAGATTAAAGGGGTACTGTGCACCAAATCCGGCCATTTGTGGGAACATCACATGTTATACCTAACAGAATATATGGAAAAATGAATAAATTTTAGCATCATCCAATCTGCTTGGGGGAGCAGGAGATGGGTGTCCCCCCCATGAAATTTTGTGTATAATAATTTGAAGACTATAAGTTTTCCCCGTGTTCTGGGCCCATTGGAATACAATGGGATACTGATACTAAAATAAAAGTCAAAGTCCACACACAGCTTAATAGCTTCGTTTTGAAGCCATGCCTGAGCACTGTTACTGAGTTACAGTAATGCCCTAAATAATTGACCCCTTAACTACAGCAGAATTATCCAAAAAATTACGGATTTAGTCAGAAATATAGCTTGTTGCCATTCATCGGAAAGCATTATTTGATGTCCGCATTAAATGATGCAGCATTTTATGAGCGGGGTAGGTAAATGTCCGGGTGGAGAAATGTCTGCTTTTGAAAGTGGGGAAATGTCCGGTGGAGAAATGTCCAGGATTCAGCACCAATGACGAACCTGCACACAGTCAAAGAAGACTTTTTCGTGAGGGCAAATTTATCTCAGTAATCCATCAGTAAGCCTCGATCAAGATTCATATCAAATTGGGAGGTCAAGCATGAACTTCATTGTACCGGTATTAGTCCACAAAGTATTAAAGGTACTCAATCCGATCAGATGCTCCTAAATTACTATTTCTTTGGCTTCGGGAGTAAAAAATATGTTATTCGAGTCGAGGAACCCACCCATCAAAGCTCAGAGTGATCAGATATTGTGTAATAATATGTGGCCCAGAAAAACGTGGTCAAACAGATGTTCTCGGACAAAATTGCAGATGAAGATGGATAACTCTAAAATAAAGTGGTAATACGGTCAAATTTCATGTCAAATACTGTAGTGATAATACGGTCATATTTTGTTGAACAAAATGTTGACAAATAACAAGTTTTGGGAAATTTGATACCATAGTTGACAGTGGTTAGCATTATTTTATTGCAATAAATCGATTCTGATAACTAAAGCGTATTTTGAAGAAATGTTGTTGTTATATATTGATGGTATGGGGACCATCAGATCGGATTGAGTACCTTTAAATAAAAGCTAACAGTTGGGAGATTTCCGACTAATGCATACTATTTTAGGTAAATTCTCAAACATTTGAGAAAACTCTTGCCAACTAATTATGTACATATTTAAGCTAAATGTAACGTAGGTAGTAATATACAATTTCCATCAATTTTGGCAAATCTGAGAGGGGGTACTGTACATTATTGTTGACATATGTCCAAATATGCATATTTCATATTTATGTACTTTTGCTTTTTCGGACTAATTTGTCGATGAGTTATGCCCCTTGGTCTACACACAGAAAATGCACAAATTAACCCTTTTTTTTACCAAAATTGACCATTTTCAACACAGCAGCAATCTTAGCAGACCATGACCGAGCGAATGTCAGTTAATAACCGATACATGTAGTAGAGTTACCGTATGTTAGAGCTCAGAATTATTCGAAACAGAAAAAAATTATCGTAGCAATTTTTGCAAAATGTAAAGGGTAAATAAAAAAATTCAGAGGAGAAAAATCAAACTATTTTCCTATAACCAAACACACCCAGTTGGCCCCCACCGAATACGAAAATCATGATACGCATAAAAATTTCAACATTTTTGAGAACTTTCCCAGTTTTGTAAAGTAATTAAAGGTACTCAATCCGATAAAAACTCCTCTCAATTACTATTTCAATGGCTTCGGGGGTCAAAAATATTTGATTCGAGTCGAGGAAGTCACCCATCAAAGCTCAGATTTGTTAGATATCGATTTTAGAAATCTATTATTTTTCATTATCGGGAATACTTTCTGGCCCAGATCTCAGGCAAAATTGCTTTATTATTACCACTTGATTTTAGAGTTATCCATCCTTGTCTGTTTGAATAGAGTTTTGGTGTACAAATCTCGAGCAGGATACGAAATTGACGGCAATTATTAGTACTCATCTCGAGAACATAACAAATTTCAAAAATCAATATCTAATAACTCTGAGCTTTGTTTGATGGGTTCCTCGACTAGAATCAAATATTTTTTACCCCCAAAGCCAAAGAAATAGTAATATTGTTGTTGGAATCTGTTGAGATGGGGACCCTCTTTACGGATTGAGTACCTTTAAACCTTCAAACAAGAAATGTAACATTCAACACATGCTACCCAGGCAATTGTGCCACCCCCCCCCCCCCCCCCACCCCCCCCCCCCCCCCACCCATATTCTTTTTTTTCCATTTTTCATAATAAATTGCGTACTGCTTACCATATACAATTGTTACCCCCCAAATGAACAGTTCAGGTAAATTTCCAACAAAACATAACCTGGGTGCAATGATATTCCTATAGAGATCAATTTCAGTTTTCACTGATTTTATTTACAAAAACTTAGTTTTTTTCCCAAAATCTGAGTTAGCAAAGATTTCGTTTGCTAGCTTACTCAGTATTCATATTCCTCATATCCTCCAAACATTTTGATGTATAAATTAATACATCTGGTAGACGACCATGACGATAAACACTTAAAATACAAAATTTCTATTAAAATCCCCTAGTCCACCCGAAATTCCAATTTTGTGGATTAATCAGATCTAATGCATAATTATAGCTAGCTAAATTTAGGTATTGCTATTCTTTCAGTTTTCACCAAAAAGGGCAAGGGTGATGTATTTTTTAACATGCCAAAAAACATGACGGATACATGTATATAAACATATCGCTATCCTCAAAGTAATTGACTAAAAAAATGGGGTGATACCCCGGTATATTAATGATCGCAGTATTACTTGTAGTATACGGTATCAACAGCCTGTAACGAGGCGGACAACAAAATCATTTGTTCAGTGTTGTTTTGGACATTAATTTTGCTGGTTGAGCAATATATCATTTTGTTATGGCAAGGATGAGGGTGTGTGTTTGAGGGGGGGGCAAATAACAGTCACACTATCCGCAGAGCGGCATACTTCTAGTTCGTGCTGTAGCTACGGTGTCAATGGCACATTGTGGGCCATCAAATTAACCCGGTGACAATTCTCTCTGATTAAGGGCATAGAAAAATCCCACAATACCAAATCTCAGTTCGACATCGTTAAGACCGTTAGAGAAGTCTATCGACAATTTTTTCTATAATAAATTCTCATTGTAATTTGGCGAACCCCTTAAGTTTGATTGACATAATGCGCATGTTGTCGACATTAGCGTTCCTATGTCGTTTGGCGCCAAACCAAGTCTATGATGGATCAGTGCATGCCCGACTTGGAAGGAATCGACCTTTACACAATAAAAATTAGTTTCCAATTAACATATATGTACCATGTATATGTTGACCTCTCAGAGAGTTTGAACTCTGCAAGACTTGGTCACGCCCATATAGCACATCAATTTTCACCACTTATATCCATTTTAACGGCGACATGATCAGCTATATCATGACGTACAAGTTGAATCTGCGCTTGCGCGTATATAGAAACCACCCACCCCCCCCCCCCCCCCACCATTGAAAAATTAAACAGATATGTCTTCCACAATGCGACTTGTAGTATGCATGTTTCAAATCGTGTGCACCCACATTGAAATTGTGAGTTTCGCTCAGTAGGCAGCATGTTATAAAGATGGTGTGTTGGGCGACGAGAAAGATATCTTGTCGCTGGCAACAAATGACGTTTTTCGGCACTGAATGAGTTAATCAGCCTGATTCAGCCTGATAAATTTATAATACAATTTTTTGTAGCTCTGCGTCATAATACAATCTGCTTCTTTGACAATCTTTGTGGTCTAATTCTCTTCTACTCAGGTACACGCCAATGAGCAGTGTATTTAATTCTTAAATAACCTGATAAATGTGTTTCATATTGAGAGCCAACATATATATATTTTCTATTTTTCCAACAATCCGAAACAAAATGTCGCAGAAAATATTTGCTCTGAATGGCGAAAATAGACCGGGGCACGACCATGTTGCGGTATGTTTGATCCGCCCTTACCTGACTATATCGGTACATAACATGAAATGCCAAACTGCGGTAATTTCAACACACCGTTAAAATATTTTAATACAAGTATGGTCGAGTCAGATTAGGGTCCTGCGAATTGAAGATTTTGATCGAATCGAATATTGAATCGAGTCTACGTAATCGAATCGAATATCGAATCGAATATCGAATCGAATCATACCTGTGTGTTGCATTCTCAATTAGGCATTTAATGTCAATGATTAGACGATTTGAGAATCGTTCTATGAACTTCCATGAAGTTCCATCATAACTTGTGTGGCGATCAACCGTCGTTCCCGATACTATTAACTTCAATTGAGAATTGTCGAGAGAAAAAATACCAGATTAAAACGTCCATGCGGTCGTAACGACGATTAGATATATTGTACATGCACAATTGCAAATCGGCACTAGGAAACACCCGTTTTTACAGGTGTCAGTCAACTCGTACCCTGACCAACTCGTACCCTGCTGTTTTTCAGCAATCCATGGGGTCAAAACTGTGGTATTTCAACTAAATAACGGACATACTATAAACTTGAAGATGCAACAACAGTCGCAGGTTAGCCTGTTATGTAGTGCTGGATGCTTAGATGTCTTTTTTCCCAGACACTTGCGATTTATATACCACGTTGCATTCATCACAAATGTAAGTTCCTGCACTACATGCAGCTTTTATCATGTTTAAAATAAACATGAATAGTGTTGTTTACATTCTCAGCGATATTACAGAACGCGGAGTCTGAGACGTATAGACGGCGGATAACGCTAGCGTTTGCTCAGTCTCATCGCTATTATCATTTACGCGTGTCGTCGGTCCATCAGCGATCTCTGAGCTTTTGGCTATCGAATTGACTTTCGAATAGAATCTCGAATTGAATATCGAATATTCGCAGGACCCTAAGTCAGATTAATGTAAACCATGCAAACTTTTGTATTTTCATATACCTTTATTTTTGTTTAACATTCTTTAACAACATTCAATGCGGAGACCAGTCAGAAACAATTTGTGCCAGGACCTGTCCCAAGCATTCCTTGCTCTGGTGATATTAGGGTTCCTGCCATGTTGGGCCCCTCCCCCATCAGTTCCGACCTTGGGTGTGAATGTGAATGCCTAAAATCTGATACTTTTGTAAAAATAAATATCCTTTACTCACCAAGAAGTTCCGACTTAAATCTGCAGCAAACCTCCAATATCTTTCTTGATAAAAAACAAAAACAAACTGGGACAACAGCAATCTTTAATGTTTTCATTCGTTAGCAGTTTAGCAGCATAGCACCGCTAGAATTGAGTTTGAACGTCTCTTTTTTAATTCATTAGCAGTTTAGCAGCATAGCACCGCTAGAATTGAGTTTGAACATCTCTTTTTTAATATTTTCATTTCTTAGCAGTTTAGCAGCATAGCACCGCTAGAATCGAGTTTGAAACTCTCTTTTTTAATATTATCATTTCTTAGCAGTTTAGCAGCATAGCACCGCTAGAATCGAGTTTGAAACTCTCTTTTTTAATATTATCATTTCTTAGCAGTTTAGCAGCATAGCACCGCTAGAATCGAGTTTGAAACCCTTGTTTTTTAATATTTTCATTCTTTAGCAGTTTAGCAGCACAGCACCGCTAGAATTGAGTTTGAAAGTCTCCTTTTTCATTCCTTAGCAGTTTAGCAGCACAGCACCGCTAGAATTGAGTTTGAACGTCTCTTTTTTAATATTTTCATTTCTCAGCAGTTTAGCAGCACAGCACCGCTAGAATTGAGTTTGAAACCCTTGTTTTTTAATATTTTCATTTCTTAGCAGTTTAGCAGCACAGCACCGCTAGAATTGAGTTTGAAACCCTTGTTTTTTAATATTTCATTTCTCAGCAGTTTAGCAGCACAGCACCGCTAGAATTCAGTTTGAAACTCTCTTTTTTAATATTTTCATTTCTTAGCAGTTTAGCAGCATAGCACCGCTAGAATTGAGTTTGAACGTCTCTTTTTTAATATTTTCATTTCTCAGCAGTTTAGCAGCACAGCACCGCTAGAATTGATTTTGAAAATCTCTTTTTTAATATTTTCATTTCTTAGCAGTTTAGCAGCACAGCACCGCTAGAATTGAGTTTGAAACCCTTGTTTTTTAATATTTCATTTCTTAGCAGTTTAGCAGCATAGCACCGCTAGAATCGAGTTTGAAACCCTTGTTTTTAATATTTTCATTTCTTAGCAGTTTAGCAGCACAGCACCGCTAGAATCGAGTTTGAAACCCTTGTTTTTTAATATTTCATTTCTTAGCAGTTTAGCAGCATAGCACCGCTAGAATCGAGTTTGAAACCCTTGTTTTTAATATTTTCATTTCTTAGCAGTTTAGCAGCACAGCACCGCTAGAATCAAGTTTGAAACTCTCTTTTTTAATATTTTCATTTCTCAGCAGTTTAGCAGCACAGCACCGCTAGAATTGATTTTGAAAATCTCTTTTTTAATATTTTCATTTCTTAGCAGTTTAGCAGCACAGCACCGCTAGAATTGAGTTTGAAACCCTTGTTTTTTAATTCTCAGCAGTTTAGCAGCATAGCACCGCTAGAATCGAGTTTGAAACCCTTGTTTTTAATATTTTCATTTCTTAGCAGTTTAGCAGCATAGCACCGCTAGAATCAAGTTTGAAACTCTCTTTTTTAATATTTTCATTTCTCAGCAGTTTAGCAGCACAGCACCGCTAGAATTGATTTTGAAAATCTCTTTTTTAATATTTTCATTTCTTAGCAGTTTAGCAGCACAGCCCCGCTAGAATTGAGTTTGAAACCCTTGTTTTTTAATTCTCAGCAGTTTAGCAGCATAGCACCGCTAGAATCGAGTTTGAAACCCTTGTTTTTAATATTTTCATTTCTTAGCAGTTTAGCAGCATAGCACCGCTAGAATCAAGTTTGAAACTCTCTTTTTTAATATTTTCATTTCTCAGCAGTTTAGCAGCACAGCACCGCTAGAATTGATTTTGAAAATATCTTTTTTAATATTTTCATTTCTTAGCAGTTTAGCAGCACAGCCCCGCTAGAATTGAGTTTGAAACCCTTGTTTTTTAATTCTCAGCAGTTTAGCAGCATAGCACTGCTAGAATCGAGTTTTAAACTCCCTTTTCTCCAGATTTCGCGTTTGGTCATCCATTTTGAATCGGGAAAATATGTAAACAAATGTACAGTTCGGAAACCAAAAGACGAAACCGCTTTTCCGGCAATAGATATCTTTGACTTTACTTTGATGTAGCAGTTAGCACCTAAAAATACGAATACCCAAAAAATTTTGACCACGTTTCTTGCCATATATGAAAACAGTTAACTCCGATGCACATGTTGTTGCATGCGCGTCTTCTCGGTGGAGTCAAACATATAATCAAGTTGAGTTTATAGACAAAAGTAGTCCCACTTTAACGGCTTCGAAATCCATTAGAGGATAGCGACCACGATAGAGCTTGAGACCAGAATGGTCAATGTCAATTAGTGTTGTTTCCCCGGACTGGAGAAATCGTGTGTTCTAGTTTAGGGTAGAGTTAGCTCCCATCCAGTTCTGTTGTTTCCACATGATCTGTGTATTCCTTGACGCCTTTTCCGTTTTTATTTGGTTTCGTTCTCTGTACTACCTCCATTTCTATGCTGGGCTCTTCGCCATATTTCTGAAATAGCAAATGTGCAAGGGCTTCAATTATTAGCATCTTAAGGGTACTCAATCCGATCAGACGTTCCCAAATTACTATTTCTTTGGCTTCGGGGGTAAACAAATATTTGATTCGAGTCGAGGAACCCACCCATCAAAGCTGATCAGAGTGATCAGATATCGACTTTTGAAGTTATTTCTCGAGATGTATAATATGTGGCCCAGAAACACGTGGTCAAACGGAGGGTCTCGGACAAAATGTCGGATGAAGATGGATAACTCTAAAATCAAGTGGTAATACTGTCAAATTTCGTGATACTTTAGTGATATTATGGCCATTTTTTGTTGAACAAAATGTTGATAAATAAAACATTTTGGAAAATTTGATACCATAGTTGACAGTGATTAGCATTATTTTGTTGCAATAAATCGATTCTGATAACTAAAGCGTATTTTGAATAAATGTTGTTGTTGTATCTTGATGGTATGGGGACCGTCTGATCGGATTGATTACCTTTAAAATAAGTTGTGCTTATCCAATTCTACTGCATTTCAAGAATCCTGAGACCGGTTGACAATTGTTCTCTTACAGTCAGTTTCACAACGCAGATAAAGTAAAATATTAATGAAATGAGCAATTGCATGCTTGAATGGGACAGTTTGAGTGGAAGTATATGTACATGTAGTGCTTATTTAAAAAATCCGTTATTATAGGGTACAACATTCATTTAAAGAATAATATCTAAAACAAATTCATTTAAACTTAAAGGCACGTGAGGCCTTAGTTGTCGAAAATATTCATATTTGTTCTAATCACCGTAAACAGAAAAACATTAAAACGCATACAGTTTCGTTCATATATACCATGACTAGCACGTAAACAGCATGTTATCAAAAAGACCTACTATATTTTACCTAAGCAAGAGCCTGATTGTGTTACAGAAGACAGCACAATGCTACTGGCTAATCACACACAAATGGCATAAACGCTCTTTATTAGTTCCATATCAGGAATTCACCAACAAAGAACGCTCTTTATGTTTACCATCATAATATAAACAAACACCAGAAAAGTAACTTTTTATGCTTTTGTTTACATAACAATGGTCAAACATTTGACAATAACATACTGTTTATGCTATATTTCTTATTTGAATACGGACAAAGTCTGTCTACATTTTGATGTTCTTTCTGTTTGTGGCGGTTTTTGACGGGTGGAAATATTTTCACAGGATAACCACCGCCAAGGCCAACCGTACCTTTAAATGGCCATGTGAAGAATAGATTAGTTGTGCAACCAACCATCATATTGCGTAAATATTTGGAGGCAAATCCGAATGATATTGATTACATTATTTTCATAGTCTTCTGCCTGGTAAGCTCAGAACTGGCTTAGGAAATTTTTAATAATTTGGTGTCAATTTGGAACGTACATCTTTAATTTCCAGAACAGGTTAACACGCGACCTCATATTCCGCGACTTGTTTCTACGTGTACCTACCTGCGTTATCAGGACGCCGTTGTGGTATATAGAAATGGATGGTGCTATATCGTTGTACGAAGGAGATTTTGTTAGATATCTGGAGAAATAGCTGCTTGTAAAATTTCTGTATAAATGAGTTACCAGACTTCGATCGACCTTTTCATGTTTCCGATGACCTGCAATACCAACATATGACATTAACTCGTGTTGAATTGGCACGCATTACTCAACCCGCAATTTGAATCCGCAATTCTTGTTATTTGTCCACCCTTTCAGAAATTTCAGATCCTCACGGCTGGACATTTTTTTCTGAATTATAGATAGTGTTAGCACTCTCTTTGTAAGAACTATTTTCTCTATAGAGAACATCATATCGTGAACAATTAATGACAACCAAGCCAATGTCATGTTGGTCGTTTTGCTGACAACGCCCAGGCATATGAGCAACATTGAACTCCGAACTCTCAGACTCCCTATATATTGATTGATACAGTTTTCAAGGAAAACACATTAAAGTGATGTGAAACACTCCACTCCGATAGGGTGATCAAATAGAAATGGAGGATAATATTACTCAAAGTAGTTATTTTTTACAAATATTGAATCTAAACTGACAAGTATCATCATTATTATATATTATTTAAATTAAGTGACTCTCGGTGGCGAAATTGTTTTCGCTACTTTATCGCAGATATAGGTGCGTCCCGAATCGAGGAGTAAATATTCACAATTGAGCGTAGTTCAGATAATGTTTTCTATGGATTGGTACGGTCGAGTTGCTTCAGATTTTCGGCGTTGTAGTAGAATGCTATATGCATCCAGTTCGCATAGTGCCTAAATACTAACTTAACAGTTTAATGCACCCGAACAAGTCCATACTATGACTTTAATATGAGATGATGGAAATGTGAAAGAAACAGTATGGATGTGGCGCTTCTTTTATAGCAAACCAATGTCGTGCGTATATAAGCCAAGTAGCAATTGTGTGCCAACAAACTCACCCATGATATGGCTGATTAGCAGCGCGATGATTATCGTGAATATCACGGCAAATGGCGAATAAATATACGGCGACAAGGTGTACAGAGGGTTAACATCAATGCTGCAACGAAATAGAAACAATGTACATGCAATGAAAGTGGATTGTTTACTTAAATTGTTCCAACAGCTAGGCCATAGCAATAGAGTTGTACGTTCTGTTCGTGAAAGATATTCTGCACCGGAGAGGGTTACTGGAAATTCAACGGCACATATAAACCTTTTGTCGCCGGGAAGCAACTGACAAAAGTTTCCCCAGATACATGAATCAGATACCATCCGTTCGTGGGATCAAATTCGACGCTTGTCGGGGCATCGAACCGGCATTTATTTTGTTGTAAGGTGTACTGTGATCTGAGACGCTGGCGCATTGAATAGGAACACCGTCAGATATGAAAAATATCACATTCAACATAATAACCACACTATTGTACACGCATGCATGTATACATATTATATATAACATAATATTACATATTAATATTATATTCTGCACTTGCTGTTATCTGCATAGATCTACATTATTCGTCATGCATACTGGTTCTAACTACAGTAGTAACTTGATTGCAAGTCAAATTTACCCAGATAACTATTGACCACATATCTAGCACACTACAGTATATATGCAGTTTATTTACACAATAAAATTAGAAGAACAACTTACCTTATTCGCGCAGTACTATTTTTCGCTAAGTTTTATGTTCGCGCACATTGGCACGCAAATTCTATTATACATGTATAAAGACCATATTTATTTATCTGCGTTCTCCCAAATGCGCTATATAATAATAATTTTATCAAAGCAAAATGTCTAACACTAAAACGCGAAAGCACTCATCGGTGTTCGAAAATGGGTGACTTGATACAGTATCGGGTATATGTCCGATAAACACTAAGTACTATCTATATATATATTTTGAGACTTCCGTGTGTACATCCTTTATAGACTCGAAAACGGCTCGACCGATTGAACCATTCGCAAGCGCGTGCGACCACTCCTTCACCCTTCAACTTCCACCGTAATGGAGATTGATGGGTTAATCGCGTGATAATTAATGAGCGTTTGTCTATGAGGCGTCGCTATTGAAGAGCGTTTATCTATATGGCATATATACGGCATTTGACCGTCTCGGAAACTGGGGATATCGGGACGAAATTTCGTACTTAGGGGTTCCAAGGGACGGGGGAGATTTTCGTCGGGTCAGTTTGTCCGCCCGAGGTGACCTTGACATTGAAACTGGTACCCACAAATGACATTGGGCGATATCTCGGTAGTCAGCGGTGACATCGATGTGAAATTTGTTATGTATGGTCAACTCGGGACGGGAAATATTTTTGTCCGGTTATTTTGTCCACCCAACATGACCTTGACACGGGTACCCGCAAATGACCTTGGGCGATATTTCGGGCATCAGCGGTGACAGCGACGTACGGGGTTACCTTGAAAAACAAAAATTAATGGATCGACCAAAGCCATGGGACCAATCCCGCCAGTTGCGGACTAATCTGCTAGTCTACTATATATTTTGAGACTTCCGTGTGTATATCCATATGTATATATATCCTTTATAGACTCGAAAACGGCTCGACCGATTGAGCCCAAAATTTTATCTAAGGGTAAAAAGCCACGGGAAGTGTCCTCGCACCGTTTCTGAGAACGTCCGAGCACTCCTTCGCCCTGCCACCGTCGTTGGAATTGATGGGTTGAATTGTCCCTTTGATGTGTGTGACCCGATGCAGGAAGGACAACTCTAAATTCACACAACGTATTGAACGTTGGGATATACGTATCACTTACGAACATTTCGTCGGGTCAGTTTGTCGTATCTGCTGAAAAAGTTACCAAGATTTCTCCACTCGATTCTCTTAAAATGCACCCTAATCGGTCAAATTCTTTCGATAATTCTATCTAAATACATATTAGCTATTATTCGGATCAGCTCTCCCGTCGAAAAAGTGATAGTTGGACCAAAACGACACCTGAGAAAAGTTTGTTTACAATATCAACGCACAGTCCACGCTGAAATTTAGCATCGAAAAAATTTAATTTCTTCCATCTAAAACATAATTACGTGTTGGAATCTGTACACGCAGACACACGAAGTCTCAGCTTAAAATTTTGAAAAATAAGAGTTTTATCGACATAAATCGATTTTAATGGGAAATCCTATGCTAATAAATTTTAGGGCTCTGCGAGTGTTTTCTGAGCTGCTACATATTGGGCACCAGGGTCCATATTTGACCAGTTCTACCTGATATATTTTGCTTTTGGAAACTGGGGATATCTAATTTCGTAGTTAGGGCTTCAAAGGGACGGGGGAGATTTTCGTCGGGTCAGTTTGTCCGCCTGAGGTGACCTTGACCTTGAAACGGATACCCACAAATTACCTTGGGCGATATCTCGGTCGTCATCGGTGATATCGATGTGAAATTTGTTATGTATGGTCAACTCGGGACGGGGAATATTTTTGTCTGGTTATATGATAGCATGCTGTCGGCGTGTCTGTACGGGGTTACCTTGAAAAACAAAAATTAATGGATCGACCAAAGTTATGCAGGAAGGACAACTCTAAATTCACACAACGTATTGAACGTTGGGATATACGTATCACTTACGAACATTTCGTCGGGTCAGTTTGTCGTATCTGTTGAAAAAGTTACCAAGATTTCTCCACTCGATTCTCTTAAAATGCACCCTAATCGGTCAAATTCTTTCGATAATTCTATCTAAATACATATTAGCTATTATTCGGATCAGCTCTCCCGTCAAAAAAGTGATAGTTGGACCAAAACGACACCTGAGAAAAGTTTGTTTACAATATCAACGCACAGTCCACGCTGAAATTTAGCATCGAAAAAATTTAATTTCTTCCATCTAAAACATAATTACGTGTTGGAATCTGTACACGCAGACACACGGGACCATGGGACCAATCCCGCCAGTGGCGGGCTAATCTGCTAGTATAATATATAACAGTCGTTGAGCAAATCTGCATTGAATTTCGATTCGCACATAGTTTGCTATTTTGCTACGATCCAAGGTCGTCACCTTATCACTAGGGCCACGTGTTCTAGCCTTACGATAATATGGTGTTTATTTGTGGGAGAGGTTATTTCCAAATGACCGAGTCGTTGAGATTGTGCCAGATGCCTGCATATATCCACTGTTGTCAAACACACACGAACACAGATCATGAGACAACCAGATACCAAAGGCTCTGAAATACACTGACCTGTCATAAGTAGGTGCTGGTGTCACTTCCTGTACGCTGTAGTTTCCAGTTGCATTGCTAACTACGACGCCATTTCCTATCGGGAACATGCACTTGTCAATGGCCGCCGGTGGGAGACGTTGTGACGGAAGTTGATCTTTTACTGCGATTCTGTTAAAAGACACCCAACAAACAGCGACGAACCCAATGACTGTCGCAATCATCATCCCCTGTAACAGTGTTCCAGGAATAAACGCTAAATTTATATTTAGAATATTAAAATATACGTTTCAAGAATGGCAGATCAAGAATTTCGAAGGTAGTGGGTTCTAACCCATGTTCAGTCTGATACGTTTCCCCAACTCTCGGTGAAAGGGCTTCCTTGTAATGATGTCCCTGTAGCCGAGGTGGTTAGGTCGTGGATAAGATCACCACAGTCTGGGTTAGACTAGGTTGGCGTGGGTTCGAACCCCGTCATGGGTGAAAATCGGGACCGATGTTCAAGCTTGATTTGGTTTGAGGGACATCTCAATTTACCATTCCGATCGATTCATGGCCACTTCGATAAGAAATGAGAATTTGTTCTCGCTCACTGAGTTAAGCAATTGTGAAGCACTGAACACTCAGCTGGGTCCATGCCTCCATAACTCTGACATATATATATACATGTAATCATGTAATGACAACGTTTACTCACCCTCGAATGAACAGATGGGAAAAGTGCAGCACAGAAGTAGAACCCAGTCAATGGTGCCCCTATAGCACCTAGTATCACACCAGATATCTAGAAATGAATAATGGCCAAATATATGTTATAACGTCAAGCGAAACACTGATGGGACAACATTATCTTCGTGGAAATAGGTTCATATTGGAGCTAAATATTCACATAAGTTCATATTGGACTTATCTGATTATGAAATAAGCCCTTAGTGGACATATACCCGTTATTCTGTTGGATGGCGCGGGAACATTACAAAGAGCGTACATCTGGTAAGTCGTGAGTTGGTTTATTCGTGTTTTTTACATCCTGCTCTCGTGAAAATAAGCACAATACGGGCTTATTTCATATTGAAAAGGTCCCACATAGGGCTGTTCTAATAACCGGCGTTTATGCCCATATAGGCCTTATTTCACAGCTATATAATGCCAATATGAGATTATTTCAATCTCCCGACATAAGTCCAATATGAGCTGAATTATTTGCACGAGAACAGGCTGTATTGGATGATCATGGACACGTGGTAAATGTTGTTCAATGCAGCTTAAATGTAGTGGCTCTCGCTAACGGAATCATTCCAGTTTGTTAAGAAGTGTACACCTGTCACACAATTAACTACATGTACAGCGGATTAGAACTACGAATAGCTAATAGTAGTCGTACATTTTACTGGCGGTTCAAATAGGGAGGTTTCACAAAATCAACGTATAGAATTACGATACAGATTAGGGTACTACGTAATCAAGCTATGCACATTCTCTTGTCATAGTCGTATCCGTCGCGGGATTGTCCGGGGGTACGGTTTAAAAACACTATGAAATCCAATTTAAAATGGGCTTCAAACTACGACAACCGTGATTGATTGATGTTAGTATTATGGTAAGTAAAAACTAGGATGAACTCCAAGAGTATTTTGCGTCTATTTGGCCGCGGGGTAGATTGTAATTTGGTAATTCGAAAATTCACTTTCCATTCTTGAACCCTTATATAGTAATACCAGGTCAATGGGAGCTACGATTGCAGTTTCTGTGATGACACAATTCTCTACTCTAGTTACTCCTGTATAGAGATCATACTCCATCAGTTCAAAACCTGGACACGTTTTGATGTTCTATCATTATTATGTTTTAGTTAATACCTGCTCCTTAATATTGTATTTGACAGTAGGTGGAGTTCCCATCTCGAGATTGTATGATTTAGGTGACTTTGTGGAACCGATTTTAATTTACACGGCTTAAAAGCCCACTTAATTTTTGAATCCCCAGATCACATTATGTCTATTGTATTATCAACTTATCCGGTGTAATAAACTGAACATTTTGTTTTTGTTGAGGTACCGACGTGATTTGTTTTGTATGCCATCTGGACTAATGCAAAGTCTGTTATTTACAATGGAAGTGGAATAACTATATCTTAGTTTGAACCTGTTGCATTCTGTGAGCGAGACGGGGGAAATGTTTCTATGATTTCAGCTAGTTTATATTACTCTATGGGCACCTTCTGAGACACAGACTAAATGGTGATGAATTATTGTATTTTAATCATATTTTGTGTCGTAGATTGTTATTAAAACCGTATATCAAGGCACTATAAATAAAATAATCTGTTACTCGAAAATTAAATCGGCCTTTAAAATCGTGGAATTTCTCCTCAGAAATATATAAATTCAATGTTTATTGCGATATTGGTTCACAAAATAATGCAATATCGGGCTATAGAACCTCCCCTATGGTAAACTATATTCCGGCATTTTTTGTTCTTTTAAAAAAATAAAATTCCCAGTCTGAACAGGTCAGAAAATCAAACTGTTCCCATGTTTCGAACGGATGGAATATGATATAGACGTGCATAGCCAGCATAGAGATTAATGGCTTGATCTATGTTCAAATAAGAATATTTACATAGCCCGTCTGTTACAATAAAATCCTATATGGTGATTGGTCAACTGCCAATTGAGTCACCTGGTTTACAAACCAATAATGCAAAGAGTATCACGAACAGGAAGTTACAAACTGTTGACCTAACCTGAACTAATCACTAAACACAGTCGGCAGAATAATTTAACGTGCTTTAAAAACCTCAGCCGCATTGCAGCTGAAGCTATTTATTTATATCGATCACGTTAAGAGTTTGGAAATCTTATATTGGACTGACTTAATGTGCTGTATAGGCTAGTCTCAAATTATCGAGAAATGTTCGTCCAAATAAATAAGAATTCACTCAGCTTTTTTATGGAAATAAATCATCAAAAAGCTATATAAATATAAAAAATGAATGTGGTGGGTTTGTGTTATTTGGTGATATGGGGCTGTGATCGTTGGGGACACATTTAGTGTAAACCGCGAAGAAGCGGTTTACACTAAATGTGCCCAGAGGCCGTATAACCCAAACACACCCCCCCCACTACATTCATTTCTTAATAAAATGGCCAATCGCTTCGGACAGACAGCATGGGTCATTTGAACCTACAAATAACGTATCCACAATTTGGTAGCATATATTAGATAGGTCAATAAATACATGGAATACCAATCAATTGGTTTATTTTCTGTAACATAAATAGCCATAGCAACTCCAGCTTATTTTAATTTCTCAATGAAGTGAGATGAACGCTCTTTATGTTTGCCATATCAATAAAAGACTATAACAATTAATGCTCTTCATTGTTCCATGTAAACAAACATTACCATTATTAAGTGTGACAATTCACACCCGGCTTCAAACTCACTATCTCAATTGAACATGTTCACGGAAATTCTGGTTGTGAGCTTGCAATAGTTTCACTCATAAATGCATGCAGAATACTTCGGGATCAAAATTGGTGTACCCAAGTTCTGTATCATGTTGGTGATCGATGTGTGACGTATTGTAATGATACCACATACCTCAACTAAGCTTCCTCCCACCTCGGCTATGGCCATCGATATAGCAACTGAGATTACACCACATCCAACAACTGCAAAATATTGAAGCCATTAAACACAGGTTACCTGCCATAGACTAACGATTTTTAAATAATGGACTAGCTTCTGCGCCGCAGTATACTAACTTAACCGCCATTGCGCCCCATATATGTACAAGAAAACAATAATCAGAAATGGTAACGCCCTCAAGATCATATTATTAGCCATAAATATAAATTATAATATAAAATATATTGGTTACATGAATGCACCGCCTCAGAATTCCATTAAAACAACTAATATCCTTCAAATTATAAAAAAAAACTACGGCTTATTACTGCAGGTTTATCATTCACCACACCAGAAAGCTTCTAAATACGGATAAAAAATCGGAGGCATTGTGTTCCCGCCATAAAATATTCAAGAGTGCATGGCCCAGCCATTGTTCATACCTAAACATCGAAAGTAATTAACGCGGTCATAATAGTTACATAATGCAAATATAAGACATCCAGCGAATACACACCCCACGAAAACCCGAAATGTGTTGTCCTGCGAGATATCCCATCGCTATAGCTCAATTTGACACGGCCAGATCAGCCTTCCTACAATGTCCTAAAACAATAAAGCTTCTCAAATCATCGGCATAGTCAATATAACTTTCATGAACGTGGACATCGACACTTTCCGATCGCTCTACATAAGCATGGTCAAACCTATCATCGAATAATGTAACTCTGCATGGAGCCCATATCACAAATATCAAATCATTGTGTTAAAGAAATACAAAGAAAAGCAACGAAACTAGTTCGTTAAATCAAAACTCTATGCTACCGAGACCGAATGCTAAGACTCAATCTGGTGTCTTTAAAATATCGAAGATTTAGAGGAGATCTAATCGAGGTATATAAACTGTTGAATGGTCATTACAATATCAATGCCTGTGACCTATTAGAAAGACATTCATCAGGAAGAACAAGAGGACATAATAAAAAGCTAAAGATGCGCGCATTGTTAACAAGGCCATAGGAAAATATTTCTTCACGCAGAGGGTGGTAAATAGCTGGAACTCTCTGCCAGGCTTCGCTGTTGAGGCTCCAATACTCGATCAATTCAAAATATACATACTCATTCTTCTATTATATGAAATACGAGTTCGACGACAAGTAATATGTTCAAGTGACTCACAAGTAAATATCGAATGACGATACATATAATTGTAAACAAACATTGCAAATAATGTTATTGGGACGAAAAATCGCAAGACTTGTTCCGTATTATTATTATGATGATGATGATGGTGATGATATGATTGATAGAACAAACCACTATTATGATGATCGTGTCGTTATTTATCTAAAATACGTATCAATTGACATATACGCACCCGTTCCCTCATTAAAATCAACATATTTCGACAATTGTAGGGGACCTCCGCGAATTCGGGGACATCCACAAATAGCATCCGCAAATAGGGACCTACTGCAAATTGTCACACCGATCAGCACCAATTAACGAACCGTGGCTGACTTGGCTGTATCCGACTAACCTCTTTAAAATACGTATCAATTGAGATATACGCACCCGTTCCCTCATTAAAATCAACATATTTCGACCATTTTAGGGGACCTCCGCGAATTCGGGATCTCCGCAAATTTATCTCCGCAAATAGGGGACCTACTGCAAACTGTCACATCGATCAGCACCTAATTAACGAACCGGTGGCTGACTCGGCTGTCTCAGACTACACTCTTTAAATTACGTATCAATTGACATACGCATTTTACAAATTATCTTTTTCATTTCTTCTATTTGTAATTGGCATAGCTTATCACAAACCAAAATCAACGACAATGTACGAAATTCAAATTCCAACTGCATCTTTTACCGTCCTCGGGGTCGCACTACAGCTTGTAATGCGTCCCAAAAAAAACAGTTCTATAAATAAAAACCCCATAGTCTATGTCAGCGCCCAGGAGAAATAGGAATTTGTACATTAGTATACACGCGGCGCGCGTAATAAGGATTTCCTTGTGCATAATTGTATTATGCTCATGTCAACACTCTAATTTTGTACTCTGCTGTGCTATTGAATACTAAATCAATCAAAAACCATAAATAAGGGAGGGGTGTTGTTCCGATGACTGAATTCCAGTTTGCACTTATTTTTAATAGCAAAATACCCTGGTAACCATAGAATCTGATTTAGTCCAGCGGCACCTTGTCATAGTTATTAATTACATCTAACACTTAAATTGTAACGGCATAAAACTGGGAATTGTTATAATGTGACATGAACTAATGATGAGTGTTATGTTGTGATGGATCCCCGAATTAAACCAAACCAAAATCATTTCACAAAATGTAAATACACCTACCCTATAATGTCCAGTTGCGTACCCATTCCAGAATATATGTAAATATTATTCAGGGGGCTAGCTTCCATTTTTTCCATTTTTCACTGTTTTGGTTAACGAAAAAACTATTTTACCACAAAAAATAAGCGGTATTATAACACTACACGAACAAGCAACACCGGCATGTTATCAGCTGAATCACCACAGTCATTTGGTATATTATATATATCTATAAGCAGATCAATGAACAGCGATAGTCAAAATGAAGCAAACGGCGTTGAAATTTGACTAAATCCAGATTTCAGTGTTTATTTACGAAAAATCCCATTTTACCCTAAAAATAGAAAATCGTACATTTCACAAAAAGGCAACACCGACATGTTATCTGCTGTATCAATATGAAAATGTTGACACATAATTCATCGTGTTACTCTTTTGCGTGATTCATTTTCAATAAGTACCAATTCTCCTTCCACTAATAAATGTGTAGTACCTATATAGAAATAAATGGGGGTGTTATTCAGAGATCTTTACCTCAAAACGAACCCTATAGATATACATAATCATTGACATAAACCAGAATTATCTTACAAATGTAAACATACCTACCCTGTAATGTCCAGTTGCGTTCCCATTCCAAAAAATATGTAAATATTATTCAGACGGCTGGATTCCATTTTTCACTGTTTTGATTAACGAAAAAGCTAATTTACCCTAAAATAATCGTGTTACTCTTTCACATGATTCAATTCAAATAAGTGTCCACCAATAAATGTGTATAGTACTTATATATAGTTAAAGTGGATGTTATTCAGAGTACAGGATTCCAGTTTTCACTGATTTCATTAATTCAAAACAAATTACCCTGGTAACTATAGAATCTGCCTTATTCCAACAACGCTTTATTATATTTATTTACTGACATCTAACACTTAAAATTATTAACAAATAAAACTGGGAATTTTTATAAAAATGGCATGAATTAACGATGCATATCATGTTGTGATCGATTCCAGAATTCTCTCATTTTTGACAAAAAAAGCTATTTTTAACCCAAAAATGAACCATGGAACATTGACATGCTCCAAAATACGCCTACAAAATGTGAACATACCCCCCCCCATCTATTGTTTAGTTACGTTCGCGTCCAAAACTAGATGTAGATGTTGCTTAGGCAGCTGGATTCCATTTTCCACTGGTTTGATTCATGAAAAAGCCTATTTTACCCCAAAATAAAATGATAATGTACACTATTACCCGTAAAGGTAACACCGACATGTTAACCGCCGTATCAATACGGATATTTTGATATATTATTCAGTTTGTTACTCTTCCACATATTTGGCTGGGAGAACACTTTATTTACTTTCTGATGTGAAAATATGACATCTTGGCAGCCATTTTGAAAACGGTTCCCATGGAGACGGGAGAACCATTTGACGAAGTCTACCCAAGGTACATAACTTATATGAAGTCTGCTCTAGAGCAAAAAAATCCTACGGGGCTATAGGCTAGGGCAGTACTAATAGTCGTTTGTGTTGGTTGTTTGTTTGGGGTGTTTGTTGGGCGTCATATGGGGGAAGTATAACTCGTACCGTATCGAAACTGTGTTTTACTGTAATGACTGTGTTCCCATGGAATTGGTGCAGTTGTAAATTTGACACGGGATCGAAACGATACAACAAGCGCCACCAATAAACCACAAGATTGCTCGAGGTTGGTCAGTCAAAAACACTAAAGACAGTCTGTTCGCCCTGAACAATCCACAGGTGGATTCTTTGTATACAACGCGCGGCCGATCACCCGAGAAGGATGCCCGAGGAAAGTCAGTAAAATACTATAGACAGGCTGGTCACTCGAAACAATATGTAGATGGAATCAAGAAGATAGTACCTGCTTGGCTAATCTCGTACCTGCTTGGTCGATCACGACGGAAATCTGTATAAAATAACTGACAAATTCATAGCAAATCAGTACGCTCCCAGACCTCCACCCAGTCGACAGCCTCACACATAGCAGCTTGACCAGGGATATCTAACAGGACACGATGGCAGAAAACAACTCGAGGTAAGCAAGAAAGCATTTACTCCTGAACATCGTATCCCAGATGTATCAACAACAAGGAACACACAACGACATCAGACGACATGCTGACATAATCAACTAGAGATCAACGACTCCACCCATGACGCCATGAGGCCAACGAATCACGCAGAAGACGGACTCAACCAATGGCGATACGAGAGGCCAATGGTTAACACAGACGACAGGAAGACGAACCCACCTAGAAGACTCCATGCCAACGACCATAAAATATATTATTGAACTGTGTAAATAAATGATCAAATCATTCTAATGTCTGAATGTTATATGTCCCCCGTTTGGTACATATACGTTTACTAGTGCCGTGAGCAGGATCTGAACGTTGAAAACAGGAGGATACAACGAGAATGAAACACAACGTAGGACGTCAAGGAGAGCAAAGTAACTGGACCAGGAAAGGACATTGTGACCAAGGAGGACAGTGCTGTATAATTCAAAAAAATTGAGTTTAACTGCTTTACAATAGTGTCTAACCCACAAGCGCAAGTTATTTTGACCCCATTAACTGAAGCTATTAATTCACAAATCTCCACATGACTGTCAAATGTGACCAAAGTAGTTAAGCCTTTCGAAGGCAGTCCCACACAATATAATGAATGGATTAATTCAATAGAGAAATTCCAGTACGTACAAGCGCAATCGATATCAAGAAGCCTGATGTGGCTTTCCAGGGTAGTATAGGCACATTTGGCATGGCAAGAACAAAAACTGAATTGGCCAGTCGATTTGCAGAAGTAACTGATAGTCAATTCGCCTTTACAAAAAAACAAATGAAAATGTCCATGTGCTCGCTGAGCGCATTTTAGAAATGGCAGATTTGGCTTATGCACAACAGCCCGGGGGAATTGATGCAGTTAAACGGTCAACTCGTCAGTTTTAGATTGATGCTTTAAGAAGTGAAGCTTGAAAATGAAATTAATAAGAGATACCCCAAGAACACTACAATTGGCTGCTGAAAACCTCGATGAACGAAATGGGAATCCGACGTGTTTTAAACCTCGGGACAGGACGTGAAAGTTATAATGACCATGAACCAATTGAAGTTGACCATTTTCAAAATAAACTGCGAAAAAATTGGCTATGAAGTATGTGGCCGCAGTAATCACACAACCCGCGAACACCGATCGCGCCCAAAACAGGTATATGTTGAGGAAGTCACTAAACCCAAAGGGCGATTGAATGTTGGACTTACCAAGGTAATCATTTGGCCCGAGATTGTCCCTATAAGACGGAAAACCAAAGGCACATATCTTGCCGGGTTTGTGAAGGTAATCATTTGGCTGGAAATTGCACCTCTAAATCTAGAAGCCCAAGCGATAGGAAATGAAACCCATATGTTAAACAATCCCAAGGAAACCACTGGAACCAACCCAACTAGCCACATGACCAGTCCCATAATACATCACAAAACAACCGGAAATTTCCGACAGCCAACAAGCCCCCACAACTAATTACCCTACCCACATACCAAAAAAACTAGGGCATCCTCTCATGGAGACCACAAATGGGAGGAAGTTAACCATAAATAATGTAGGTAGCCCCAGCTCATGTTTGGTAGGTACGTAAAAATAAATATTGTTCACTAGTAGATAGTGGCGCAGAGGTATGGTGTATTACAGTTTCGGCCAAATATAACTAGAACACATTAATCTCAGCTCAGGAAATGGAAAGTCATTAGGTATGATCGGTAGCATTGAACTAACTTTCAAAATGGCCAAAATAAAATTGACTCATAAATTTTATGTTGTAAATGATATGACCCGGAATATGATCGTAGGGAGGGATTGGTTGACCTCTCGAGGTCAGGCTGTATTATGATCTAGGATGTCTCAAGGTCAATGCTGTGCCATGTCTCTCCTGAGATTATCCCAAAATGTTAGCTTAAAACCACAAACTTCAACACTATTTATGTGGAAATTGAAAGAGTTAGCTGCACTTCCTAAATCAACATTAGTAGAAGTGGTCCAGATCGAAAAAGGTTACCTGGCATCAGCACCAGGTCTGGAAATCAGCAACTCAATTTCGGGACCAGGTAAAAGACATAAAGTCCCAGTGCTAGTTTTAATAACACTCCTAAAACATTTTATCTGCGGTGCGGCAGTGAAGTTGGAAAATCAGTCATATACAAACAAGACCCGGATCTTGAAGTCAACTCTTTGTCACAGGGATCCCAAATCCAATGAGCCAGCATTTCGCATATATATACATCGTAGGTGCACCAATTATAATCAGACAGACAACTCAAAATCAGCACCCTCTAGAGTGGAGAAAAAATTGAATCTTACTGAAGTGTCATGCCCAGATCAACATAGAGAGACACTGTTAACATTATTGAAACGCATCTCATACATCTTTGCTGAAAAAGATACTGAGCTGACTCAAACCAGCATGGCTAAATAGGTCTAGACTATAGTTTACTCGAAACCTGGTCCAGACCAGATACCAGAATTCGGCCGATTGTGATTAAAAAGTTATATTGACATACTAAGTGTTGTCATCACTAAATCCAGCATTCTGATTGGTCGGCGCCCACGTGGCTAGTTGCAGTTATTTCTCGGTGAACGCGCTACGGCTCATAACACCAAGCTCATAACACCATCGATACGTCATTGGGTTTGGAAAGACGAACGCGTAATGTTTTGGACGCATTTGGACTCGCGCAGGATTGACTTAATACATCATCGGGTTTCAATATGAAGAGAAATTGGTCCTATTTAACTTTTGCCAATGGTGCTATTGGGTATTTTGGGCTGTTTTTGTCACGATACACTTTTTCGATTTAAATACATTTACAAAAGTGGCTTTTTCGCTAAATGTATATAAATATAAGGATTAACTGTCATGTGGACTATTTTTATGGATATGTAACCGTGTGGTAAGTGGTCATAACTTGTATGTAAAACCCGAAAGTTATGTCCACTTACCTCACGGTTACATCTCCATAAAACAGTCCATATGACAGTTAATCCTTATTTAACTGCTGCTCATGCATGATGTTTCTAGCTGTTGACACTGTTGAACAAAGCGCATGCTTTTTAGGACTGGCTGCGGCCAGGATGCCCCAAGTTTCGGAAGTTGTAAATTTCTATAAGCTTAATTTTGTTGTTGAACATTTTCAGGACCAGGATCGGCTGTGTTATCATCTCCAGCATTGTGGATTTGCATTACAGATCTTGCAACGGGATAAAAATATGTGTGCGGGTTTTTCGCCTTAGTCCTCCGTAGTTGGTTCCCCACTGCTGTTATTGTTTTGTCATCTGTGAATATGCTTTCTTGGCATTCCACCCCCCCCCCCGAGCCATGGTAACCGTTCAGTTTTCAGTCATTGGACCACCACAACTGGTTTATCTGTGAATAGTACGAACAGCCAGATATATAATCTGAACGTATATAATCCATGGCTGTATATTGTACACGGATATTCATGTAATGGTACGAACCTGCTAATTTGGCAATGAGTGTGGCCCTCGCTTCAGACACAGGTCTTATTCTCGGCTTTATTATATCTTCCCAGAAAATAGCTGAAACACTCCCCATGCCAGAAGATAGTGTGCTAGAAATAAAGGAATCAAAGGTAATTACCGATATGAACACGATCTACTCACATTGTTCTGCTACGTTCTGATATTCTGGATGCAATAAGCTTTGGTCTGCATTGACATCCAGTCCTGAGTCGCAACTTGGCCGAAAAATTGATGCTGGTCGATTTACAGGGAATGTTTGCAAAGGCGATACCAGAAAATATACGATAGTTCTCGATTTGTTACCAATGTTTCTAATCCCAATCCATTGGTGTCGCCAAGACCTCATTGCTGATATACAAGTAATTGTAAATTACAGGTTTCCGAACCTAAATTGTGCTTATATTTGTTTCGACCAACAGCGATTATCGCGTGGGCCTTTTAAAACCAGAATGAACACAATAACTATAGCCCAGCGACTCGCCTATATTGTTCTTTCCCAAAGTTTTAACGTATAATGGCATCATAGTCGCGAATGAGAAAAACTGATACGGAATCAAAAAGGAAGTGTTCTCAATGAAGTTAACTCTCTGCGAGGCTTTCTTCTGCTATTCAAAAGTGACCATAACGACTATCGACTTTTTAAATAATAACGGTCGTACATACTAACCTCAGTGATGCACTGAACAATGCAGCTAGGAATAATCCAGACACTCCAGGGTAATCCACAAAAAGTTCGAGTACCAGGAGTATTACAACCTAAAAAATAAATCCAATACAAGGCTCAATGCTTCCTGTAACAACCATTGGACAGGAATGGACTCTAGAATATAAATGTATTAACCCGTTCTTTAACTATATAAATTATCAAATAAATGTAAATAACACAGCCACTAATATTTTATAAATTATTATTACAGGAGATAACTTTTGGCTAACCGCTGAAAGCATTCCAAATCCTCAGAAACATTGATATGATGTGTACGTGTTTAATTAATATATGTATTTGTTTTACAGTCGGTCAAAAGCTCTTCAGAGCTTGTGTTTGTATAATGTTATTACCTCAGACTTTTGAATAAAATTTATCTGATCTTATCTTATCCCCTTTGAGTTATGACAGTATACATTGGAATAGTCTATTATTCATCTGGAGAGGTGTTCAGGAAATGTATACATAATGATGACAGACGAAGTGCAGGAGCATTCTATTTGTTGGTGGGGAATATTCAGAAAATAAGATATTCGGCGAAAAAAAATATTTATGAACGAAAAAGGTCTTTTTTAATAACACAATGCGAAAACAAGGTTTTTGGTTGCAATTGAATGTTGTATTAACAAGTGTATGGACTGTGCCTGAAAACAGACATGGCGTCACGCTTAAACCCTTTCGTGACTGGAACTTTCTGAAATTTTGCGAAAACCCTGTGCCAATGCTTTCTCTTATATTATGCGAGTCGCCCATATGGCGCCTGACATATATAAGAGAATTCATTGGCCTAGCAATATTTACCTTGATCTTGTAAGCCATTTCATGTTCTTATATATGCTAGGCTCCTTATGGGAGACTCGCATATATAAGAGAATGAACTGACACGTTGTCTTTAATGATACAACAGCGCAGCTCCCGTCAGGAAAGGGATATGTTATATGAGAATTTGAGTACCTGGTTCGGGTTTTTCAATCGTCCAGATTTTATGGGATCGCATCCAATTTTGTTAAAATATGCATAAGCAACGAGTCCCTCGAAACACACGAGAATCCCCATTATCAAAAATCCGGGAACTGAAATTAAAAATATCCTGGAAACAGAAATAAACAGTCAAGGACGCTTCCATAATAGTTTCTACAATACGCGGTATACAACCGGATTGCATGTGTATCCTGCCTATAATTATGTTAAAGGGGACTGTACCGTAAATCCGGCGATTCATAAATTCATTTTCATTATAATTACCATTTTGTTTCCATCGTTCATAGAGCACACGAGTGTATTTTGCACTCATCCATGGCTCAAATTCATTCATTTGTTGCATATATTATATGTTGAGTATATAAATGGAGATTGTCCCATAAATGGCCGGATTTATTGTAATGGTTCTCTAATATTATACACCAAACAGTTGCTTTAAAAGGGGTACCCCCTTTTAAAGCAACTGTTTGGTGTATAACATTAGAGAGCGTTCGTTTAATCTTTCCCATCCTTATATGGTAAAAAATAAAGCTGGATTATGTCTGCTGTTCGTATCAAACACAGCTGATATATGTTATGACTACAATTTAATGGTACATGTATATGAATTTTGTATTTTATAGCATGATCTGCTCTGTTTCTATAGTTTTAACGCTATAGCCAGTTAAATTTGTAGTTTAGTCGGTACTGTAATCAAACGACGCTACTGTATGATTAAACGCCGCCATTGTACGTTTAAATTTCCCCCATTTTGAATGTAATACTACAGTAGGGACTACATCGCGTGTGAACTTTCGTGACCCCTACAGAAGCCAGTGCAAGTTAATTTTAGCGATTACGCTTCATCGCTTGTTCAGGCTAAAACGAATAAAACATCACACAAATGCACAGATATCAATCAGAATAATGTCCCAAATATCGTAATTAAAACAAATATACATGATCACACTGTATTTATCGAAATTAGGACGCAATTACGCGAAATAAAGAGGCGAACGGTTTTCAATAAGTACTTTTTGTGCGACCTCGATTCGAACGTTAACAAACCATTTCAGCTACTTTGGTATTACTACGCCGTCTACTCCTAACTGATTATCGATCAGCGGTGATGTTCAAAATGGGTGAATCCTTTTGCGTTATTACAATCATTTTGGTTTTATTGTTTGAAGCGGGGTAAGAAAACAAGAATGGATCATGGTATAAACAAAATTCACGCATATTGTTTCTGAATAACGAATTTAAACCACTGTGAGATTTGCGATTTACCCCACTCGCTAAAGCTCATGTGGTAACCTATTTCTGAATTATGATATCACTTGTTCAATTACGCACGCGTATTTGGGATGGGAACAGGTCTTTTAATTAAAATAGGCACGGATTAAATAATGGATTAGAAAGGTCGATTTCGTATTGAATCTAAGCATACGACATATTAATGACTATATATGATGGTGCTTCTGCTGTCAAGATGTTGACGATCATGTGTACCCTGTAATAAACTTTTCGGAGATTCTAGGTACCCAAATCAAAGTTTTGAGATCGTTGATACTCAATGGAAACATGCGACCTTTACACATTCAGCTGTAGTAGCATTAATATCCAGAAACTTGACTTTCTCTATATCGTCTGAAAATATCACAAATATCTGACGAGTCTATTTCAAAACTACGATGTTGTACACATGGTAAAGGTCAGTGTCGTCTTAGGTTATTCTTTTTGTCCCTCCGTGAAAAGGGAACTGAGCGATGTTCGTTCGTCGGTCCGAAACTGTTGCTGTCCGAATGATAACTTGGAATAATATTTATCATAATTTATTAAATTGACGAGAAAGTCGAGGTCAGGTTGGAATTTTGATCCGTTCCGACCATTTGTGGGCATATTAATGCACTCATTTCAACTTAGAAATTGCTAATGTGTGTTAAACAGCTGCAGGTGTGTCAACGTTAACTTAACAGTATATACATTAAAAGTGGGAAGTGAAGTTTGATCCCATGAATAAATTATTAATGCGAGAACATTAACTTATGTCAATCTGTTTCGTTTGCTTCAAAACATTCAACGACCAAAAGAACCATCTTTCCTTGTGCCTTTCATAAACATACCATTTTGCGGCGCTCACAGTTGGCGTTGCTGATATCCTCTGGAATGATGTCTGGTTGAAGCTTAAACCCAAACCTCGTATTACCGTCAGGATTGCCATCGTCCAGAAAGTCATCCTCATTCGTGGATCAACCCCAAAGCTGATAATAAGTAATAATGCCCAGTGTATTAACATAATAAAATCGTGACTGGTCGGACGAAAGCAGACTTCATGAAGCAAAGGTTTCACCGTTGACTGGTTGTAATAGTTCGAGCCGATTGTAATTCTATCACGTTTAATAAGGAACACAAGACTAATATATAATTGAGAATAACCTCACCAACCAGGTGAAACGAAATATAAAATAGAATAGTAATACAAGAGGGATAACTCTATATATTGTATGACGCAGTCTACTTTCTCCTTTTGTTGAAAATTAAGATGAAAAAGAAAATACAAGTATTGTGATGAGGAAATAATACATGATTGAAAGCTAATGTCAGGAGCGATTCAATCGTCATCTAATACCCAATTACATGATGAGAGCCACCGCGGTGGTTGACTTGTGCGTTCAGAACGCCTGGTAGGTGGGGCTGAGTGAGGGCTTTCAATTTCACCAGTGGGAGTGCCTGAATGCTGGACTGATTGAGTGCTACTGTTTGTGGAATTAGGTGTAGGTGAGGAACAAGTGTCATATGTGTCTGAATCTGAGTCATCTGAAGCATATGGATCAGTTTCGGGCCCAGTTTGAGTGAGATGAGGATCTCTGTGGGCTGGTGTAGGCAGTTTATAAATCTCTGATGGCTTCATGTGATAAATCTTGGAGCGGGATTGGTGACCTATCAATTTCTGAATGTAAATGTAATGTGCATCACATGATTTCACGATATATTGTGTGCGAGAAGTATGCTTGTCACCATCAGTTTTAACACAAACCATGAAAAAACTATGGGTGTAGGAAACCTAACTTGGGTGTAGGAAACCTACCATTAGGTGCTTTATAATGTGCACTGTGAGGGTGGTTTTGTAGCCTGAGTGAGTGTTGTTGTGAGGCCATATCAGAATCTGAGAAAATAAGTTGTTGGCTAGTAAGAAAATCTCTCTGGAAGAGAATTTCCCGAGCACTCAAACCTATATTGCAAATACGCGAGTTAAGATACCCAACCACAATAGCAAGAGATGAAGGATTAATAGGACCACCAGCAGGTGTCTGCTTCTTTATTTCAGTTTCCACTTCCTGGATAGCCTTTTCAGCGACTGGATTTTTGTTACAGTTCTTCAAACGACCCACTTCTAACCGTATACCATGCTTTTTGCAGGGAACCATCTTTAGACAAACTGGTGAAGGCTGTTGAGCCATCAACACGAACAGAACATCCATTATGTGATTTGAAATCTGCAGTTTTTTTTCCAAAAGAACATCTCGAAGGGTGTATGTGCGCTCATCAGAACTGAGACGTGCTATAGTGAATGAGGAGAACATATCCAGAATAACAAAAATCTTTTGTTTGGCACGACAGAGTACATTACATGCAAACTCGAGACCTGGACTTGAGCATGGTGAAGATGTTGAGAATTCTGGTGTGTCAACAGGAAGTTGTCGGAGAGCAGCACATTGTGGGCAAGATTCAGTTACAGAATCAATAAACGTATCAGCCTGGATAGCGAAGAAATAACGATGGAACAAACTCTTGAGTTGAGTCTTGGCTGGATGCTGCAACTTCAAATGCAATGCAGTGAGAAAACCAGAGGCCACATGTTGAGGAATGAGTATCAAACTAGTACCTTTGGCGAAAGCCGATGAACTGTTGACAACTAGCAAGCCATCTCTGTTGACGGTGGCCACTTTTAGATACCGCTTAATATCACGAATACCCCGAGATAGGTGTGAGTTGGCTACCCTTCCATGAAGATACACTGACAAATGCAATGGCAGATTTGCCATCCAAAATTGACTGAACAGACACAGCGAACTACAGAGGAAGTGTCATTTGAGACGAACTGATAAATTTGACAAGTTTTAGATGGGCATTCAACGGCATTGCGACTTAAATAATCTGTCGGAAGATTTCTAGAGCCAGAGCTATGTTGAAGAGTAACTCTGTATCTACTAAGAGTGGACAGAAATGAGGAGATTCGAGCACTGGCTGAGAACTCACCCGAGCGAGAGAGCTTTTGAAAGGCTTGAATACATGGCTTGGAGTCAGACAAAATTTGAGTGTCTGGTGTTCTGATTCCAGAATATGAGGCCCCCAGTGACTGATGGCCGATCCAATACCAATTGATTCAACTTCACAGGGTATCCATTCCTGTTGATGTGGTTTTAGCTTAGCAGAAAAGTAACCTCCAAGAAGCATACGCCCATTTCGAAGGATAAACAACACTGCGCCAACACCTCCATTCCGAACAGCACCATCTGTAGTTATAACCAAATGGTCTGAGGGTTTAGGTATAGTGATAGTTGTAGGATCATGCAGAGTAGTCTGGGCAGTTGTGAAGTCCTTTAGAGATTCTGAGTTCCATTCAAGAGTTTCTGGGGAATTTTTTCCAGCTGTCATGGAGTCGAAAGTGGACAGGAGAGTCGAGCAATGTGGAATGCAAGGGCTTAGATACTTGAAAGCACCACACCAAGATCTGAGTGACTTGACAGATTTAGGAGGGTCACATGATGTCAAATGGTTGACATTGTGGGATGAGACCGAAATTTCACCAGATGACCAATTCCACCCTAAGACTGCAGTGCTGATAGGGCGGATACATGTTTTTGAAGCAGATAGGCGTATATTATTTGTTTGAAATTTGTAAAGAACTTGCTCCCAATTGTTCAATAACGATGACATATCACTTCCACCAACATACAAATCATCAGCTAACTTAACCACTTTACCATGGTGTATTAGATCTCTAAACATTAATTCATCCAACTGTTCTGTTGAACCAGACATGCCCATTGCAGCCCGCATATAAAAACGGGTGCCCTTAAATGGGGTGACAACACCGAGATATTTCATGGATGATTCTTCAACAGGCAATTGGAAAAACTGTTTTGTCATGTCAGTTTTTATTATGTATTTATTCTTTGCGAGAAATCGCATGACATCGTCTGTGTGTGTAACTCTGCTTGGTACTGGTTTAGTGTAGCTTGTAATGTTATTAAATGCTGTGACAAGGCGGTACCCACCCCCCCTGTTTCTTAACTAGGAAACTAGGAGAAACGTTTTCAACTTTAACATTGACATCCTCTGGCTTAGCTAGTACACCCAATGCTTCCAACTCATCCATTTTATCCTGAAGACAGACCATATCATTACTTTTATACAGGGATAAGAGACCCTTGTGTGCAGAAGGTGAGATATCTTGCCAGAGACATCATTGTATTTACCAATTGATGGATTGAAGACATCAGAATATTTCTGATGAACATCTGAAAATAGTTGCCGTTCAACGGGTGTTAGTTGATTGTCGGGTTCGACTGAAATGTCTGAAAGTACTTCTGTTGGAGTATAGACCCTTGTGTTGATACGGTATGTGGAGAATGAATTTGTGTCTGTAGGTATAGTACCAGTATTTGAGTATAACGATACATCACATGTATGTCTGACCTGCGCAACATGTTGGTGCTTCTGAATTACAATGGGTGAAGTTGAAGTGTTTGCAATGCGAATGTTTCCAGCAACAGGTGTTGTGGTTGATGTCGGAGGCCAGTTCAGTGTAGGAGTGTCAAATCGAGGTTCAATAACAACTTCTTCATCATCAGGCACACCCAGTGGGCAATGTAATTCTAAAAATTCCCCAGGTAAAATAACACATGTCTTGGGTGCTCTTAAAGGGTAAGTTGAACATCGACGAACACTAGCACTTGAGGGTGAAAAGGCTTTGTTAGCATATTTTAAAACTTGGTGGCCGGCAATAATAATGGCATCATTAGGAATATCAAGTACAATATGATTATCTTTCATAAATGGCATCCCTGCAAGCACATTGCAGTCTAACTCTTTGACTACAACCGCTTCGAGATTGAATTTATGCTCGCCACGAAACAGTGTCAAATGCACTTCACCAGATGGGTGTAAGACAGTCTTGCCATCCGCCTGGCTAGCGAAGTGGCGAGTGGATCGAATATGTGCACCTATCTGAAGAGCAAATGAGTGTCTTATTAAAGAAGATGTCGCTCCGGAGTCTCATGTAATGTCGATTGCATTATGATGATAGTATGTAGTGAATGTTGGAGAGTGTACAGTTTTAACTCGGTAACTGAGAAATGGTAACTTTCATCATGATTGTCACACATCTGTGGGTTGCAATGAACATCATCTGTTTGTGGAATTGAGATGATGTAAGTATCAGGTTCAAACGAGACATCGTTGAAGTCATCCTCAAGCTCTCGATCTTCATCAATCGCAGTGTCAATTCGAAATGCCTTCACCAATTCACGTTTTTCAGCACGCGAAATATAGTCACATTCTCGGATTGTGTGACCTATATAATTCCTCCTTTCGGCTTTGCAAATTCGACATTCTTTCCTGGACTGAGAGTTGTAGTCTGAATGTTTGTTTTGAATACATGGAATTTGGTTTGCGATGACTGTTAGTGTTAACACGTGCACCCGTAACTGTTTCACCCTTAAGCTCCTCAAGAAATCCGTCCAATGAATCGATCATCTGTGGCTGTATGTCTTTAAGTGTCATTTTCTGTAGATCATAAGAAAATGTTAGCTAAACCATTTGAGAACAGCCAGGCGTTCTACTGTTGGTGACATGTGCTAATCGGCATCAACTTTAGCACCATCATGAATGAGTTTACAACCCTTCCGCAGCAGATTGTCCTGAAGATGAGCAATTATTCGCTGATATAGACGCTCCCCCTCTTCCCAGCGAATGGTCGCAAGTTTGATTAATTGTGTCGCTGACTGCATAAATCCGTAGTATTTTCGGATTGACTGCCATATTGAAACAAAACTTGTACTATTGTCAACAATATCTGATGAAAGAAAATGTGGGACCCACTGGGCTATCAAACCCAACATCTACTTCAGTTGCTGACATTCACCAGCGTCCTTACACCTCTGTGGGCAGTGACATCTGAAGATTTCTTCCACTGAAAATCCGGAACTGGAAACAGAGCAAAATTCTGCCAATGTGACAGATTATATATGATATTATTCTGCCATGCAGTATAAGACGAAAACGTTTCGTCCTCTGTGAGTCTCCATTGCTTCGGTGCCTGAGACATGGCGAAATTGGTCGTGTAAATACTAAATAGCACTCGGGAAAAGTCACTGTTGATTATTATGGGATACCGTACACGATATTAGGCGAAGGTCAAATATAATTTGGATCTTTTGTCCCCGAACGTTGTCGAAAAACCTATCCGTCGATTATTATAGGTAAATAAACTACCACTGCCACCACGTCATGAAGCAAAGGTTTCACCTTTGCCTGGTTGTAATAGTTCGAGCCGATGGTAATTCTATGACGCTTAATAAGGAACACAAGATTAATATATAATTGAGAATAACTTCACCAACCAGGTGAAACGAAATATAAAATAGAATAGTAATACAAGAGGGATAACTCTATTGTATGGCGAGATATACAATTTGTTACATAACATATAATTATGTTCTTTGAACCAAGCGTTATCTTTTTGGTGGGAGTGTCGGAACTACTTGATACTGGTAAATAGTAAATCTGGTTTCCATGGCAACGTATCCAGAACAACTAATTTATACTATGTTTGATATTAGTATGTATGTTAATAAGACGTGACATTAGTAATCGTCGATGCACATTTTGGCGTACGGGCACAAATTGAGAGTTTTTTTTATGGATCTGGACTTAACTTGGTTGTCGCTATAAATAACTGAAGTAAAATGTATACAACAAAAACGAAGTAAACGTGTTCGACAACGGTGCATGTGGATACAAAATTCATATGATGTCTTGTCATCGATGAAGACTGTGTGGCGTATACATGTAGTGTACACCAGAAATGTATGAAATATATAAAACATTATATTGGCGTTTTATGTAGCACAGCATCATTCGGCGCTACCAAAGGCCAATTTACTCCAAAGCCGGAATTATCGCCGGAATTGACGTTTGGGGCGTTGCCTAATACTATATTCACTCGATTTTTTCTCACACAAGTCCACTTCGCCCACAACTCTTAGAAAAATGTGGCAGTTCGATAGCTTCTTGCATGACGCCAATTTATCATATTTAAATCAATATCTATATCTGCGAATGTCTGTCTGTGTTCCATAGAAATTAACGGGGGGCATCAAGATGGCTTCAAATGGGTCTAACAGAGGTAACGTTTTACGAGGACGATAGAGATGTAGGTTCATATTGTCTAAAGTGACGCTGTTTGTGTTAGGGGCGGGGCATCAAAACCAATGACATTTTTGTCGCTGATTTTCACCAACGTATACATAACCATCTCATTGATATGGAGAGTATATTGTTGTGGTTTAAAGTCGCCAAAATGTGTCGCCGTTCGAGTCAGGTTTGGGGAGAGGAGGGGCACCAAAATTAAAAACATATTTTTTGCGCCGATTTCCACCAAATGTATACATATTCTTCTCCATGATAAGAGGAAACTAATCGCGTGGTTTCAAGACGCCACATTGGTGTCGTTTGTGTCAGAAATTGGGGGGCACTACCATTGATAAGAATGCATTAGTCCCCGATTCCACCAAAGTTATATATAGCCATCTACTCAAGCTGCAAAAAGAATGGCCGTCACCTTCGTCATTACCAAAAATGGACTATACTTCAACTCTCTTCTGTTTCGTGTTCCCGATTATCAACTTGCACGGTTACAACGCCCCTCAAGACTGTGCGGCCAGAATTATGTTAAGGCAGAAAAAAGGAAACTGTAGTTTCTATGAGATCAGAGTTACATTGACTGCTTATTTTAGATCTGATTCCCTTCAATATCACCGCATTCGCATACAGAAGGTGGTAGAACTCGGGTACCATTCACTTATAAAATTAATATTTTTGAATTATTTTACCTGTCGCTATACTCTATATGATTTTTCGGACAGACCATCGAGAGAGAAAATCAAACGATACATGTACATCACTTATATACATCAAAGGAATGTGCCAGACAGAAAACAGATAAGAACGCAAGAACAGTTTTAAGTGTCATACATGTGAAAGTATGTGGTCGTCATACAACGTCAATGATTCTTCTCATATTTTAATAAGTTTCATTTGTTTGAGTTCTTAAAGGCGAAAGCTACGATGACCACATTCAGGTATTGTTCAAGCGAATATTAACTTATCTCAATATATTTGTGACGAGACTTAGAACTACAATTGAAACTAGATAAGTTGTTGTTCTTAACTTGTCACTTCCGTGAACAGGCCTGTAGTTTCAAGAGCAATTATATATAAATCCGAAAAGTAATGTCAATGTTTCATTCATTTTTTTTATAAAATGTCAAATATTATGAGCAGTTTTCAGCTGTGTTTCTTGGATTTTTTAACATAAAATGAACTAACAGGAATACAAGTAGTTTACTGACAGGAAGTTACTCATTAGTATTTCACCCGCCCACGGGTAAATACGTCAAATACCAACAAACGATCTACCAAAGGTATATTCACCTTATATCCATACGTCCCGATTCGAAGTTAGGTCGTAACATCTCAGTGAGGCCACCAGTCGCCATGGTACCCTACAATTTAATATCCGCTGTATATCTTAATTTACAGGACGATTCGTTGCATGGTACGGTGTGAGGCGAACTGAGATTAATATTAATATCGTTGAGATTTTTTTTTTCTTAAAATAGATTGTCTTTGCACTTCAATTTTGTTTACATAAATCTCTTTTAGGTAATTTCATTGATACATAATGTTATTATTAGCATTATAAAAGTGTGATATTGGAAGCCCATATGGAATCAATATCCCCTGAGCCTTACATTGTAAATCGAAGACAATCTTATATCCCTTCATCTAATGTTGCTATATCTCTATTCTCATTCGTCAATCTAGCAGACCAGCATATTACATGCATTTGGTGTGTTTTCGTCGTGATCCGTGTCATGTCTTGAGTTCAATAATATAGTCTTATAATACCACTCGAACGCTTTAAAGTGCGACATAAATGGAACATGTAAATGTAACTTCTCGGCCTATCCTTGATTGGAATCTTTCGAGGCATTTGCGAACCATTAGAAAAAAGACAGGAATCTTTGGACTGTTATATCCTTTGAGAATTCCGTCAAAGTAATTCGTGTTTTAATCAAATTAAATATCCAAACGACAAACCCTTGTCTCTCACACATGCCTGCGTGAACAAAACAATCAATACGTTTTTACCTTGATTACCACTGCTAAAATACCGGCGAGCATCACCACACACTGGAAGAAGTCCGTCCACACAACGGCTTTGATTCCACCCTGCATGTATCAAATGTACATATATAAGTTGTGGGACACAGATCCACTGTGGATGACATACAGTACTTATATGTAATCGTGATCGTAGCACTGAGGCGGAGAAAGAGACAATAGATACCTTTCGCATAAGGATAATTATTACGAATAGGGTACTACGTCACTGAACTTTGTGTTCTTTCTATTCGTTGTCGTTTTCCCTATCCGTTGTCACGATTACGGTTTTGGATTTTCAACAACGCTGACAAATACATCATATAGTAATAAGTTCGCGATCGTTCCCCAGCTCCTCAATGTGTGAGATGACTCTGATATTGTGTCCTTAAATTGTGATCGGAATGTGGCCTTAATTCTTATCTATTAGTGGCATGCAAATCATTCGTCGTCGTGAAAAACGAGCATCTTGCGAAACACAAAGCGCTAATCTATGACCTGATAACAACATAATTAAGTACAAAATAATCATAGCACACAGAACCATAACCCCTTACTGCGAGTGGCAAGCACAATTGTCTCACAAACGGACTCGTAATCGTCAATTTTACGAAAATGTTTTTGCACATGGACCGTCCGAAAATATTACGACTACAAATAGCTATTTTTAAAGGGATACTGTACTCAAATGTTGTTGTTGGTTTCTACAGTCTCTGAGTCGTAGAATAAGGCAACCATTTTTCCATTATTTAAAGGCACGTGCGGCCTTAATTGTCGAAAATATTCATATTTGTTCCAAACACCGTAAACAGAAAAATATTAAAACGCATACAGTTCCGTTCATATATACCATGACCATCGCGTAAACAGCATGTTATCATAAAGACCTACTATATTTTACATAAGCAACAGCCTGATTGTGTTACAGAAGACAGCACAATGCTACTGGCTAATCACACACAAATGGCATAAACGCTCTTTATTAGTTCCATATCAGGTATTCACCAACAAAAAACGCTCTTTATGTTTACCATCATAATATAAACAAACACCAGAAAAGTAACTTTTTATGCCTTTGTTTACATAACAATGGTCAAACATATGACCATAACATACTGTTTATGCGATATTTCTTATTTGTATACGGACAAAGTCTATCTACATTTTGATGTTCTTTCTGTTTGTGGCGGATTTGGACGGGTGGAGATATTTTCACAGGATACCCACCACCAAGGCCAACCGTGTCTTTAAAAGTCTGTAGAGTACGAAGTAATGTTACGGATGGCAAATTAGTCGGAATGCGAAAATACAAATTGTCATTGTCGAGCAATTTTTGTACAGTTTTCAAGAAAATGTTTCAAATAAAAGTTATATTATATGCATACTAGTCCCATATATACTCATTTAAATTGTTGTATAGTCACTAGTCAGTAAGTGGCTTGAGTTTACTCCCAGTATCAACATGTTTTACACGATCATGTGTGCCATGCGTTTACCAATCCACTATCCCTCAATTAATTTTGATTACGTCTTGTACACGGAAATTCGTAATTTAATTTATGGATCCAGCCATAAATTAAATTTATATCAAATTATTAACTTTGATTTTAAGATAACATATTAACCTGAACGTCCACAGAATACATCTTCGACTCAAATTACTTAGTGTTCTATATATTATCATATTAGATCGTTGTTATTACCGGGAATTTAATGATAATGGCGCACAGTACCCTTTAATAATTATATGTGGTCGCTCATTGTGCGAAAGGTGTCTGTTACTATGTCACATTTGTCCCGGAAACGGCTACGAATTTTGAACAATCCAATGGCGAACATATTAATTCCGCGCAAACGAGTAGCAAGACTTGTTTTCAGACAGCTATTCGTCGGATGGCACGGCATAAAATCACCCCGAACGCGGACCCTATATGGCATTCAGTTATCACCGGTGTTGAAATTTGCATGGCTTTGTTATATCTTCATAAAATCGTTTTCTAGTGACCGGGTGTTGCCGCCCACTGTACCGACAGTATAATAACACTCCGCCTCAGACTACAGTACTACTAAAACACGTACAAATAATTACTTCCGTTCATCCACAGTGAGATCGAGGGTATAGTATGGTTTATTGATCGACATGAATAAACATGTAACATGCAAAACATATATACATACATATATATATTTGTATATATACAAATGGAGCAAAACATTTCTATCCAATGCATGGGAATAAATCCATTTCATACATGTATATACAGTTTTACATTGGACCTGCTCAGTTATACTTTATCTATATATCAATTTAATTACCGAGACTGGGGCACCACATACAGCGCACATACACTTCGTCCATTGATCGCAAATTACGCGACGTATTTATACAGGAGTGGTGGGAATCTATCTCGAAATCAAGCAAGTTTGCATTTTATAGGATTATTAAGACAAATTTCGAAAGAGAACACTACCTATCTCTGGACAACAACCGATTTGTACACAGCCTTATGATGTTCCGAACAAGAAATCACAAACTACCCGTTGAATAGGGCTCATGGTACAATGTTGACTACTCGGAACGGCAATGTACCCTCTGTAATTTAGAACTGCATTATACTTAAGTGCTCACAAGTTCACGAGTTGAGACTGAGATATATTCGCCCTTATTATTTTCGAAGACCAAACTCACATAAGTTACTGCAATTATTTAATTCCCGAAATGAAAAAAAACGCAAGGAACCTGTCGATTTTCGTCGGAAAGGTCTTATACTTGTTTAAGTCCTCTTGAGGCTATATAAGTATAGCATCCATAACACAAATCCCACTAACTGGACCACATTGGTCAAATCTAATATTATTATTATTATTATTATTATTATTATTATTACCATCTAAAAGCAACAAGCATAAACATAAACATTACTACATGTATATTTTCGTTTATATGTGACGTCTGCTATGCGTTACTGTATGTCATCTCAAACCTTTCTCATAAATATATAAAATGTACTGAATTACTTCTTGAAGATATCCACGGAGAAGAAACTGAAAATTATAAACACTATTGGACCTCATAAAAACAATAATTGAACCAGTTTTAGTAGCGAGGCCAAAACTAATGACCACCAAAATTCACTGCGGTAGCAAGTGACAAATCTCAAACTTTCTACTATGATATGAATAAAGTGATTACTGTTTAACTTAACCCTTTATATGTTAAATGGATTAACCCACTCAGTTATAAACGTATACAATGGAATTCATATGGGGGGTCTTAATTAATAATAAGCAGACGACAGATAATCAGGTTCAGGGCTGGCCCGAAATTTACTTTTGCCAAATATTTTGCCAAATGAAAATAATTTTTCCCAAATGCTGTTATAAGTTGCCAAATTCTATCAGTTTCTACAACATTCTTTCTTTTATGTTGACTATTTCGACATTCGCTGCTTGAGCGACCTTTGATGTCGATAGGAAAGCAGTTAATTATTCATATTTCTCACCTCTATAATTGAGTTTATCATATAACAATAAATCAACAACATAACAATGCGATTGCATAAGGGTTTCTTCGTCGGAAAGGCGCATCGAAACAAAGAGGATTAGCTATTTAAACACCATCACCAGACATACTAACAATCCCTCCACCGTCGATACTAATGCTATCAGATTAATTGCATCTTGATAGAGGTGTTAACTTTTCATAGCCTTATAATTACCACTAGTACCATTAATAATGAAAACGTTTCCTGAAATGAGTGGTATTGAGTTACAAATATTAATAAACTTTCTTGAGGAATCAAAAGTGACTTGCCAAACATTTTGCAAAATGAAAATATTTTTTGCCAAATGTGAATTATTTTTTGCCATTGGCAAATTTGGCAAGTGGCAGCGCGAACCCTGCAGACAATACAAGCACGTAGGAGTCCTATTTATTGAAGGGAAATGTAGAGATTATAATAAGCTCAACAGACGGTCGTTTCTTGAACTTATTATCCCAACATGTCATAAGATGAGTATTTAGTATAGAAAGTGTTAAGAAACCGAAAGATTTCGGTTTGGAGAAGCAATCAACTCTGCATGTTTCATTTCAACATTGTATTTATTTGTCTTCGGTGATGTAAATTGTCAGTGAATTGTCCCATTCTAAGTGGCTAGCACTTGTCCTTTAATCATCTTTCTCGTAAATATATTTGTAACCAAATACGATATGTTTAAACCAACATTGCTTATTTCCGTGATATTTCAAATGAAAATCTTCACACACATAAAACCGAAATTCGTTAAAAACATGACCGACAGCAGCCATCTTTGATTATAAATTTGAATCCATCGTCACACACTACAGTCCACATTATTTTTAATGGCTAAATGTTTTGAAAATGTAGGCATGTTACATGTAGGATCACCTGTCGATGGGAGATATTGAATTTAAAAACCATTTGATCAAATACATGGCCGCCGGCCGCCATATTAGATTTTACTATTTGCATGACTAAATCATTCGGCACGCCCAAAACCAACATTTTTCATCCGATTGATTCCAAACTACAAATGGATCTTCAGGGTGGCCTCAAGATTGTTTTCCGAGTTTCGTTGAAAAACATGGCCGTCAGCAGTCTTCTTGTATTTTACCATTGAAGCCCATGCATAGTTAGTTATTGTTTCAAAACTATATCAGCGTATAGCTATCGAATTTGAATGATTTTAGATAAAAAAAACATGGCCGCCGGCATTCAACTTGGATTTTACTCTTTGCATGACTAAATCATTCTGCACACCCTACATCCAGCAAATCAATCATCCGATTGATCCCAAACTTCACATGGATCTCCGACTTGACCACTAAATTGGAGCAATATAAACATGGCCGATGCCAGTCCTCTTAGATTTTACTCTTTGCACGACTAAATCAGTTATCATCAGATTCATCCCAAACTTCATATGAGTCTTTGAGGTGACATCTAGAAAGGGGCTATCAATTGTTTTTACACATTTGTCAAAAATTATTACCACCAGCGGCCATCTTTTTTATCTTTCCTTATTATTAATATCCCAACTGCAGCATTTTCTAAATGATCCCCTTTGCAAGTTTAGCTACAGTGTTATTGGCTATTTCGTTTCAGTTCGTGGCCATGTATCAGAATCAGAATGTAATTTCATGACAGAGCAATACATAAAAAGTTTAATACAAATTGTTCAAGAAAAGAAATGAGATTTCACGTGGAGTCGACATGACCCGCCTTCCTGTCACCACCATAACATTATAAGAGTCAACGAGGTCGTTCCAATCCGCGTTTGCCGTGCGTTTTCTGCGACAACTGCGTTTCTGCGACGCGGGCGTTTTCTGCGATTATTCGTATGTTTCCGTTTAACTCATGGTTTTTTTTTATTATTCGCGTAATTTTGTTTAAACGACTGCATGGTGAAGCGATGCACATTCACAGGCATTAAAACGGCGGAATTTACGGAACAACCGCAAACAAAAACGCCCGGTATGCGCGATACCCTACCGTCGGATTAGGACACCGATGTAATCATGCGGCAGCGTTTTCTGCGACGTCGGCCGCATCGCACGCCGTGGGCAAGCACCCATTGCCTCCAGTATATTCCAAATCAACTAATCGCGCGTCATGCCGCGCCGCAAACGCCGTGTGAAAGGGCCTTTATGCAACTGCAATAATGTATAGAACGATATCTTCCAATATGCCATACTTTGTGTTTCACTTGCACCTACACGTACACGTAACACAATCATTCTACTGGTCAATCGTTACGAGCCTTGCAAGGTTCCTTAGATAAGATTGTGTTACTACCATTATGTCGATAATTTAGTTGTGCTACTCACCACGCTAGTGTATGTGACTCCTATCACCGCAACGCCAATGATTGATGCATAGACAGGGAAGCCAACCACTGAAAAAATAATAGTAAATGTTGGGATTGTAGTCATATATCAACAAGAAATGAACAGAACTTTGTAATGTAAGTGAGGCATATCATTACCTATGAATATTCCAACTCATTGGAATCAAAATTGTTACTTTGGCTCAAAATTGCTGCCAAAATGGCCGCCAAAATATGGAAAATGGCAGATATTGCCCCAGTGTGTCCTGCAATCGCTTACAAGTTGTGATTGGTGTATATAATTGGCTATTCTGCATTCTATACATCGAATACTAGTATGTCTGATGCACGATGGTTAATTGTCACCACTGACTTCACCAGAAATATTAGATTTTTCTCTCACAAACTTGACATAAATATCGGCAAAAAATCACTTTTCAGGTTTTGACCATTTTTTCAAGTAAAATGTAATTATCTTTTGAATGATCATAGTTGAGGTGAATAGGTTTACATGGAGTTATTGTATGGTCATTAATGTGAATAGGTATACAGTGAGTGGCTATATGGTTATGAGTATGGTGTCCATGGTGAGATGTATAGGCATACAAGGAGTGGCTGTATGGTCACGTGTTATGTGAATCGGTATACATGGAGTGATTGTATGGTGTATGGTTGTGTGTAACCAGTACGGGTGTATACGATGTGGCTGTATGGGCATTGGTGTGGTGTATGGATACAGCGAGCGTAGCTACATGGTCATCTGTGTTTTATGTATATATGGAGTGACTGTAAAGTCATGGGTGGGATGTACAGGTGTACCGTGTGCCTGTATTGTGATAAGTGGGTGTATATGTATACATGTGTTGTCTGTATGATCATGGATGGAGTGTGTGGATAAATAGGGGGAGTGATTTTATGGTTATGGGTAATGTGTATAGGTGTACATGGAATGACTGTACGGTCATGATTGAAGCGTATATGCATACCTTGAGTAAGATGGGTGGTCATTGGTGAGCGTGTGGGTATAAAGGGAGTGCCCTTTTGGCAACGGGTGGGATGTATATGTACATATGTGTCGTGGATGTATTATCATTGATGTGTGTATAGGGATTAGCTGTTTGATCATGGATGGCGTGTATGAGTATACAGTGAGTTGCTGAATTGGCATGTGGGATGTGTATATTCAAGGTATTAGTGGTCGTGTGTGCGGTATTGGTATATCTGGAAGGGCTGAATGACCATTGGTGAGGTGTATTTGTATACCTGGAATGACTCTATGGTCATGGGTTGGCTGTCTATGTGTACATTGAGTGATTATATGACTATGAGTGTGGCGAAAAGGAATACAGGTAGTGACTCTATAGTCAATGGTGAGATGAATAGGTATACAAGGAGTGACCATGATCATGTATGAATGCTTTGAATAGGTACACAGGGGGTGAATATATAGTCATAGGTCAGACGAAGGAGTATATCTGGTGCCATGGGTGAGGGTATGTGTATGAAGCGAATGGCTATATGGCCATTGGTGAGGTGCATATGTATACCTGGGGTGACTATATGGTCATTGTTGTGATGTTTATGTATATCTTGAATGTCTATTGTGACTCACGGCGGTGTAGTCATTTGTGGTGTGCGCGGTAATAACGAAGTATGGTTGTATGGTCATGGGTCAGGTGTACGAATATACACTGGGTGACTATATTGTCATGTGTTGTGTTTATGTATATATGGAGTGACTGTGTGGTAATGGCTATCGCTTTCCTCCATTGTACATAAATACCATCAAAATGGAGAACTCTCTGACATTACCTCTCTATTGATTAACATATCCTTGACTTATTGTGGAAAACGGTATAGACACCCAAGGTTTCACATGTACAACTCACCCATTACCTCACAGTCACTACACATGTACATAAACACCACACAAATGACAATATAGTCACCCACTTTATATACGAAGACCTGACCCATGACCATACAGCCATACTTAGTTATACCCGTACACACCACAAATGACTATACAGCCGCGAGTCACCATGCATGAACACTAGGTATACGCATAGACCTGAAACAATACCATACGTTCACTCCCTGTATACATATTCACCATGTTCAGGATCATACAGTCACTCCTTGTATACCTATTCACCTCACCATTGGCCATAGTCACTTCATGTATACATATTCGCCACACCATTAGTCATATAGCCACTCGATATATACATATACAGCCCATCCATGACCATAGATTCAATCCAGGTATACATATGCACCTCACCAATGGCCATTCAGCCCTCCCCGATATACCAATATCTGCACACACGACCACTCATACCTTCCATACTAACTGTATACTCACGCAAGCCATCCATGATCATACAGCTACTCCCTATACAACCACCAATGATAATACATCCACGACATAAATAAATATACATCTCACCCGTTATCAAAAGGGCACTGCCTATATACCACATGCTCGCCAATGACCATCCAGCTTACTCCGGGTATGCATATTCAATCATGACCGTACAGTCATTCCACCTATACCCATTACCCATAACCATAAAATCACTCCCTATTTACATTTATCCACATACTCCATCCATGAGCATACAGAAAGCACATGTATACATATACACCCACCTGTAACAATATAGGCACACACAGTACACATTTACATCACCCATGACGGTACAGTCACTCCATATACACATACACAAAACACATATGATCATGTAGCTACTCTCGTTGTATCCGTACACCACAGCAATGGCCATTCAGCCACACCGGGTACATCCGTACTGGGTACACACTACCATACACCGCACAGTCACTCCATGTATACCGGTTCACCTCACACATGACCATACAAACACTCCTTGTATACCTCTACATCTCACCATGGACAACCCACTCATAACCATATAGTAACTCCTTGTATACTGGTGCACATTATTCATGACAATATAATAACTCCCTGTATACATACCTATTCACCTCAACTATGGTCATACAGTAACTCCCTGGCTGCCACCATGGCATCCACCCTGTATCCAGTCGATCATTTTTTATCTTAATGGGCCAGAATAGCCACAGATTATGGTTCATCTCAGTTCCGTCTCAAAGTTCTGCCCATTTCCTTTCAATAATATGGCCCGAATCACATAAGAGGTTCTCGGCATAATTCCATACTGCAACTTTAAAATGAATTTGCCATGCCCCATACGGAACTGGGACAACCAGAATAGAACATGTAGTTGTCATTTAATTATCTAACACGTATAATAACCAAGTGAGTCACAATTTGCTATCTTTTCGGAAAACGCAGAGAATAATGTTCGGGATATATGTAAAAAATGAACTTTTTACCAAATTGGGTTGCCATTTTGGAAGCCATCTTGACCAATTTGGTCTATAAAACCGTAGTGTTACACATTTAAGATAGACCCAAACAACAAACACCTTTCATATCAAAGATAGTTACATTTTACTTGAAAAAATGGTCCAAACCCGAAAAGTGATTTTTTGCCGATATTTATGTTAAGTTTGTGAGAGAAAAATCCAATATTTCTGGTGATGTCAGTGGTGACAATAGAAACAATTAACCATGGTGAATCAGACATGTTATTAGTCAATGTATAGAAGGCAGAATAGCCAATTGTATACATCAACCACAACTTGTAAGCGATTCCAGGGCATGCTGGGGCAATATCTACCATTTCCCATATTTTGACGGCCATTTTGAGCCAAAGTAACAATGAGTTGGAATATTCATAGGCGCTGATATGCTTCACTAACATTAAAAAATTCTGTTCATTTCTTGTTGAGATATGACTAGAATCCTAATTGTGATTTTGTGTGAAATTTTATACCGCGTTCTGTAAAATCGAATGTTTGAGGGATCGCAAGAGGCTAGAACCCAATAATTGCATATTTCATTGCTCCAATGGTCAGTTAACATATAAAATACAAAATAAAGTTTCATTTCTCAACCAGTTCCAAACAGCATAAACTGATCTAGAAGATCAGGGAGTTTAAATTTTTCCCTATAAAAGTGTCATTATGTCTTAACTTCACGAAAATATATGCATTTGTATACATTTTATCAAAGTTTCCAGCTTTAATTTGCATCAAACTGACTTATGACCTTGTCTGAAAAAACGGCGGCCATTATGGCCGCCATCTTGTCTGTAGTCTACACAGCCACTTTCTTTTCTTATTAACATTGCTTAAAATTTGAAGGACATAATAAGCAACAAAATGAGTGGGGTAAAGTTAAGTCCAGGGGTACCCCTATTAGCTCCCGGACTATATAAAAAAAACATCGAATTAACTATAAACTCCACCTTTCCAAAAATAGTTTCATAAAATTAGATAGATAAGTGTTTTCGTAAAACAACCATCGAACCCAAAGTTTAAAATCTACATGTATCAACTACACATTAACTTTTTTCATTCATTCAATCATTGTCCGCCTTTTTCATTTATTCAGTGGCCGCCAGTTTGGATTTGATCTGTAGTACGGGAACTCGCAATCAGGATTTGGTGGATACGTGACGTCACATATCCTGGTCATGGTAACTTCGAGGTCCCAAATCCGGTTGTGACTAGCTGCAGCCCATCCCGAGGTCACTCCTTGTAAACACGGCAGTGAATTTAAATCTATATTATAATATCCATTTTTGATTGTATATACATCGATCAAATCACCCCGCGTTATCCGATATTTAAGAGAAACCAGATTCAATACGGTTCCGTAGAGATTCACAATCATCCGTACATAGTACATGTTCTATTGCATCAGTACATTTAGCTATGTTTTGCGAGGGGATTAAGACGACCTTGCTACTTATAATTGAGTTCTTACATGTATATAACATCAGGGAAATATTTACTTATATTCAAACTGTTGGATTTAATTTAAACATATCTTATTTCAATAGATTTCTAATGGGATTCGGGGCCAAGTTTCCACAACTTACGGTTGTCTGCGTTCCCAAATGCAATGGTTTACATATAGTTCCCCTTTAACCCTTTACCCAACAAACCGGCCAAAACCGGCCAAATAAAGCTTCAACAGCCTAAAATATCTTCGGTCTGTCTCAATAGAACCATACAAATATGGATATCATTGGAACCGGCTCCTTGACCACATTGTGATAGTTACAGTTATGCCCTGTGCTAATGCATTCTCTTATATATGCGAGTCGACCATAGGTCGCCTCGCATATATAAGAGAATGCATTGGCCTAAAAAAAATCTTTTTTTAACACTTTTTACCATTTTTTCTTACATTCTTTAACAATTTTATAATTTTTAATGTGTTAAGCCAATGCATTCTCTTATATATGCGAGGCGACCTATGGTCGACTCGCATATATAAGAGAATGCATTGGCACAGGACCGTTCTGTTTGGGTAAAGGGTTAAACAAGATGACACAGATGTGTACATAATGAGGTTGCATTTGGGCTAGAAACACGATGAAGGTTGGTGTAAATAGTAAGTGGTGGTCGGGTTTTATGTTTGCGCTTGAGGTGTTTTCCAGATGCTTCGGATATTTTTTTCCCCAGCACTCTTGAATGTAATATCGAAATCCCTGGAATATTCTCTCTATATTGAACTTCATCATGCTGATTGTTCGCTTTGTGAGTTCCTATAATGTGGAGTTCCTATTACTCGAGACTATGTACCAACGGCAAAACCCGAAATAGCCATGGAATTCCCTAAAAACTCGATTTTGCCAAACGATACGGCGATAATTTCATCACACGCGATACTGGTTTCGAGAACATATCGTGGGTGTAATTGGTGAATCATATACGTGCATATCTGCTTACCTGCCTCCAAGGCTATTGCTGGCCCAAACAAGACAACTCCCATATAAGATAGCTGAAAACAAGAATGCAACTACATGTGATGGACGAATCAGAAGACAAATAGGAGTTTGCTTATTCATTAGTTTAAACATATTTATTTGTCTAAATTAAATAATACATAGGAAATAACACATATACTTGTATACAGACAATGGGATTGGAGGACAAGTGCTGACTCACTTATGAGTACCTCCTCTCCCGTGCTTATTCATTAAGTTGGTTTAAACATAATTTATTAGCCAATAAGATTAGTGCTAACCGGGTCGACGTACATTTTTTAAGTAACATAGAAACGCCTCTCTCTCTACCCACAAATGGCACAAAAAGTACATTTTCACGACTGATTAAATGGTACTGCTAATTTGCTCTGATACTGGTGGGTCCTGCTGAAAAAAAAACAATTCTGATGTCATATTTTTTGGTCCGATTTCGACCAAATAAACGGTGCGGTGGGTGGGCGCCCTAAGTTATCCTAGAAAAGCTGAAAACCGCATCGCTCAAGTACGTGCGGTGGCCACATAAGGCACAATTTGAACTCATTTGCGTTTTCTTTCTTTTAGGACCAAATAAACGGAACGTGACTTGTCGGGATGGGATCCTAACCCTAACACCGAACAGGATGGGAAAGGGCGGGCGGAGCGTTACAGTAGCCCTATAATCGGGACAGGACGGATCGGGACGTACACCATAAACTTGGACAAAATCAGGACTGAACAGGACCACAACCGTAACGGTAACCCTAACCCTAATCGGGAGGAGACGGATCAGGACCCTAATCTAAGTTACTAGCACTAAACCTAACTCTAACCTCGACGACCGGGACATTATGAGAAGGACGTGTTGCGGTCGCATACGAGACTCTAACCAGGAGGAGACGGGTCAGGACCTTTATTAATAACATTATTATATTATAATTTAATCATAAGCTGTCAATCCACGGAATTCTGTGGCTGTCACACACTTTGCCATTTAGGTTATTTCTCGATAACCTAAATTTCTTGATTACATTCCCGCTACAGAAATGACAGCAGCGCCGAGTGACCACGCCTATACCGCGTGCCTAAAAAATGAATACATGGAATCTGTTCGATGCTTTCTACCATTTAACATGAAATTTAGGTGGGAACACGTGCCAAGCAGCTGTATACGGAGCCCCCCCCCGATGCGTGATCAGTTGCGACAAGCCAATAAAAAACGCTGAAATTTCCGACGCGACGTGATCACCGATAAGCACAAGTTTGGAGTGACAGGTGTTTCTTTCAACTTCACGTGTCTTTTTAGTCTCAATTTTGTACTCTCGTTATACTTCTAACTTCTACTTTTTGTGGTTCTCTTGTGAAATGACAGATTAAATTATAAGAAATAACTCTTGTTTCGATTAAGGTTATGAGTTATAACCGAAAAGTTTGAAGATAAATTTATCTTCAAAATTTTCGGTTATAACTCATAACCTCAATCGAAACAAGAGTTATTTCTTAAATATTTAAGCATGATCCTTATTGTAACCGTATACGGTCTGGACATGACCATATATGTAACAATAACCATGACCATAACACTAACTGGAACGTGACGGTCTTCTGTATTCAGATTTATTATCTCGAATATTCGATTTATTATTTCGAATATTCGACTTATTATTTCGAATTTTCTTCTTTATATCTCGAATTTTCGACTTGTTATCTCGAATATTCGATTTTTGTATCTAAAATTTTCGACTTTTAACAAAAATCTAACTGGCATTACTGGACTTCCGTAAACAACCAACACAACAATTATTGAAATATGTTTAAATATTTATGTGTTTGAATGTTTTATACACATAATCGTTATTCCTCGAGAAATAACTCTTGTTTCGATTAAGGTTATGCAGATATAACCGGAAAGTTTGAAGATAAATTATATAACGCGCGTAGCGCAGTTATAGAAAATTTATCTTCAAACTTTCCGGTTATAACTGCATAACCTTAATCGAAACAAGAGTTATTTCTTATAATTTAATCCGTCATTTCACAGGAGAACCATCAAAAAGTTGAAGTTGGAAGTATAACGAGCGTATAACATTGAGACTATTTCCGACAAAAAAGACAAGATAAGTTGAAAGAGACACCTGTCACTCAAAACAGGCGTTCATCTGGTGATGAAATCGTGTCGTCGACTCAGCGATTTTGATTGGCTAGTCGCAACTGATCACGGATCGCGTGCCACCGGGCAGCTGTAACTTGCACGTGGTATTGATATATCCGAAGGAATTATGATACAGCATCGAAATTTCTTGTTAAATCGTAGGAAGTTTCGAACATTTTCCAGGTCATTTTTTATGCACGCGGTATAATGTGGTCACTCGACGCTGTTGTCATTTCTGTAGCAAGGAAAGTAATCAAGAAATTTAGGTTATCGAGAAATAACCTCACTGGCAAAGTGTGTGACAGCCAATTGTTTCACAGTATTCCGTGGATTGACAGCTTATGAAAAATTATTCTCTAGTAAACATTTACATCTTTTTGACAAAAAACACGTCGGATGTTTTAAACAACTTCCAAATGTAATTTTGTAACACTATTTTTACAAGAATCTGTGAAACATTTTGATTTTTCTTGTTGGAGTTTTTCTCTAGTAAGCATTTGTATCTTTGTAACAAAAACACATCGGATTATTTAAACGACTTCCAAATGTAACTTTTGTAACCTGTTTTTACAAGGATAGGTGAAATATTTCGTTTTTATAGTTGGAGTTATTCTCTAGTAAACGACTTCCAAATGTAAGTTGTAATCTTTTTGTTACAAGGATAGCGGAAATATTTTCATTTTTCTAGTTAGAGTTATTCTCTGGTAAGCAAATGTAACTTTGTTACAAAAAACCACGTCGGATTTTTTAAACGACTTCCAAATGAAATTTTGTAACAAAAACACGTCCGATTTTTAAACGACTTCTAAATGTAACTCTACCCCTTTTTTACAAGCATATATCGGCAATATTTTCATTTTTCTAGTTGGAGTTATTCTCTGGTAAACATATGTAACTTTGTGACAAAAACACTGAGGATTTTTTAAACGACTTTCAAATGTAAATTTGTAAACATTATTTTTTACAAGGATACATGTAAGTGAAATATTTTCACTTTTCTAGTTGGGGTTATTTTCTAGTAAGCATTTGTGACTAAAAACGCGTTTGATTTTTTAAACGACTTTCAAATATTACTCGAAATGTAACAAAAAAATATGACGCATTTGTAACTGGGTTACTGGAGCTAATATCCACTCATTGGTCAAGGGGCGTGGTTTTGTTGTCAACCAAGGACTATATTTTTTCGAGAAAAACATTCGTAAACGTCACATTTATCGAGATTTATCGGATTTTTTCATCTGTATAAATGTAATTTCTCCTTGTGTATTATAAAACTGTGATTTAAGTCTGTTAATGGACTCGCGACTGGACATTCGTCAACTAGTCAATATAGTTTACGAATGTCCAGTAGCTCGTCCATTAACCCTGAAATATCCCGACCACACAAAGCAGTCGGTATACTGAATGCATTGCCACCCTGAACCGTAGTGTCAACCAACACTACGCACGGCGGAATATCTTCTGAAATAGGGCACAACTCTCCACCAATCAAAAACGAGGTCACGTGGTATACAATATTTGATTTACTAACCGTGCCGATCGACTGTAGTATACATCCCATGACACGTGCGTTTGTTGACTGGAATCTTCTCTCAATATACTGTGAAAGGGTAAAGAGAAATTTTGTAAAATTAATATGCAGTTGTTTTAATGTGATACCCCATATCGCACGTGGTATATGTACGGAGCCAGGGGTGACAAGTGAACTATGTTTTTTATTTCGTTAAAAGGTAATAAAATATCATTATATCGAAATAATATTTCATTGTATCGAAATATTATTTATATTAGAGTTTTGTCTTTGTTTTAGTTGTAGTCTTGTAATCAGAGTTTTATGTTTTTTGTTATAATTGTGGCCCGGAAGAGATATATCATCTTTAATGGTCGTAACTTTAGGGCAAAGTAGTGGAAAACGATTTGGGCTTATATAATATACTAGAAGGGTTACCCGGCGTTTCCCAGGTTAAAGTGATGTGAAATCCTCTGCATGCTGTGGATATTTGTTGGGAATAGAGAATACTCTTGCTCAAAGTGTTACACGTATTCTCATAAATTGTATATTCAAATAGCATCACAAAACATGATTCTTACACAGTCATGGAATATAAGTATAGTGGCTTACCTTGTCGATTGTCATTTTGTTTATCGCGATTAATCCGTAAAGTATTTATTTATTTACAACTGCGTATACTTCAGACGTTATAATATGATACATGAACATCATAAACACATTATTTCGCAACAATAAAAAACGAAAATTGGGTGTTACATATAGAGATGTATCAATCAATCTAGTGGGTTTGACTAAGATCTTGAGGACACCTGGCTATCATATTTCCATGAAGATACAGATGTTTTAATGAAATGTCCAGGTGCTCCTCTGTTCATGGTGCTATATATTGGCTAAATATTCACAGTTTAAAAGAAATTGTTGCTGCGCATGTATATCAGATACATGTGCCAGACACAGAGCGAGATTTTGAGTTGATTATGTCAGTCGATGAGTCTGTTCTAAAAATTCCGCTGTATCGGGCAGATATACCCTTGTCAGATGTCAGAACTGGAGGATCCTGAAAAGTAATGTGCTACTGACTGCGTTTTCTTTGATATCAGAAGAAAATATATCTGACTGCACACTATAACCACTATTTTTGAACAGGCCTTCGATACATATCCATATCTCTTGACAAACTGTAACTTTCTTTTGGATACTTTATTGAATGGAACAGACTTAATTGTGTTATAATATATATGCAATCCTCTGACGGTTCGAGGTCTCTCAGTTTGCAAGAATATATGTATCTCTTAAATAGAATGATAAAAATACTTTTAATGCTTCTTCTATGTATCTCTTTTTGCTAGCTCATTATGTGAATTCCCTGGTTGCCATCCCCATATAAATATGACAGTTGAGAAGATATAAGTGTTCAAGTGACTTAAATGGGTCACCATTTGTCGAGATTGTGAAATTTGAATGCCCAAAACTCCTTAAAATTATATGGAGATGGCCTATATATAACTTATAGGTGGATATCGGCGAATAGCAATCTTATCAATGATAGTGCATATCATCTCGCCATCCGTGACCCAAACGACACCAAATGTGATTTATTTCATCGTATCATTACAGAAGAACGTGTATGAATTTGGTGGAAATTAGTGCTAAATATATTTGTATCAGCTTTGGTGCAACTGCCATCCTCGTACATGACTTTAACGACGCCACTTTTGACATATTTAAACCACGTCCATTAGACTCATGGATGCATGGTATACTGGAGATGATTATATATAGGTTTGGTGGTAATCAGCAACTAAACAAATTCTTAGAATAGTTATGACCCCCTCCCCCATCTCTCACCCAAACGGCAGCAATTTGGCGTCTTTAAATCACACGATTATATTCCTCGTATCATTGAGAAGAATAATATATCAATTTGGTGGAAATCTGCGCTAAAAATAGTTTATTATATGAATTGTTGATGCCACCTGCAACGCTGACTCGAACAGCACCATATAGCGGAGGTGATTATGTATGCGTTTGGTGGAAATCGGCGACAAAACTATTTCACCATATTTTTTTTATTTTGCCGACGTCCCCCCTTTCTTCCCCTGACACTAACAGCGTCACTTTAGAAAATTTTAACCCGCACCAGTATCTTCCTCGTAAAAAGTTACCCCTCTTAGAACACCTTGGTGCCATCTCGATTGTATCCCGTGAAATTATATATAGAACGCATACAGACAGACAGAAAAAGACAGACATCACGATTTGATTTCTCGTATCATTTGAGAAGAACGTGTCTGAATTTGATGGTAATTGATACTAAAAATATATTTTGATCAGTTTTGGTGATCCTCCCGTCCCTATTTCGGACTCAAGCGGCGCCACGTTTGTCATCGTTAAACCACACACTTAGATTCATTAGAGATTAGAGATGCATATAAAATTGGGGAAAATTGGCGAGTATACAAATTCGTATCAAATTTAAGGTCCCCACATCTCTCACCCAGAGGGCACCAATTTGATATACACCACACGATAAGATTCCTCGTATCACGGAGAAGAATATGTATCAATCTGGTGGAAATCGGCGCTAAACATATTGTTATAATTTTTGTGTGTCCCTCTCACATCTATACACAACTGACTCGAATGGCGCCACTTGTGACATCCTTAAACCACACAATTACACTCCTGATATCATGGAGATGATTATTTATAAGTTTGGTGCAAATCGGCTACTAAACAAATTTTTATCAAATTTGGTGCCCACCCCTCCCCTCCCCATCTCTCAGACAAACAGCACTAATACGGCGTCTTTAAATCACACGATTATATTCCTCGTATCATGGATAAGAACGTGTATCAATTTGGTGGAAATTGACGCTAAAAATATTGTGTATCAATTTTGGTGCCCCTCTCCCTTTCAGTGCACCCCTGACTCGAATGAGGCCACATTTGACAGATTTAAACCACACCATTAGACTCCCCATGCCATGGGTATGATTTTGTATTAGTGTGGTGGCAATCGGCGACTAAACTCATTCTTATCAAATCTAGTGCCCACACCTCCCTCCAATCTCTCATCCAAACGACAACAATTTGGCGTTGTTAAATCGCACAATTAGATTCCTTGTATCATGAAGAACAATATATATCAATTTGGTGGAAATCGGCGCTAAAATTAGTTTTATCAATTTTGGTGCCCCTCTCCCCTTCCGTGCATCCCTGACTCGAACGACGCCACTTTTGACACCATTTAAACCACACCATTATATTCTTCATATGATGAGAATGATCATATGTAAGTTTCGTGCGACAAAACAAATTCTGCCCCTCCCCCTTTTCTGCCCCTGACAACAACGGCGTCACTTTAGAAAATTATAAACCCCACCATTATCTTTCTCGTAAAAAGTTACCCCTAGTAGACCCCTTTGGTATCATCTAGATGGTCCCCTGTAAATTTCTATATAACACAGACAGACAGACAGACATTCGCAAATATAGAAAAAGATATCATCACAATTAAATCCGATAATCCACACCAAGATATGCACAGAGTGAAAAAACAGACGGAGACCTCGCGACTATATGTGCCCCGTCCTCTTTCAGACACCATAATGGATGGGAAATTAGATCAATTGTACATCCGGGCAACTTAGCAATCCAACATTCATAATGTAAACAAACCACAGAGGCGTTATTTCGCTAAAATCCGTTTCAGATTCTGGATCCAGATTACAGATTGGTCCCCGTACGACTTGGTTCGGCAAAAGAACAGACCACAAATTTGCAGAATCAGTAAACGAACAGACCGTAATCCTAATTTCGTGGTAATCCGATTTGGATTCGGATTCCGATTACGGACTCAAATGTTCGTAATGTAAACAAACCGAGATTCCGCCACCTCAGAGTTTAAAAACACAATAAAACATAAGAATCCGTCTCTTGTGTACAAATTATTGCAGAATATAAACGATCTATATCAAAGAATTTTAAATGCGGAGACAAATTTGTTTTATTGAATGTAAACTGGGAGAATATTACTGAAATTAGCCAAATAATAACGCTATTGATAGTAACGCTGGGGGAGCACTTCGGTTGATGGCAAATCATTGTTGATTGTCACTTTCATATGTCCATTTCATAATTCCATCCTTAAAATACCGCCCGAACGCATGTCGATTTCGAATTCGGCGGATACGTCACCATTGACCGAATTCATATGAACCTGCATGGATATGTCTTCTGCTGTGTTCGTTATTATAATGTTTCTTCTTATTCAAGAAATAGTAGGATTATATGGTATCGATGGATTATCAGATACACGTATGTACTATCATCTAGTCTTAAAGTTATAGCAATTTTAACATGTTTTGTTTCGTTAAATGCAGTCGTTTTGCGCAATAGTCTCAGTATAGACAACAGACACATCTTCTAGGGACGTGGCTAGAAGTTTCCTCAAATTTCCGGCCAACTGCACCCCCCCCCCCCCCCCCCCCCCCCCCCATTGAACCAAACATCAATCTCACAGGTTCGCAGAATTCAATTTGCTCTCCTTGGAAATATCCAATCTGACAAACACTAAGATTGGAAAATTACCAACTTTTACTGGTTGAAAAAAATCAAACAATGAGAACAATGCCAACCTATATATGGTGTCAAATTAATGTCCAACTAATGTTGTGTCATGCATGAAATTTCCGACTGCTGGAATGTACCAAAGTTTAGTTTAGATATATTTATTTCAAATATATGTCAAATTTAGATAACACATGATATATAACACATACATTTGTTTATACATACAAAGGAATTGGGGGACAAGTACTGACTCACTTAAGGGTACCCCCTCTCCCATATGTTATTACACTGAAAAAATAAATAATTAGTAATGGCAAAGCAACATGACTACCAAAACAAGTTGAACATATATACAGATCACTGGACACCCCCTCTCTCGAGTTAGTCATAAGTTTGTATATGTATTTATTTAAAATCGGGTTTGTTTGTTGCGTTTGTTGGCTTGTACGTATCATTATTTGAAACAGTTAGTCAAAATAATCCTGATTTTCCTCACGTATGAATGACTGCACAGCTTAGCAAATTGTACCAAAGTTCGGGGTTGGGGTCGAGACACCCAACCAACTCCTGTCGTCACGTCCCTGTTCAACTGACAAGTTCCGTGTGTTCTTCACAACATCTTCGGAATTTGATTCAGGAGGCCTAGAGCTGTCCTGTTTAGATATGCTTGCCATCATCAATAAACACACTTTAACTTGAAAAAAAGATGCGATTAAGTCGGATTGGCAGCAAATTATGTGCCGTGTATACACACATAGAAGAACAGCATGACTTTCACAACAAACATGCACTTTATAAATATAAGATACAAATGATACTTGTGTCAAATACATGAGCCATGTTTGACGCTGGGGGAGAGTTTCGGAGACCACGTGGATTTCAAAATCTGACCTAGAATCCGAAATTAGCTCCGCCCCCCGTAATCGGCTTTGGATTCTCAATCCGGATTTTAGCGAAATTACGGCTCTGAGTCGTAATTTCGCTAAAATCCGGATTGAGAATCCGAAGCCGATTACGGGGGCGGGGCTAATTCCCGATTCTAGGTCAGATTTTGAAATCCACGTGGTCTCCGAAACTATGTTTAATGTTCTCCCAGCGTCAAACATGGCTCATGTATTTGACACAAGTATCAATTGTATCTTATATTTATAAAGTTCATGTTTGTTGTGAAAGTCATGCTTTTCTTCTATGTGTATATACACGGCACATAATTTGCTGCCAATCCGACTTAATCGCATCTTTTTTCCTCAAGTTAAAGTGTGTTTATTGACGAGGGCAAGCATATCTAAACGTGACAGCTCTAGGCCTCCTGAATCAAATTCCGAAGATGTTGTGAAGAACACACGAAACTTGTCAGTTGAACAGGGACGTGACGGCAGGGGTTGGTTGGTGTCTCGACCCCCACCCCGAACTTTGGTACAATTTTCTTAGCTGTGCAGTCATTCATACGTGAGGAAAATCAGGATTATTTTGACTAACTGTTCCAAATAATGATACGTACAAGCCAGCAAACGCAACAAACAAACCCGATTTTAAATAAATACATATACAAACTTATGACTAACTCGGGAGAGGGGGTGTCCAGTGATCTGTATATATGTTCAACTTGTTTTTGGTAGTCATGTTGCTTTGCCATTACTAATTATTAATTTTTTTCAGTGTAATAACATATGGGAGAGGGGGTACCCTTAAGTGAGTCAGCACTTGTCCCCCAATTCCTTTGTATGTATAAACAAATGTATGTGTTATATATCATGTGTTATCTAAATTTGACATATATTTGAAATAAATATATCTAAACTAAACTTTGGTACATTCCAGCAGTCGGAAATTTCATGCATGACACAACATTAGTTGGACATTAATTTGACACCATATATAGGTTGGCATTGTTCTCATTGTTTGATTTTTTTCAACCAGTAAAAGTTGGTAATTTTCCAATCTTGGTGTTTGTCAGGTTGGATATTTCCAAGGGGAGCAAATTGAATTCTGCGAACCTGTGGGATTGATGTTTGGTTCAATGGAGGGGGGGTGCAGTTGGCCTGAAATTTGAGGAAACATTTTAACCACGTCCCTAGAACATATATATGTCTGTTGTCTATACATAGTCTATTGTGCAAAACGACTGCATTTAACGAAACAAAACATTTTAAACATGAAATTGCTATAAGACTAGATGATAGTACATACGTGTATCTGATAATCCATCGATATCATATAATCCTACTATTTCTTGAATAAGAAGAAAAATTATAATAACGAACACAGCAGAAGACGTATCCATGCAGGTTCATATGAATTCGGTCAATGGTGACGTATCCGCCGAATTCGAAATCGACATGCGTTCGGGCGGTATTTTATGGATGGAATTATGAAATGGACATATGAAAGTGACAATCAACAATGATTTAAAGGTACTCAATCCGATAAAACTCCTCTCAATTACTATTTCAATGGCTTCGGGGGTCAAAAATATTTGATTCGAGTCGAGGAAGTCACCCATCAAAGCTCAGATTTGTTAGATATCGATTTTAGAAATCTATTATTTTTCATTATCGGGAATACTTTCTGGCCCAGCTCTCAGGCAAAATTGCGTTTTTATTACCACTTGATTTTAGAGTTATCCATCCTTGTCTGTTTGAATAGAGTTTTGGTGTTAAATCTCGAGCAGGATACGACATTGACGGCAGTTATTAGTACTCATCTCGAGAACATAACAAATTTCAAAAATCAATATCTAATAACTCTGAGCTTTGTTTGATGGGTTCCTCGACTAGAATCAAATATTTTTTACTACCAAAGCCAAAGAAAGAGTAATATAGGACCCTCTGATCGGATTGTTGTTGTTGGAATCTGTTGAGATGGGGACCCTCTGATCGGATTGAGTACCTTTAATTTTGCTTCGCCATCAACCGAAGTGCTCCCCCAGCGTTACTATCAATAGCGTTATTATTTGGCTAATTTCAGTAATATTCTCCCAGTTTACATTCAATAAAACAAATTTGTCTCCGCATTTAAAATTCTTTGATATAGATCGTTTATATTCTGCAATAATTTGTACACAAGAGACGGATTCTTATGTTTTATTGTGTTTTTAAACTCTGAGGTGGCGGAATCTCGGTTTGTTTACATTACGAACATTTGTGTCCGTAATCGGAATCCGAATCCCAATCGGATTACCACGAAATTGAGATTACGGTCTGTTCGTTTACTGATTCTGCCAATTTCTGGTCTGTTCTTTTGCCGAACCAAGTCGTACGGGGACCAATCTGTAATCTGAATCCAGAATCTGAATCGGATTTTAGCGAAATAACGCCTCTGGTCAACCGCCTTGCAGTTTAAAAACCCAACAAAATATAATTAAGTTGTGTTTGGTACAAATATGAGCTACCAATAGTTTGAGTATATATTACTTGGTTGGTTTGTATGGAGCCCCGGAGGTGACATCCGAATTTTTTTTATGAACTCGTGGCCACGAGAATAAAGTCGTGGCCGCGAGAATAAAGTCATACAAGTCATATAAGCATGCTTATGCATCTAATGGTTACATCGCAATTCATGCGGGTCAATATCCTGCGGGTGATGTCTTCGGACCGGAGCATATTCGCCATGGGTTATGTCAGTATTGTGCATGCATATGTAGGGGAGACAAAATGGAGATTCCAATAATACTAATTAAAATGTTGGTGTACTGATTTCGGCGGGCTAAATCTTCGGCCCGTATCATTCCCAATGGGTTAACTATTTGTGTCAGTATTGGATATTTATAAGCAGTTATTGGAGACTATGGAGATGACCAAACTGATGAGGGTACAAGCTGGTGAAGGGGATATAATGCTCGTTAGAACCTTAAACATGCATAGGGTATATGTGTTGCATTGAAAGTGCGGGCATAGGGGTCTGTAACGCGCTCCGCTTCCAGCCCCTTGTGCACTGCCCCTCGCCGACACTATAATATATGCGCCTGCTTCACGTTAATAGTACTATTAACGTGAAGCAGATGCGCATATATAGTGTCGGCGTATATGGGCAGTGCACAAGGGGCGGACAGCGGAGCGCGTTACATGCCCTGTGCCATGGATTAAAAGGCATGCATGTGCATTTCAATGATAAATGGCAAGTGCGGGTCATTTTCTTGCGGGCTATAAATCTCCCATCCGGAGCATTCGCCATGGGTTAACTCTATGTGTCAGTATATTGAATGTATAGCTAGAGGAGAATCTGGAGTTTCCAAAAATACCAAAATGTTGGTGGTACAAACTGTGTACGATGTCATAATGATCGTCTGGACCTTATACATGTATATAGCATATACGTATTGCATTGAAAGTGCGGGTCAATTTTGTGCATGCGGGCTTAGTCTCCAGCCACGCCTTCATATATTCTCGAGGCCACGACTTCATATTCTCGTGGCCACTAGTTCATATTCTCGTGGCCACGACTTGATTCTCGTGGCCACGAGCTCATAAAAAAATTCGGATGTCACCTCCGGGGCTCCATAGGTTTGATATTAGGCCCGATATTAGCTCGAGGTAACCTCATATCAGTCTGAGTTCGAATGTCGAAGGCTGGTATGAGGTTATCGATGGCTGATGTCAGGCCTAATATCAAACCAACAAAGTAATATCATATTTATACAATATCTAGTCGCATAATGCTGTATATATTCAATGGGGGCACCTGTTTGAAACTGTGCATACATATGTATGTTATGGACCATTCTATGATCATTAAAATATAAGGACACTTTGCCACCCAATCTCTCCTTAGTAACGGTTACCAGACAACTACCCGGCATTAGCAAGAAACTGCAATTATGATGCAGCTATATGTCATATATATAACACCACATTTCGCTTAAAACGCATGTTTTTGTAATTTACAACCTATGTTCTGCGCATGCGCATATATTCCTACCCGATACTATAGTGGGTAGACATTCCATATAAACACCCTGACCACCGCCGATGTCTATGGGGCCATTTAAACATATATTAGTGGGTATGTCGTGCATAAGTACACTATAAACCATTTATATCGCATTTCGCTGCTCTGCGCATGCGCGAAGAAATCAACTTGATATGCGATCGAGGCCCTTCACCATATAAATATAATTTGAACAGGCTTTTTATATTTGATATATATAACTAGAGTTTAGACGTCGATTTGTTATTGAATCGCATAGCTATAAACTATAAACACGTGGCGGTCGTTATAATGGCCGGTTCAGCGGCCGATATACCGGCCCCTAGGGTATTTAGAGGTTCACGCAGCGGCCGGTTTTCCGGCCGCTGGGGTTCAAAGGGTTAATTAGATCGCCTCTCAGTAACTGACAACTCTTCAAATGAGTGACATCACAAAGTCGATATCTGCACATTATTTAGCAGTGAGGTAGATATCGACATGTCGTAAAACCATATTACTCGGATTTGTGATGTCGTAAAATCAATTTTACTCGTATTGGTGATGTCGTAAAATGATATTACTCATGCAGTTTAATGGCAAATTGAAGCGATATTCACATAACTCGATAACACGACGTTCTGGACAAAATATTATATCTAATGAATAAGACGTTATTTAACCCTTCCATGGCTGGAACTTCCTGAACTTTTGGGAATATAATGCCAATGCATTCTCTTATATATATGCTATCTCCCATATATATATAGGGAGCCTCGTACATATGAGAGAATACATTGACCCAACAATATTTACATTGACTGTGTAAGCCAATGCATTCTCTTATATATGTGAGGCTTCCTATGGGAGACTGGCATATATAAGAGAATGCATTGGCACATAATATTTAATGCTGCACCAGCGCTTCTCCCGTCACTGAAGGGTTAACATATTATGAAAGTTTTGTGCTGTTGTGTGTGAGAGCGGGGTATTTCACTGGAATGAACTATTATATTTCGTGACGCTGGGGAAGCTCTTCGTTTGCGATTGGGAGTGCAGATGGAGATCTGAAGCATAATGTCTATTTCATCATGTTCATTCCAGTTACAAACAGTTAATGTCGACCACACATGTCGATGGCGATTTGAACAAATATGAATATTTCTGCAACGAACGCCGCCCGTGCCTTTAAAGGTACTCAATCCGATAAAACTCCTCTCAATTACTATTGCAATGGCTTCGGGGGTCAAAAATATTTGATTCGAGTCGAGGAAGTCACCCATCAAAGCTCAGATTTGTTAGATATCGATTTTAGAAATCTATTATTTTTCATTATCGGCCCAGAACTCAGTCAAAATTGCGTTAAAATTACCACTTGATTTTAGAGTTATCCATCCTTGTCTGTTTGCATAGATTTGGAGTACACATCCAGAGCAAATTACGGCAGTTATTAGTACTCATCTCGAGTTAATAACAAATTTAAAAAATCAATATCTAATAACTCTGAGCTTTGTTTGATGGGTTCCTCGACTCGAATCAAATATTTTTTACCCCCAAAGCCAAAGAAATAGTAATATAGGACCCTCTGATCGGATTGTTGTTGTTGGAATCTGTTGAGATGGGGACCCTCTTTACGGATTGAGTACCTTTAACTGAATTTTAGTGATCCTGAATGTATCATCGGCTTTGTTCGTAATTATATGCTTCTTTTCGATTCATAAATATGGATTATCAGATGCACTGATGTTGTCATTTATGATAACAGTTCCATATTTAAGAAGTTTTAGTTCGTGTGTATGCAGTCTTTTCGCATGGGAGTCTCTATATACATGTAGTGCCGAAAAACAGCGGACGACTATACGATTCAGTCGTAAGTGGAAGAATAAGACCCGACAAAATTGTGGATAGTTTATTCACACGATTGCGATGTCGTCGCATTTGAGGATATCGTAAGCCATGGTTAACCACGTACGCGTGCTTGACTACCCCACGATCTTTTCATCTAAAATTGTTACGTACACACGGCTGCGATTCCATCGCAAGTGGGGGTAATCGATGATACTCCATAGACAATTTCGCAGCTGAAATCAACACTGCAGTTCTTGATATTCATTGTATAGTCACGATCTTGTGGTGAGCATGCGCAGTCAAACTATCGGTTACTCCCCACGGCGGAAAACCGATTCAATCGTGAGTGGAGGAATCGGGCCCGACAATGTCGTGGATAGTTTGTTCATACAATTGCGATGTCATCGCATATGAGGATATCGTGGGTTGTTCGTAAGCCATGGTTAACCACGTGATTAACAACTTTACGACCTTTCCATCTACGATTTCCACGTACACGTTACTGCGTTTCCATCGCAAGTGGAGGTAACCAAGGATACAACAGGATTTCGCATCCAAAATCAAACAGTGGTTGCTATTATTTTTTTTCACTCGCACTCTAGAAATTACTACCCACGACGGAAATCTGTCCACCTATACGATTGAATAGTCTGAACGTTCACTTACGATTGAATCGTGGTCGTCGGAACGTTCACTAAGGCGAAAACAAAGATTTGATGTACATGCAGATCATGTTGTGGTTGTGGGGCATCTCGCGCCCGCGCACAACAAGAAGTAAGGCTTATTTGATTCTGCATCGGCTTGTATATGAATATAGTAGAAATGTCAGTCAATTTATTTTATTTTATTTAAAATTTCCCGCATGAAAATTAATAATTTCTACATACATGTACAACTGACAAATTGGGGTGTTATCCATGGCTATTCCGTCTCCGAAGGAGAGGGTCAAGGAATTTGATTCAGGATAGCTACTGGAAAATATTTAGAATTTCCCTCATCATTCGAAAAAAAAACACTATAACTTGGAATGTATACGCGATTGAGTGTGGATTGACAGCAGCTATTTATGCGCCATAATTATGAATATATAAATAAATCGCGGAAATGCATGACGTTCACCACAAACGTGAACATATAAAAATAATATACAAGTGAATGCTTGTGCCAAATAAATAAGTGATGTTGGACTCTATGAGAGCATGCGCTGTTCTCGACGAAGCACGTGTTTGTTCATTTTATAGGAATGACCTAGCATCACAGTTTACTGAGTTTAGCACTTATCATGATTTAATATGATTAAATCTGATAGCCCAACAAAATAACGACACTGTGAGATAAACATTTTCTCTCGGTGACTCTGTCGGTAAGGTGCATGGTGCATCAGGCCGTCCAGAGCTGTGGAAACTTGTTCAAACCCCGATAGGCGAGGATTTGTTCTCCTCACAAATGACGGATAATCTGATTTGTTTATCTGGGAAAGTTTGCCAGTTGCATGCTAGCTTTCCGGAGATTTGAGTTCTGTATATGTGTCGTAGTGTGATTTGCCATGTACGCAGTCTTTAAAATTCCTCCATCCGGAAAACTGATATCGTCGTGAACATTACATAGCGGCTGAACTGACGATAAACGTTAATTAACCAAACCAGTGATTGGAATCTGCTTCGATCCCCGATATCCGTTGATTTGTTAAAGTTCGCGCAGTTTGTCGATGATCCACAGTTTCCACGTGTGGAGAGTGATGTCCATTTCAATTTACCCTCTCAGCCGTGAGGGCTTTCCTCTACCAATAAAGTTGACAACGCCGGGTCGCACAAAGTTACTGAAACAATGATGCCCCCTCCCCAAATCAAACAAACTCGATTGTTCCACGAAGTATATTTTAGAATATATGTTTACCTACCTCAAATACACTTGTTAGTTTGACTGCATGGAGCATTGGAACGAAGAGCAGTACCGCAAACGCGCTAGACAAGGCAAACGCTACAGACGCCAACAGGAACTGTATGCCATACAAGAACACCTGCAAACAGTTAACAAAATGTATATGATTAATGTGCCGCTCTACCAGGGGGGGGGGGGGGTCGGAAAAAAATTTCAGGCATGTATGGCATTTTTTCCCTTTCGATCATTTTTTGTACCCACCCACCCCCACCGCCAATTTTTTTTTCCGTTTTCGGCAGTTTTTTCCGACCATTTTTGACACCCACCCCCCTCCCCTTTTAACACTAAAACAGAGATTTGCGGGGGGAAATTCACTGTAAACAGCTGTATATGAATTTCTGTGCATACTATTTATCATGGATGTTAACATGGACATGTAAATAGGAATGAGTCATTTTGAGGTCATTCGGCCAAAAAAACATGGCTGCCAGCGGCCATCTTGGATTTCAAAATTTGCAACAAAATACAACACGATAACTGCCTGCAGTCAGTTTACCAGTTAGAATTACATTATTTCTCTCATTTAAAGTGGTTTTGAAGCCCAACTCATTGCCAAAACACTAAAAAAACAAGCAGGAAATTTGTTTTTTAGTTGCGGAAAAAATTGCTCACCCCCCCCCCCCCCTGGCTCTACGAGCCAACCGTATATCACCAAATTACTTTCGGTATGCCCACCCTATAAATAGGCGGAATGTCACAAGGGGTATACTCCGGGCGTGTGCCCAACGTATTTGGTAATAATTTTCAGACTTCAGAACATAAAGTGATACAATGATACAGAGGACAGTTATACAGAGGACAATGAAGAGCGTTTTATTATTCACTGGGCTACCCTACATTGATAAGTTTCACAATGTGCGTGCTTATAATTGACGTCAGAAACATCGATCGGGCCTTGACCAATAGCATATATCGTTTCATAGAACGACCGTAGCGATTTTTCATTCACTATAAGTTGATTAATCAAGATAGTAAGCTGATTAATCAATATAGCTTATAGCAGATTAATCAAGATAGCTAAATTGATTAATCAAGAGCTAAGTTGACTCAATAAAGCCAACTCAAGACCAATCAGAAACCGATATTTCAGGGTGGAATATATCAGAATGTAATTCATACACGTTCTTTTTTTTTTCAACGTAAGATCTCATTCTGACTCGTCGGGGTTTGGGAGATAAAGCGGAAATAATTTCTTCCATTTCCTAAAGATAAACATGCACTCCATGACGTAAAAAGGAACACCTTCTGTAAACAGTTATGTTGCTATAATTTCCGTTACTTGGATAAGTCATGCATATTATGCACATTCAGTCATATATAAATAGTCGATTGAGCCTATGCAATGTAGCAAAAACTTTTACTTTATTTTCAGCTGCTCAAAAATATATCATATCATCAAAACTTTTCGGCAACGATAAAATATACTGGATCAATGCCACTGATATCACGCAGCAACTAATACACCTCCACACAATATATATCATGTGATTCACTTCAACTCCGAACCAACCTACAAGTTACTTTTATTATTCATTATTCCGGATCATTCTCCAAATTAGTTTCAGTCTTGAACTATCCCTGTGATTATTTTGTGTATATATTTCGAATAAATCATCATCTAACCTGTCGTCGTTCATTTGTTCATCAATTGTTGGAGAAGAGCCTTGTGTAAGATAAATTAACTTGTTCTCCCCATTTCCATTGTCCTTCATATACTGTTTGTCTCTCACATTATGTCTAAATTATGTAATTATCATTTATTGGGATTATTGGGATTTACAATAAAATATATCATCATCATCGTTGTCCTCACCTCGGCAGGGAAACCAAGCATTAATATGGATGACTCGTACGATGCTATGAGCGACATGGCCACCGGGAGAATCTTCATCTTCCGTCCTCCAACGATGTACTCAGATGTAGTTTTCTGGGCACCGCCATGGAATGCCTGGTAGATTCCTATCCCCAGCGACACCACAATGGAGAGAATAAAGACAACATAGTCCACAATGGACAGCGCCGGTATGTTCTCGTATGCCATTGGCTGAAATATATATATGTGTGTGTATAAAATAACGTGAAATTCCGGAAATTGCCCGGCTTTTTGGTTCAAATATCGATTGTCACTCCGATGTTTGGCTATTATGAATACTATAGTAAGTATTCAAGTTAATTAATCGTATTAGCATGCACTTAATCCTGTTAACACGATTACGCCATTGGAAATCCAATCATGTCTGTCACTGATACCACACAATAATTACAACTGGTGCAATTGTATCTAGTGCGTGAATGGAGAATTTACATATATGTCTATATTTGCGAATGTCTGTCTGTCTGTCTGTCTGTGTTTTATAGAAATTCACGGGGGACCATCCAGATGGCACCAAATGAGTCTAACATTTTACGAGGAAGATAATGGTGCGGGTTATAATGTTTTAAGGTGACGCTGTTGTTGTCAGGAGGGGCAGACAATGGGGAGTGGCAGCAACAAATTTTGTCGTCGATTTCCACCAAACTTATACATGATCATCTCCATGATATGGGGAATCTAATTGTGCGGATTAAAGATTTCAATAGTGGCTCCGTTTGAGTCAGTGGTGGGTGTACAGAAGGGGAGAGGGGCACCACAATTGATAAAATTATTTTTAGCTCCGATTTCCACCAAATTGATACACATTATTCTCCATGATATAAGGAATCTAATGGTGTGGTTTAATAATGTCAAAAATGGTGCCATTTGAGCCAGGGTTGCACGGAAGAGGAGAGGGGCGCCACAATTTATCAAATTAGTTTAGCGCAGATTTCCACGAAATTGATGAACGTATATTATACATCTCCATAATATTAGGAATCTAATGGTGTGGTTTAAAAGGTCAAAAGTGACGCTGTTCGAGTCAGAGTGCATTGAAGGGGAGGGGGTACCACAATTGATCAAATTAGTTTTAACGCCGATTTCCACCAAATTGGTACACATTATTCTCCATGATATGAGGAATCTAATGGTGTGATTTAAAGATGTCAAATGTGTGCTGTTTTGGTGAGAGATGGGGGGGGGGGGCACTATATTTGATCAGAATTTGTTTAGTTGCCAACAAACTTATATATAATCATCTCCATGCTATGAGGAATTTTAATGGTGTGGATTTAAGATGTCAAAAATGGCGCCGTTCGAGTCAGGGGTGCATGGAAGGGAAGGGGGGGGGGGGGGCTCCAAAATTGATAAAAATATTTTTAGCGCCGATTTCCACCAAACTGATACAAATTCTTCTCCATGATACGAACAATATAATCGTGTGATTTAAAGACGCCAAATGTGTGCTGTTTTGGTGAGAGATGGGGGGGGGCACTAAATTTAATCAGAATTTGTTTAGTTACCACCAAACTTATATATAATCATCTCCATGCTATATATGAGGAATTTTAAAGGTGTGGATTTAAGATGTCAAAAGTGCCTCCGTTTGAGTCAGGGGGGTGCGGAAGAAGGGGAGAGGGGGCACCAATATTGATAATAATATTGTTTAGCGCCAATTTCCACCAAATTGATACACATTCTTCTCCGTGATACGAAGAATATAATCATGTGATTTAAAGACGCTCAATTGGTGCTGTTGTGGTGAGAGATGGGGGGCACTACATTTAATGAGAATTTCTTTAGTCGCCGATTGACACCAAACTTATACATAATCACCTCCATGTTATCAGGAGTCTATAACGCTGTGGCTTAAAGCTGTAAAATGTGGCGTTATTCGAGTCAGGGGTGCACGGAGTTGGAAACCAGGGAGAGGGACGCCAAAATTCATAACACTTATGTTTAGCGCCAATTTCCAACACATTTATACACATTTTCTCCGTGATACAAGAATCTAATTGTGTGATGTAAAGACGCCAAATTGGTGCCATGTTGATGAGCGAGAGCGGGGCACTAAATTTTATAAGAATCTCCGTGATATCAGGAGTCTAATGGTGTGGCTTAAAGTTGTTATAAGTGGCGTTATTCGATGCACGGATGACATTTATGCACCCATGGATATCGCACGTTGAAAACATTTTACTGAAAACTGATCACTATTAACTATGGGACATACAAGTGTCAGAACGTATTGAATCATCTCGGTTGAGAGAATCCGTTAAAGTTCGTTAGTCACACATTATATAACAGTTTGGCACAAAAGAGTAAATTCTATGAGTAAATGATCTTTATATAGGTTTTCAAAACTGATTTTAGAGCCGAACGTTATTTAAATAGCACGTCTATGAAGGACGTCAGAACTATGGCTAAGTTCAGACGCAGAAGCCACCAATTAGCCATTGAGACTAGTACATGGAATGAATCCAGAAACACTGTAACTTGTGCAGCGGAGATATAGTTGGAGACGAATACCATTATATCATGAATTGTGACGCGAAATGTTCACTGAGAAGACCATTTATATATACGTTATAAGCACGGCGTGCGATTTATAAGTGAAATATAGGGGTGTTTATTTCACTTATAAATCGGACGCCGTGGTTATAACATATTTATGACACCCAATCAGCCCGAGAAACTTATAATCAGTGATGAGTTTCTGTTACTAATTAATTGTGTGGTCAGTCTTACAAACATGGTTCCGTGAATACCAATCAATACCCCATGTCGGTATTTCATCCAGACTGTTCAACGCATTGCATTTGTGCCGAATCATGACATTTCAATTTACTGTTGTGTTAATCGTTGATTAACTAGAGAGCACACTACACTTCTACTCTAGTGTGCATTATTCCTACGTATCGGATTGATTTATTCCATACATCCCAAGCCGGATTTATAATATCACAAACAGCACTTTCGACAAACGTAAGTTATTCAATGGGGTCCGGTTACTGACCTTTATTTATTGTAAATATATCGGTTAGTTGTTGTCTGCGCTGCAAAACAATCTATCGTTGATTACTTTTGTTCATTGTGTAGGTGAGGGGAGTATCACATTTGCCACTGTTCAGGATAGTAACTGCAGGCGTTTGCCGACAAAGCAAATGCCCATTAACTTGTCCGAATACCCCCCCCCCCCCCCCCCCCCCCCCCCCGATCTGAAATTTTAGTATGGCGTATACTCGGTATTACTTTAATTAATTATTTAATTATTAACGTTTATATATTTCGCATGACGTTTCGTCCATGTCTTCCATGTCGCGCTACGCCCCTGAATCTGCTCGTTGTGACTAAACATGGTTCACATCGGTGGAAAATTAACTTGTTTGAATGGACGGGAGTGCATAATTGGTCAAGCAAGGTGTGCGCCGCGAATACAATGCATAAGCTTGTAATCACGACAGACCGTTTGATAGAACAGGCGACGACTTAAAGATCTTTACAGTAAATAAAGGTCGGTCACCGGACCTCATTAGATAACTTCCATTGGTCGAGGGCTGATTGGCGTGTTATAAACCTTTGTCGTTAAGGTTGTGTTTACATTGATGTAGATCTGTATACAGTTCTACACGCATACTGGTGTAAACGGGTTGATATAGAAATGCACACAGACAGTAAACGGTATACGTTCGTGTGAGCAAAAATCGTGTCCGTAATAAGTCACGATGCATTGCGACAGGCAAATCTGATTTGAATAATTGTTACTCGGGCTTGGCGAATGTGCTTAATCTTTCTTTGTCATTTCAACCCATGTATTTCACACTGTGTAATCGAAAACTGTGCTGGTGCGTGTGGTGACAAAGTACTTAAAGTAAAGTGTTTACTATATACAGTATATCTTATTAATATTTGTTCTTCTTGGAGTTTGGTAATACCTTAGTACACTCAGTGAATAACAGGGCGATCGCAAAAGCATAGCATAATAAGGCCGCTATCACTGACGTTGACTAGCGCAGCATATAATCTAAAAATGGTCATTTTGTTATTATATCCTCACAAAGTTGTGATTTAGATGGAAAATTCCGCATATTTCTGTGATAAGGGTCGTAGATGAAGTAGCCCTATTTCTATTTGTGTACACTGTTGTTTATTGTGTATTCATATGTGATTTGTTCTCATGCGAATTTCATTCTTTCTTCGAACCATTATCAACTTGGTAAGAATAAACTGCTTTGGTCTGCTGATAGTTGATTCATTTGTTTTGTCTGGCCCAAACTAACACGACTCATAGTGAATTGTCAATTACCAGAGTACTGATGAGCGCGCGTTCACTATCAGTAATCGTATTGTGATCACAGTAATCTGCGACACGTGACTTCACGCAGATCTGTATACAAATCTACAGCAATGTGAACGAACCCTAACAAGTTCCCCTAACAAGTTCCCCTAACTTGATACAGTTTAAGATCATCATGGGAACACAAGACGCTGTTTTAATGGACAAAATGTGTGATTTTATCAGAAATATAGAACAACTAACGGGTTCACCGCCAATACAAAGGAATACAATACAGTAATGTTTATATATTTAGTGTAAACATATTTTTATTTCCATATCCAACATAACATAACATAACATAATATACAGATGATACAAATATGCTAAAATAGAAGAGTTAATGTATGGAAATGAGGATCAGACAACAAGCCCGAGGGCTTATATGAAGTCTTCTCCTCTTTGGCGACTTGCCCCTTCCCCAATAAGTGAGGGAGGGGTATCGATCAGACGGGAAAGGATTGTAATAATGTTTTTTTAGGAGAAATGGAGATATATAACTAAGTTTGAGTTAGGGGTGGAAACTGTGAGAAGGTAGTGTTAGGGATAGCAAAAATCAGGGAGTGAGAGAGAGAGAGAGGGAGAGAGAGGGAGAGGGGTGAGAAAGTAGAAGACAGGAGGGGGACAGATGAATCGTGAAAAGTGGTGGGGAGTTTTCAATAATTGAGTTGTTGCGTGATAAAAATGATGCTCGTCTATAATAATATGCATGCGTCAGGCTCCATGGGAGGGGGCCAATCGCAATGGTCAATTCATATTCCAATGGTGTTCACTGTGAATATCGCAGCATCCTTCATATGGAATCATTTCACGTATATACAGAATAGTGACAAGTAAGTAACATACAAAATAATCGTTATCGGAAGACATTTAGTAGTACTACATATATAATGGGGAATATCGTGCGGCCGGATCCAAAGTAATTTGTTACCCGTACAAATCATTCAAATCTTTTTGTTCTCATAATATATGTCTGTACTGCAGTAAATATTTGTTTGTTTTCGCGAAGGCTAAGCTCACTTGATCCCCGCATTAAAGTATCCTCAGATAGGGCAACATCGGGTAGGGAGTCGTATAGTTCTCTTCTGGGCTCTTGATAAAATGTACATTCAAAGAAATAGTGGTAAGTTGTCTCAAGTTCCCCACATAAACAGAAGGGGGAGATTTTTATATGATTATCTATCAGGTCACAACTCAGGTGGCTGCAGTTCAGTCTTAACCGGATATGCAGGATATGAGATTTACTATGATAATAATAGGCAGGTGGACGTATATTGTCGCTGTTCAGTTCTTTTTTTAAGTCTTCGATTGTACTGCTGCCCTTTGTATTTTTTTCCGGCAGTTTGTTCCATTCGGTAATTGCAGCTGGTAAGAAATAATCCATATTATAGTCATAGTTAATATTCGAGGGTAGTCTTATATGTTCAAATCTGATGTTATATCTGGAATTGTTTGCCTGGATTGGTCGTACATATTTTCTGTAAATTGATGGAGCAGTTCAACGTATCATTTAAAAAAATTGGCATAGCTTGTGTTTTCTACGGCGTGAAGAGAGTGGTTCCCAGCCAGTTTCTGATAAAAGACGCGCATTACTCGTACTGATGGTTGCACCTGTTACTATTCGGGCCGTTTCGTACTGTACCTTTTCAATGTCATCACTTAATCAGGGCAGTTATCCCCAACAGGGGAGGCATATTCCAGTATTGATCGGATAAATGTGTAATGTATTTTTTCAAGCGTTACTCTGCTTAGCCTGTATCTATGTTTACGTACTACATTTACTCGATTCCATGCTTTGTCAAGCATAGATCTGATGTGGATACACCATGAGCCCATGTTGTCGAAAGTAAGTCCCAGATGTTTATGGCTGTCAACCTCGACAATTGTCGCGGCTCCCATGGTCAGATGTGGGTGATATACTGGTGTTTCTTTCCTCGAGATTACGAGAGCTTCCGTGTTCAGGGGATTGAATTTTACAAGCCATTCTGACGCCCAACACATGAGAGTTTCGAGGTCGTCATTGATTAGTTTTGCGGCCATAGTAGGGCCTTCGATAGTGAGAAATAGAGAGGTATCATCAGCAAATAGTCGAATGTTACACCGTATGTTTTCGATTATATCATTAATATAAATTAAAAACAGAAGCGGGGCTAATACTTAGCCTTGTGGGACACCTGCTGTTACATCTTGTAATTTCGAGTGTGTGCCGTCTATGACAACCTGTTGTTGTCTACATTCTAGAAACGATTTCATTAAGTTATACAAGTTTCCAGTTATACCCATTTTCGTTAGTTTGTTCAAGAGGCCACGCGGTGCCAGACTTTATCGAACGCTTTACTTATGTCACAGCATATACACCGGACCTCTTTTCCGTCGTCTAGTGATCGACATATATTGTCATATATTTCGGTAAGTTGGAAATGTTTATATATTTAATGACCGCCATCGTCATATATTGTGTATGTTATATTATTTGCGACCTCTTCGACTTGTCAATTTTTTTGACCTATTGAGAGTGAATAAAGAATTTAATTGGAGAGGGCATCACAATTGATAAACATTCTTGTCCATGATATGATGATCTAATGGTGTGGTTTAAAGGTGTCAACAATTGCGCCGCTCGAATAAGGGTTGCACGGAAGGGGAGGGGCACAAACATTGATAACAATATTTGTAGTGCCGATTTCCACGAGATTGATCAAATTCTTCTCCAAGATACGATGAATCTAATCGTGTGATTTAAAGACGCCAAATAGGTTCCTTTTGGATGAGAGAAGGGGGCACTAAATTTTATACAAATTTGTTTAGTCGCCGATTTCCACTAATGTTTTATATAGTCGTCTTCATTGTGAGTCTTAATTATGTGGTTTAAATATGTCACAAGTGGCGCCCCTTTGAGTCATGGATAGAGAGTGGGGGGGGGGGGGGGGGGGTCACCAAAAATTTGTAACAATATGTTTATCGCCGATTTCTCCAAATTCATACACGTTCTTCTCCAATGATAAGGGAATAAAATCGTGTGGGTTAAAGACGCCACATTTGTTGCCTATATTTGCGAATGTATGTCTGTTATATTATAACTTCTCATGGTACCATCTAGATAGCACCAAAGGGATCTAACATGTGTATCTTTTTATGAGGAAGGTTAACATTGTCTAAGGTGACACTGTTGGTGTCGGGGCAGAACATGGGGAGGGGCAGCATAATTATTTGTGTCGTCGATTTTACCAAAATTATACATAATGATCTCAATGATATGGCGCCGTTCGAGCCAGGGGTGCACAGATGGGATAGGGCACCCAAATTTATTTTAATAACATACTCTTGGTGTCGATTTCCACCAAATTAATACATGTTCTTCTCCTGTTTATCAACATTTTGTTCAACGAAATTTGCTTGTTAAATATCTCAAATCCAAAGGCACTTTATTCTAGAGTTATCCATCTTCATCCGCAATTTGGTCCGAGACCGTCGGCTAGTCGACTTTTTACCAGGCCGCCAAAAAGTACCGGTGGTGAAAAATAATAGATTTTAAAATTGACATTTGATCACTCTGAGCTTTGATGGGTGGGTTCTTCGACTCGAATCAAATATTGTTTACCCCGAAGCCAAAGAAATAGCAATTTGGGAGCGTTAAATCGGATTATTGCATCTTTAAACGATAACTCGTGGCTCTAAAGCCAGATAATCGCCCTAGAAATGATAATCGACGATACATAACAATTCCGTAATGTCGAATGTCGATTCCATTCCATGCACTGAAATATATTGTTCAAGAAGTCATTTTAACTGTATCACCGCGCATGTTGTAGCCTTCAAACGATCAAAGAAGGTACATAAGATCCACGGTCTGATTTGATACCATATAATTTAGAATTTCATTAACCAATTCTCCACTTACCGCTTTCCAAGCAGGTATGCAAGGGTGGTTGTGAGGACACAAAAGCATTTTTTTCCTCAGCTAATAAAACAGTTCCTCCATATTGTTCAACTATTTATGGACTTAAAACTTAAATATAGTATTACATTGAGCTTCCCATTCCTACAACAGACGGTAATGTGTTTGTATTTATATATCACTAGCAGGTTAGCCCGCCACTGGCGTGGTTCGTCTCATGGCTTTGTTCGAAAAAGCAATTGCAACAGCGTCCGAGACACGTATGCTACACCTAGGTGTAAAATTTCGTCGAAATCCGCAAGTTTTACCCGATTTGACCTTGAATTGATCATTTTCAAGGTCAAGGTAAGGTCGGGGTAACAACCCGTCCATGACACTTCCCGCACAAAAGTATCCCTAGGTAGCAAGTTTGAGCTCAATCGGTTCGAGTCTATAAAGGACACACACATATATATCATTTGTGGGTACCCGTTTCAAGGTGAAGATCACCTCGGGAGGAAAAACTGACCCGATGAAAATCTCCCCCGTTCCTAGGAAGCCCTAAGTACGTAAGAATCACACAACACGCTCATGTCTGGATACAGTCACGCTCACGCCCGGACCCAGACGTAAGAATCACATTACACGCATACGCTCTTTATCAACGACACTGCGGATACGAACGCTCTTTAACTATCAACGCAATTAAACCCACAGTGCCGTTTTTTGTGACTGGGAGTGGAGAACGGTGATCGGAGCTTCTCCAATACGCCGCGACGACCACTCCCGTGGGTTTTTACCCTTAGATGGGAAGTTTGGTCTCGATTGGTGCAGCCGTTTTCGATTCTATAAAGTATATATATAGGGAAGTCTCAAAACATATAGTAGACTAGCAGGTTAGCCCGCCACTGGCGGCATTCGTCTCATGGCTTTGTTTCAGAAACACGACATTTTTTTAATTTAACCAAATTTCAAGTCGATAGCTCCACCCGTTTCCGAGATCTGGTCTGCGCATGCGCGAAGCTTGCGTCGAACGGGCTCGGCGACCCGATAAAATTCGTATCCGGGGCAAGATACATTCACATAGCAAATTTCAAGTCGATAGCTCCACCCGTTTCCGAGATCTCGTCTGCGCACGCGCTGCACGGGCGTCGTACGGGCTCGGCGACCCGATAAAATTCGTACCCGGGGCAAGATACATTCACATAGCAAATTTCAAGTCGATAGCTCCACCCGTTTCCGAGATCTCGTCTGCGCACGCGCTGCACGGGCGTCGTACGGGCTCGGCGACCCGATAAAATTCGTACCCGGGGCAAGATACATTCACATACCAAATTTCAAGTCGATAGCTCCACCCGTTTCCGAGATCTCGTCTGCGCATGCGCGAAGCTGGCGTCGCACGGGCTCGGCGACCCGATAAAATTTGCAACCGGGGCAAGATACATTCACATAGCAAATTTCAAGTCGATAGCTCCACCCGTTTCCGAGATAACGCATTCTTTGTTTTTCAATAAGTTAATTCATGGTACCCGTCCTCCCCGTCCTAAACTTCAGAGCGGACAGTCAATTAATCCCGTCGGGAAATCCCTCTGCATAATATTTCGAACTCTTAGATTAATTCTGCCTTTTTAGTCGAGATAGTTGCATTTCGTCCGCATCCGTATTTCGGACGCATGTGGTCAGTCGTTTAGCCACGTCCATTGGACTCCGCATCGGACGCATGGGGTAGTCGTTTAGCCACGTCCATTGCAATAAAGAGCGTTCATTGTTAAAACCTCCGTGTAAGGTCAATATAAAGATCGTTAATGTCTTAACCACCGCAGTGCCGTTTTTTGTGACAGAGATTGGAGAACGGGTGCTCTGAGCTTCTCCAAAACGCGACCACGGTCGTGTCGGTGGTTTTTATACTTACATACGAAATTTGAGCTCAATCTGTACACGAGTTTTGGATCCCATGAAGTACACACACACACACACACACACACACACACACATATATACATATATATATATATATATATATATATATATATATATATATATATATATATATATATATACATACGGAGTTCTCAAAATATATAGTATAGACTAGCAGGTTAGCCCGCCACCGGCGGCGTTTGTCCGAAACATGACATTTTAATATTAATTTAATGTTTTTTAAATGTAATATTTTTTTTCTTCTGAATTTTGTTCCGAAACATAACAGAAACATGACATTTTTTTTATTATTTTTTTTTTATTTAGATTTTTTTTTAATTTTAATATTAATTTAATGTTTTTTAAATTTAATTTATGTATTTTTTCAATTTTTTAATATTTAATTCTTTTTTATAATTTAATTTTTTTTTTTATTGTTTCTGGCGGAAAAATCCGATGAATCCCCCTTCCTAGGAACGACTTTCAATGAGTTAATTCATGGTACCCGTCCTAAACATTTCGAGCGATAACGTTTTGTTGAATCCCGTCGTGAAATCTCTCTGCATAATATTTCGAGCTATTTCGAGCGGGTCAATGAAATCGCCCTTCCTATGAACGACTTTCAATGAGTTAATTCATGGTACCCGTCCTAAACATTTCGAGCGATAACGTTTTGTTGAATCCCGTAACGTTTTGTTGAATTGTAAACATGTCCCCCGTTCCTAGGAACGACAGGCAATCTCTCTGCATAATATTTCGAGCTATTTCGAGCGATAACGTTTTGTTGGATAACGTTTTGTTGAATTGTAAACATGTCCCCCGTTCTCAGACTCCCGTCATACAGATAAGTAGAGTTCTGCCTCTTGGATCTGAATAGATAGCGAAAACACGCTCTTTATATAAACACTGCGGGAAACGAACGCTCTTTATATATCAACGCTATTAACCCCGAAGTGCCGATTGCGGTGATTTAGGATTGGAGAAACGGTGCTCTGAGCTTCTCCAAAACGCGACCACGGCCGTGTCGGTGAGATTTCACACTTAAATACGAAGTTTGAGCTCAATCTGAAATCGCGTTTTGGATTCCATGAAGTACACATATACACACACTCATATATATATATATATATATATATATATATATATATATATATATATATATATATATATACGGAAGTCTCAAATTATATAGTGCCTCTTGGATCTGAATAGATAGCGAAAACACGCTCTTTATATAAACACTGCGGGAAACGAACGCTCTTTATATATCAACGCTATTAACCCCGAAGTGCCGATTGTTGTGATTTGTGATTGGAGAAACGGTGCTCTGAGCTTCTCCAAAACGCGACCACGGCCGTGTCGGTGTGATTTTACACTTAAATACGAAGTTTGAGCTCAATCTGAACACGCGTTTTGGATTCCATGAAGTACACATACACACACACACACACACACACATATATATATACGGAAGTCTCAAATTATATAGTAGACTAGCAGGTTAGCCCGCCACTGGCGGCATTCGTCCCATGGCTTTGTTCGAAAAACTATTGCAACAGGTTCCGAGACACTTGTGCTGCATTTGTTTAATTATATTTTTAGTTATTTTTGTTTTTTATTTTTTAATATGAATTTAATGTTTTTTAAATTTAATATATTTTGTTTCTGAATTGTTTTTTTATTTTTTATTTTTTTTAATTTTAAATTGTTTTTATTTTTTATTTTTTTCTGGCGGAAAAATTTACCCGTAGAAACCCCCTTCCTAGGAACGACAGACAACGCTCGAGCGATAACATTGCATTGAATTGAAAACAAACGCTTCCCGTCGTGAAATGTCTCTGCATAATATTTCGAGCGACAGGCTACAGACTCCCGTCATACAGATAAGTAGATAGCGAAACGAAATTTACCCGTATAAATCCCCCCTTCATAGGAACGACAGACAACGCTCGAGCGATAACATTGCATTGAATTGAAAACAAACGCTTCCCGTCGTGAAATGTCTCTGCATAATATTTCGAGCGACAGGCTACAGACTCCCGCCATACAGATAAGTAGATAGCGAAAACGACGCTCTTTATAGTCATTCACGGCTTGGGGCAACACGCATTTTTTAATGAGTTAATTCTGTCTTTTTAATCAAGAGGGTATGCCAATGATGTCGTTGTTGTTGGCATTCAGGGCTTGGTGGCCACCCGAAAATTCTTGCCCGAAGATTCTCACATTGCCGTAAAGAGAAAATTAGCATTAGTAATTTGAACTAATTATTTTCTCGCCAACAATGTCGTTGTTTGTTGGTTTTCACGGCTTGGGAGTGACACCCCACCTTTACGAGATGGTCAAAGGAGAAGGCAGTGGAAGTCCCGTCAGATTCAGGGACGTATCGCACTGCCTCGTAAATTTACTAAATTTTAGCTGCGTCAGTTAGCACGAATCGAGGGGTGTAAGTTTAGAGCTTGTTTATATGAATGTATTGAAAATAGACTAAGATTTTCAGCCGTAACAAGAAATGTATATATGAGAAAATGTAAATTCTATATTTTGCGAGGTATTAGCAAGTTTTGGCTCAACGGGTTTAGCAGTTTGAAGTGAATATGGATATAAAAATATACATATACAGATATAAAAAATGTAGAGTTACCACGGCCGTGTCGGTGGATTTTACACTTACATACGAAATTTGAGCTCAATCTGCATGTACACGCGTTTTGGATTCCATGAAGTACCCACATACACGTGTGCACACACACACATATATATATATATATATATATATATATATATATATATATATATATATATATATATATAGCTATATATATATATATATATATATATATACGGAAGTCTCAAAATATATATATAGACTAGCAGGTTAGCCCGCCACTGGCGTGGTTCGTCTCGTGGCTTTGTTCGAAAAAGCAATTGCAACAGCTTCCGAGACACGTATGCTGCACCTGGGTGTAAAATTTCGTCGAAATCCGCCAGTTTTACCCGATTTTACCTTGAATTGGTCATGTTCAAGGTCAAGGTCGGGTCGGGGTCACAATTTAACCCGTCCATGACACTTGCCGCAAAAAAGTACCCGTATGTAGCAAGTTTGAGCTCAATCGGTTCGAGTCTATAAAGGACACACACATATATAACATTTGTGGGTACCCGTTTCAAGGTGAAGATTACCTCTGGCGGAAAAACTGACCCGATGACAATCTCCCCCGTTCATGGGAAGCCCTAAGTACGTAAGAATCACACAACATCTCTGGATACAGTCACGCTCATGTGTGGACCCAGACGTAAGAATCACATTACACGCCTACGCTCTTTATCAACGACACTGTGGATACGAACGCTCTTTAAATATCAACGTGATTAACCCCACAGTGCCGTTTTTGTGACTAAAGGTAAAACAGTATATATCATAACTTTCTGAAAATTTGTTTCGACCAAACCTTATTATAATGTAACATATGTACAATCACAATTATTTGTATCACACAGTCATCGAAAAAAGTCCACAAACTCATCCATAAATAATACGTCAAAAACGCTCACAAAAACTCATAAATGAGTTATTATTTATCGTTGTGAACGCTCTTTATAAGATGCGATTATTGGAATATAAACTTGGACCACGAAAAATACAAAACGGCTTTAAAGTTCCTTATTTGAAAGTCGATATATGGCCATCAAAATATCCTATCAACGGACCCGTGAGTACGATATAGAATTATTTTCTTGTATAGAAAACGTAAAATGGTGGCCGGTTTTATGGTGTCAAATCGAACAGGCCATCTTTGTTCGAGTAACTCGAAAACCGGACGTGCGCCCATTGACACGCATTAGCTGGTGACATTAAAATACGGGTGGGGCTTCCGACTACTTCAAGAGAGCGTGATTTGGGACACCCTATACTTGAGAAACAAATACACGGCGCATCGACTTGTGTATATAGTATGATTTTTGCAACAAAGAAACTTAATGTTGGACGACGAAAAGCGTTGTCTTACAATCAGTTTATGTCGTCAAATTCGACTATACACGCCAATGTGCTATGTATTTATTGACAGCAACACGCACACGATTGGATAGCGATATATACCTAATCTGGGTTCACGATTAGATAGCGATTGATATTAAATCGCAATAACACGTGGCACGCGAGGTTAGGATTGAGGCTTTTATTTGACCAAAGTTGTAAATTGTTTTCATACAAATCTCCGTTATTAATATTACGTCAAAGTATAAACATCTGTATAGAGTTATCACCCTTCCGATTAACTCAGGATACTAATTTCGAAATGTAATCCTAACCTCGCGTGTCACATGTTACTGCGTTTGAATATCAATTGCTATCTAATCGTGAATCTCGATTAAGTATATTTTGCTATTTAACCGTGAGCGTACTATGTGCAATTGCCCCCCCCCCCCCAACCTTTCTAAGGACTATCAAAATAATGTGTAATCAGCATGCCCACACATCCGTCCGGATCATAACTTCAACAATATTACTTACAATTATATGAGATTTGGTATGTATAGCACATTTGAGAACACGCAGATCAAGTTCGAATGTGGTCATGGTCCGATGATTTATGGCCCTTGTTCAACTGAGAAGTCACATTATCCGGATGGTAACTTAAAGTCATTAGCTTCACTCCCGGTGGGCATATATTTGATGTCAGACAGAACTGTGCCCGATATACCACAAGAAAGGTCATAAAAAACTAGAAAGAAAACCCCAATGTGGCATATTATTAGTGCGGTACTCGCCCTTTATTAAATTGTTGAAAACTGCGATCAGAGTAAGAAATCTTCTCAGATACTAACACATTTTCGGAGCGAATCAGCGCGCGGAGTCTCATGGAATTATATTCGGAGGAAATCGGAACCACCCGAATAACGACGATCGGCTGGCACGCACGACTGGGAGAACAGCCAAAACAAAGGCCGGCATGTCGATTCAACAAAAAGAGAAGAAAAAAAATAATAATAATAGGGGGCCTATCATAGTTTTTGCATTCAAGTTTTCAAAGTAAAATGTCGACAATTATTTGGCAACTAACAATGTTTTCACACTCTGTATATATATTTATATATATATGGAATTTTTGCAAATTTAGGAGAGAATGAGTACGTATTCACAGTGTGCAAAAGACGATTGGCACACCTCCGAAATTATCCAGGTTCACCAATAATAAACAAATCTGGGAATTCTGCCTTCTAATCTAACGTCAACATATTTGGCCGAATACAAGGTGAAGTTATCTGCATGCGAATTATTGACTTCTGTAAATGTAAATTATAAGCAATATTTCAATAATATTTGACATCACAATAGACCAATCGTGCTGAGCTAGATCGATTGGTCTTCCTGACACTGTTGTAAGAGATTTCTTGAATATTGAAATTTTGTTTGCTTGAAGATTTGTTCAAATTTATGATGAATATACCAGCAAAAAATTATACATTGTCTTTCATTAGTTTCAAAATTGTCTTTCATTAGTTTCAAAATGAATAAGAATAATTTTTTTACCAAAAAATGGTTGTAACTTGAAAGAACAATTTAGAGTAGGCCTACTCCCTTTATCCAAGATTCATGCTGGCTGTGAAAGACCGATGGGATTATTTTAGCCCGATCGGTATATTTTAGCCCGATCGGGCTATTATTGATTGATCGGTGGTTCACCCAGACCTGTAGGGTATGCGCGCTATAGTATATATATAAGGCGTTTCATGTATGGGAGGCCTATTTCACTTGAAAGAACAATTTAGAGTAGGCCTACTCCCTTTATCCAAGATTCAAGCTGGCTGTGAAAGAACGATCGGTCTATTTTAGCCTGATCGGTCTACTTTAGCCCGATCGGGCTGTTATTGATTGATCGGTGGTTCACCCAGACCTGTAGGATATACGCGCTATAGCATATAGATACGGCATTTCATGTATGGGATACCCATTTCACATTTATTATTCATTTACGATCAAGCGCAAATATTTCGCAAAATAACATCTATCATTTGCGCTTCAGTGTAAATCATTTGCGCAAATAAAAATTAATATGCATTGATATCACCCCCCCTGAATTAATTTTAAATGGCACAGACCCACCATATGAGGGAAGCACCCCCCCCCCAGTAACCCCAATATCTCTTTTATGACCATGGAAATGGTAGAGATATGTGCAGGATATATCTCTTTTATAAAATATACTAGATCTCTGGGATGGAGACACAAATTCTTGGGGACAGGGATGCTGATAATATGAAAATTGGGGTTTTCCCCAATTTCAAGTCAATAAGTACACCATATGAGAGAAGCGAGTCCCCAGTAACCCCGAATTCCATATTTATGGCCATGGAAATGGTATATATCTGTGTAGGAGATGTCCCTTTAATAAAATATACTAGAGCTCTGGGAGTGAGCACCAATTCTTGGGACACCAGGGACAGAGATGCTGATATATGCATATGGAAATATTTTTTCTTCAATGTTTCAGTATTATATGGGGCTACTACTATGGGTCCATGATAATATACTATGAGATGGACTCTATCATTCACAATCAGAGGGAAGTAAGGGAGTGTTAGGTATTTGCGCTTAAGCGCAAATATATTGATAGACATATACTTGCGCTTAAGCGCAAATGATTCATTTTCACATTTTATATTAACTAATTGCATTTAAGCGTAAATAATTCACGCTTAAGCATAAATCAGTTACGCTTAATGTAATAATTTACGCTTAAGCATAATTGACTTATGCATTATCATAATACATTGGAATTATATTAAGAGCAATAATTTCATCGGCTGTCTTACCTTATATGTATATTTGTATAATCTGATGTATGTTAACTTACTGGCATTAGTAATGTGGTTGCATCCATTTCAGCTTGAGTATGTGGAGTTCAATGGGAGTGTATATGAATTACGGTTAAGCGCAACTCATTTACGCTTAGGTGGATTTCATTTACACTTAAGCGTAATTGAAATGAATTATGCTTAAGCAAATACATGTACCTATCTCCAACTGGTTTCCTCAGTCTGAATATCCATCTTAGTATGGGATCTGGGTGGAGTCCTCACCTATGTTTGAGTAATGTTTTATGGCCTGAGTTAATTTGAGTTTAGAGCAAATCACATGGGAGTCTTTTTTACATTTATTATTTATTTGCATACAAATATTTGCGCTTAAGCATAAAGCAATTGCGCTTACTTAGTGCAAATACACAACACTTCTTTACTTCCATCCAATTTTAACTGTCAATGATTGAGTCCATCTTATGGTATATTTATTTGGGCCTATATAAACTCAAAAATTGAAGAAAACATAATTCCATATGGATATCTATATCACCATCGCTGTCCCAAACAAATACGGTCTGTACTAGAATAGTGAATAGCAATATGGCACACATGTAGCATTGCACAGGTAATTAAACAGTTTGAAATACACATGTAAGACAACTCTTTCTGCACGAGACTGTACCTGCTGTAGTTCGATCATAAAATCGGTCAACGATCTGCAACGATTACAAATTTCTATAAATAGTAACATTTTCAACTGTTACCGTTGTTCATTGCTCGATCATGACCACTTTGATTATAATTCTTTCATAACTCGGTCAATGTTCTTCCGTTGGTGATTTCAGGCAATAATTCCTTTTATATCCCTCCCATTCGAATTGACTATACCGCTTGTTTTTCGTTTTATTAAGCTGATGTTACGCTATTCCAGCAAACGGCCTCCCTCCACGGAAGCTATTTTCTGAGAACGAAAGCCGACTCAATCCCGACCAAGTCGGAAGTGTTCGGGTGTTTCCGCGACTGCACACGACAACTCGTTGGTGTATTTATTTCGCGTTTACAGTGGAATTATTCGTCCCGATTGAGGGAAAGTAAATAGTTAGTTACGTGGCCGTATAATTAGTACAAACAGATATCTGGTTGGGGCATTTCGTGTATGGGGGTTATTTTATTCAGTCTTTCCACAGAATAACGCAGGGAACTCAATTGTGAGGTTCAATTTACGTTTCACATCACTTTAAGCAATATTCAACTGATTTTCACGACAATACATGCACTTTGAGAATACGCAGGTTCGAAAATGGTTACGGTTCTGTGATTTGTGTGTCACTGTATTTGTTTTGTTTTTTGCAAGAATTTAACTTTTTTTTTGTTTCCGAACAAAGCCAACTCCCCCAAAAAAGCGACCTTTTTCGGGGGACGTGGGGTCAGAGACCCTTTATTAATTTTTCAATTCGTGAGTATATATGAGTACGTCACAATTATAGTGCATGAGCCATACACAAATATTGGTTTCAGGAACTCGCTACATATAGGTAAATTGTATATAAACGATTTTGTAGTACAGTCTAGAATTGTACCACAAAACGACATGCAGCAACGTGCATATCCTTGGAAACACAATCTTCAAACTAAGCCAGGTACATGTAAGTTAGTGTTATCACGTTTTTTGGGGATCATATTATGTCGATATAAGACAAATTACAAACATATATGCGGACTGTATATCACTCGATATGAACAAACTGAATTTGTTAGTCTGGATATGGCCATTTTCGGCTGAACCGACGTTACACCTCAATACATCAACCAACTTAATTGAAATTGATATGCATTTTTCTTCAGCATGTCATCAAAGAGAGTTCGTTGTTACTTATATCATGTTATTGCGCTCAGTGCAATGTTGAAACTGCTAATGAATTTATTTAACTCCTGTTAAAAAATTGTAGAATGCGTTCATATATATTTCACGTAGGCCCTACCTATATTTATCACATAATTAGCCCATAAATCCGGCCTCACAATTTTAGTAAAACACAAGTGTAGTATCGGCCAGCGCAATGACATAAGAGCTTAGCGCAATGATGTCGATGTCAATACCGGAACTTTATTATAATGTCAATTAGAATCTAATTATGATTTTCGATTTGTGTTGTGTTATTTAGTGTTGAATGGGAGATAAACATGGGTGATAAGGGTGGTTGAACAAATTTGTCAACATGAAAAACACATTTGAACTATATTTTTTCATGAAGGTGTCTTTACGTACTCTTTGGTTGTGATAAGGAAATACATATTTTGTTTAACCCCATCCGTTTCGAGATCGTTTTTTCTTGTTAAAATGTGAATATGCCGTAAAATGGATCTCAATTCGTATATCCGAAGTGTACTAACATCGTCCACTAAATTTGATTCGAGCCTTGTTATGTTAAGCTCGACAACGGCTATTAATTACTGTGGAATTATTTCAGGCATGACCATTACGATTCGCTTTAAATATACGATAAGCGATGGTGGTCGGTATTGCTATTAAAATAGTCACATCCGTTAAAACCGCCATTAACAGAATGAATATTGTATTATAGACAAACTTTGTTCATATACCAATCATAATTATCGCATATTATTGCCATGTTAGTACTCTGTGTTGTGTTCACAAACGCTATATGCTACGGAAATTATCAGTAAGTAAATAGTATGCGATAAGCAAAACACTAAACACTGGGAAGACCCCACTATTGAATATTTGGTTAGAATGTGCCGCCAAATTGTTTATAGCCCTCGTTAATTATCGCCACTCAAGATTCCGGTGTTGAATGGGTCACTGTGAATCACTCATAAAAAATCGCCACGGTGTTGAGTATTTTGCATATCGCTCACTATTTACCAAACGCTCGGTTCACACCAAGTGTGTTTTGTGGATAATATCGCATTCATACTATCATTATACTATACTATTAGTTTATTCTTGACGAAATTTTCATAATTTGGTACATTTTTATCTAAATTATAACCTATAACGACGAAAGCCATCCGTGCCTTTAATTGGTTCAATAAAAGGTCAGCCGACCACAGTGTTCCCCGAAAACGTGGCAAGTCGACGCCGCTTTGTTAAAGAAATTAAAAAAAATGTTGAAATGTTCTAAGTCGAAAGGGTTAATAATTCAGTAAAGAAATAATTTTCCCGTCATCTATATACATTTAGCTCATCTCCAATATCTGGGTAATATTACTCTGAAGTTTCAAATATCTACGATCAAAACTGTAGGAGGAGTTGATTACACCATGAAGGTACCCTCATACAGAAAATTATAAAAAATGTTTTCTCAAAGTCGAAAGGCACATAACTCTGGGAAAAATCATTGGATTAAACTCAAATTCGAACTTGACCTGTATTTTGATATGAACGACCCACAAAAGAACAGAATTTCCAATTAAACAATCCAAACTTGAGTTATCATCCGGAAACCAAAGAAAAAAACAAGAAAAATTTAATTTTCTAAGTCGAAAAAAGTCCATAACTCTAGGAATAATCATCGGATCAAACTCAAATTCGAACTCATCCTGTATCTTGATATGACTGATCCACATAAAAACGGTATTTGCAAGAGCAAACCCATATTCGAACTTGACCTGTATTTTGGTCTGATAAACAGACCTATGAAATTTGCTTTTGATCTAATAACCGAAACTAAAGTTCTCATCCGGAAACCATTTCCGGACGCATACACGGACGGACGGCTAGACGGCTAGACGGACGAACGGACGGACACCGGCTATTTTAATAGTCCCCCGAATTTTTTTTCGGGGGACATAAAAGCAGAAAGTCGGTCAATATACAACTACTTACCGGGTATGTGAGGCAGTGAGGAAGTTGAAAATTCTTCACACCGACCGAATTATCATGCGGGATGTCCACCGAATCTAAATGAGACAGAGAACCTTGTCCGCCCTACTGTCACTATCACTCATTGAAGTCATGTACTAATACATATTAGCTTCGTGGTTCGGAGGTTCGGGCAGTTCGTGTGGAGGCATAATTAACTTATTTTATACGTGCCAGTTCTAAGTTCAAAAACTGGGGTTACCCAGTACATGCATGGGCCAATAATTGGGCTACAGCGCGATTGAATTGCGCTTCAGCGCAAATTGTTATTAATGGCGCTTTAGTGCAATTCAAGTGGATTATGCTTCAGTACAATTATATTGCGATCCAGCTCAATGAAGGCTTTTGGGATGTGTTACAATCAATGGAGCAATTAGGAATGCCGGAAAGTTGAAATGTCTAAGTAATACTAGATATCAACATGGATAGATATATATAAAGTTAAACCAAATATGGTCGCTGGCGGCCATGTTTCCAATGAAATTCAAAAACATTTGATAGCTCCCATCTAGTAGATCAATATCAAGATCAATATGAAGTTTGGTGATGATCGGAAGAGGGAAGTGGACTGTAGGGTGTGCTAAATGATAACACTCGTTTCCCATCAACATGTCAATGTCAACAGCCATGACCAATTTCATAATGATCCGACCAAATGTACGACCTGTAGCTCGTGCTAATCGAAATTGTTGACGGGCGTCTCCATGCACACACGGACGTCGGATACTAAGCCATGTCAATAGCTCAAACTGTACAAGTAAAGTTGAGCTAAAATGACGCGATTGACTCATGTCAGATATTTAAAAGCTACTTAGTGACAATGTCAGCTGTAGAATAACTTAATGGATTGCATAGATCTAAAGTGGTTTGTCGTTCACATCCTAGCACATGCATTATAACTCTCTGTGACGGATTATGTGAACACTTGCCAGGCATATTGGCCGTCGTGTGAACGTACCATATAAAGTGCATTGAGTGTTCGGAATGTGGTTATGGTTAAGACCCATAAGAATGCATCTATAGTATGCATACATTCATATGCATTTTGACTCATTGTCAACAAATCCCCAGAAAAAAGGAACAGCGGTAAACTTTACAATATGTATATTTATTAACCGCACATTGCGAAGGCGGATACGTCGATATATACTTTAAAGAAAAACATAGCACAACACGACATGATATACCACCCCTGGCCAAGTGGTCCTCCTAATATGCTATGATGCAGGTGGTCCTGCTGAATTGCTACGATGCGGGTAGGGCAAACTGATGCCGTTAATAAAAAGTACCGTTCATTTTTCTAAAGTTGTCATTTTCGTGGTGTTTGGCTAATCCGGCCGAGCGATTTAAAAAAAAATATAATAATGCTTGCGCTGGTGTTTCAAAAACGACTTGAAAAAACATCTTTATTATAGTCGATTTTCAACAACAAATACAACCAGTATTTCGCAATAAATATGTTTTTGAATGTTTGATATATGCATAATGGCTTTTCCTGTATATGTTCAGATTATTGGAAAACCGCGAAAAAGACAAATTAAAAATATATAACGACACTTTTTGTTAACAGCACCAATTAGCCCTAACAGCATCATATCAATTCAGCAGGACACAACCCATCATGTCCAATAATTAGCTGGACATTACGTTACCAGTTGGAATATTTGATTTACGAGTCACGACAGCGTGTATTGTAAAACTACATCGTTATTTGAACCTCCAAAATTGTGTGCACATAATTTGGAAGAAGCGATAATAAATGCACAAAATACTGATTTACTCGCTCTGTTAACACTGTATTTACTAAGTGGATTCTCCCACCCAGTGGAATGGTATCTATTGAAATGGTCAATAAGTATTTATTTGAAATAAAATAACATTATAGTTCAACATATTTATCACCTGTTTTAATTTGCTAACACAGAAGCGAGGTAAACGCTCTTTGATTGTAACCATATCGAGAATAGTGTAATAAGAAACGCTCTTTGCCGAACGGTTTGTTTTGAGAATGAAATATTGCATCATGTTTTGTTCTTTATTATGTTCGACAGAACATGAACATATACGTTATTGTGGTGGATTGACGGTAACATGGTTTGACATCGACGGTTTGGAGCCTATGTTCGACCTAAATGCATGCTTCGCGATTCGGCTGAACATAATAACAAACCAAAGCTTCAAATGTCACACCATGTTACCGTCAATTAATCCACCACAATAACTTATATTATCCGTACGTTTTTAAATGAAAGCATGCTATCGTGCATGTTATATCAAGAACTTTAATGGCACAGTCCGGCTATTTTCTGGTGGCACAAAAACTTGCCAAATTTTATCAAGTGACTCACTGCTGTGAACCACCACCAATCCAATTGCATGTCCATGGGTCGGTAAGGTCCACCAATGTATTCTCGGAGACTCCATTGAACTTTTCGGTAATTTTTATTTATATAACCAGACCGCCTTTCTATATTTAGAACGTGGTTGGCTCGATTGCTGAAAATGACAAATGGTATGCCACTTGAAAAATAACCACACCCTGCCTTTCCACGTAATATTGCAATGCGCGTGTTTAAAAACCTGCGAGTCAAATACATAAACAAATACTATTATTGTAGACCAAATACCATCAAATTAAGCGAACTTTTTAACTGTAAACGACGTAAAACCTTGAAAAACCTTTCCTTATCCATTAGACGGGTCCTGATTTTATTCAAAAACTCCTGAGGCATACTATATACGTAATACATTAAAATCCGACATTTGCACAACCATGTGCTGTTCTCAATTAACTGTTTTTATTAAAATATGTGTAATTTTCACCGCGCACCAGTTTTGTAATTTGCACAGATATGATATGCACTGTTCAATTGTATTCCACCACGCTCTAGCTATTGAGTACGGAAGCGTATTCGGGACATGGTAGAAAAATAATAAAGTCAAAATTTTGACTTTTTATCTAAATATTTTGACTTTATAAACTCAAAATTTTAACTTTTTATCTCAAAATTTCGACTTTCTAAGTCAAAATTTTGACTTTATAAACTCAAAATTTTGACTTTTTATCTCAATATTTTGACATTCAAACTCAAAATTTTGACTTTATTTTTTTTCTACCATGTCCCGAATACGCTTCCGTAATTGTGTCATATTTGACGATTTTGGTGAATAAATAAATAATTGAAATAATTGAGTTTTTTCATCTATGTGGAATATGCTGCATCTGAACAGTACCAAAGGAACAGTTAGTCTTTTTCGACCGGAGATTCCGCAGAATATGTATGTCTGTAAACTCGACAACGAATGTCAAATTTCTGACAACGCTGTGCTTGGGATATATCTCACACATTCTCTCGCCGCAGGCGTCGTGGTCTGACAGGGTTTTTATCAGTATTTCTGTGTTTTCGCTGGGGTCGATTATGTCGCATGCGTCGCAGTCTCCTAGGTTTGTGAACCTGTCTATTTTTAGGCAGCTGCGGCCGTTGAGCTGAAATGAAATTTTATAATTTCAGCTATGAGATAACTTAAGTCATTATATGGTCAGTGTACACACATTGACGCCCCATCCAATGAACGAGACCAAACTCACAAGTTAGCATAATTCCTTTCGCACGCCCCTCCCCTCCCCAGACCCTTAACTGTAATTGTTCCCAACTGATCCTATTCTAAATGGATAAGTATAGTCTTGTTGCCACCAGCTAGGGAGAGGAACAAAATCCACTGTGGCGATCATGGTTCGGCCCAATATGAGAACATTTCGAGATTTGATCCGGAAAATTGCAAAATCCTAGCATCTAGTCGTCTATAGACAGGAATATTCACGGCACTATTTGTTTTTCTTAAATTAATTAGCAGTTTTTGACTGGCCACTGAAAATTTTGAATCTGAATTAACATGAACATTGCAAAATCCTAGAATCTATAGACTGGCCACAAGCTTTCCAAGTGTTGGAAATTTCCAACCTGACACCCCATATGTTAGAAAATTCTCAACTGATTTCAGTCCAAACAAGTCTGACAGTAGAAAGTAGAAAATTATCAAATGTTGGTCTAAAAACAACACAATCCCCACTAATAAATTGTTGGAAAATCAAACTACGAGAACACTTTCAACCTGTTTTTGTTGTGAAATTTTCATTGTGCAGGGATGTGGCTAGAGGGTCTCCGTTGGTGGGGTGCCCACCTTGGGAATTCTAACAGCACCCCCCTTAAATCAGACCAAACATAAGTTTTCGAATTCCATTGCAGCCCCCTCCCCTTGTTGCACCTCAACTTCTCCCTTACGTGCAGGCCAGGCCGAACTGTTGTCACTATAGGCAGACGGAGGAATAGAACCATGGCACTATTTACCGGGTATCAGAAAATTTAGAGATCTGAACCTGAAAATTGCATCAATCCTAACATTTAGTGGTCTAATTGCAGACAAGTTGACACGGGCGAAAGACCATGCAGGAAATACCGGGCCGACCCAAGAAAGTCGCAAAATCCTAGAATCTAGACTGGCCTCAAGCTTTTCTAGTGTTGGGAATTTCAAACCTGATACCCCCCTCAAGTTGGAAAATTCCCAAACTAATGATCATTTCAGTCCACATTTATGATAGAATGTGGTAAATTATGGTTTCCTTAAAGTAATTAGCTGTTTTTTATTGGCCACGGGAAGGGATTGTGAAAATTTTGAATCTGAACAAAAACGTCGCAAAATCCTAGCATGTATAGACTGGCCTCAAGCTTTCCTGGTGTTGGAAATTTCCAACCTGACACCCCCCAATTAGGTTGGAAAATTTCAAACTGATGACCATTTCAGTCCACATTTTTGATAAAATGTAGGAAAATATTGTTCTCTTAAATTAACTAGCAGTTTTTGACTGGCCACCGGTGAGAGACTTGGACAGAGACCTGGACACAAGTTTTGCAAGTGTTGGAAATTTCCAACCTAACAACCCCCCAAAGGTTGGAAAATTTCCAACTGATGGCCATTTCAGTCCAAAATTTTGACCAAAAGTAGGTATATATGCAAATGTTGGTCTGAAACAACAAATCCCCACTAATAAATTGTTGGAAAATCAAACTACAAGAACAATTTCAAACATATTGTAGGTGTGAAATTTCCAACTAATGTTGTGTCAGGTATGAAATTTCCAACTGTGGAAATTTTTTACCAAAGTTGGGGGTGAGACACCCCACCCCCCCCCCTGTCGACGTATATATAATGTTGCATTTGTTTTGTTTGCGTACCTCTCATGTATCCAAATCCACAATTGGCTGTCCTCTCATCACGAACTCTAACGATGATTTTTTCAAGCATTCGCAGAATTTTCGGTTCTTTGCATTCGGTGACATGTATCTGGGAACAGTGGATGAAATGGCCGGCGGTGCTGAAATGGATGGTTTCACCACTGGTCAATTCGGCCCTGCTAACTTGCTACGATGTGTGTGGGTCCTGTTGGTTTCCTATATGTTTGGTGAGGTAATCCGATGACGTTAAGGGGGAGCTAGGTCAAGTGACCAATTTTGAAAGGGGATTTCCATGCAAATCTCCCCAGCAAAAGTATTACATGAATCAGTTGTCTGTGAACTAACGCAGCCATTTCACTAAACAGACATAACATTTAACTGGCGGCTGGGCTTGGTAACTATATAGGCAATTCTTGCTATAAATTAATTTTTGAGAAATTATTTTCTGGAACACAAATTTAAAAAAAAAAAAAAAAAACTTTCTATTGGAACAAATTCCAAGCACACCCGCCAAATAAATGTGTATTGTTTTCAATACCGTACAAAGTCACACCCAGAAATGTTCGCAGCTCTGTAACTTTTGCTGCGGAGATTTGCAAGGAAATGTCATTCAAAATTGGTCACTTGACCTCCTTCACAAAAAAGTACTGTTATTTTTTTCCAATTTGTCATTTTCGCAGCCCAATCTGAACGAATCTATGCGAAGTCATTTTGTGTACAAAATAACATGTGCTGTAAATATGTTAATACGGACTCTGTTCATAGTCAAGATGTTGTTTTGCAAACAATAGCGCAGCCATTTTAAAAATAATTAAAAATGTATATGTTCCTAAATGTTTCACAGAGACACCGAATCTTTCTCAAATCGCTCGGATTAGCTACGGTTCTTTGTACCCTGAACGTGACAACTTGTACGGTTCTTTGTACCCTGAACATGACAACTTTAGAAACAAAAATAACGTTACTTTTTCTTAATAGCATAATATTTCCGCATCAGCATCAAAGATGTTCAGCAGACCTACCAGCAATATAGCAATATAGCAGGACCACTTGACCGGGATGTGTTTGTACGACGCATGCATTCCTGTGTGGTGTCAGGTGGTACAAGAAAACTAAGATGCATGCATCAGGTCAGCCATGAACTATTTAGCATAGAATAATTCAGTTCGGTTGCAGTTTCACAACGTTACAACTGACATACGATTACACCTTGAATGTGGAACTATGTAAGAGTGAATATTAATGTTCTAAATCCCATGTTTCACCTTTAGTGGTAATGGGGTCGTACTTTATTAACACGCAAGTAGTGTAATTAAGTACGGGTAATTAGAAGTAACAAATCGTTTAGTTTCTATCGTATCGGCTAAAAGGGGTGAGCAGATTGCCCATGATGAATGCTCTCGTTAGCTGCCAATATAATGTGCATATTTGCCCCGTTACGTGTATACACTGTAGCATTGGCGGGCCAGAGTGTGTTGACATGTTAAGTGTTTGGTTCATTAATAACAGATCAGCAGGGATTTGTCGTGATAACGTATACGTGGTAATATGCTACCTAAACGGTTAAATTAACGGTTGATCTATTACACCACCGTGTATACTCGGTTTAAATAGGTATATTATATAGGGACGTGTGCTCAATTTTGGTGCGGACCGATGATAACAAAAAATCAGAAGTAAATGTCGGCGGGCGGGAGGGCCATTTTTTCAATAATTTTTAAAGAAATTGAACAGTTGCAGCAGCGGCAAAAAAGGGTGTACAATTGGCAAATGATGAGGGGCGGCGTGACGTGTAACTAGGATTGAAATTAGATATTCAATTTGGAGATTATTGGATGAGGGATGTTATATTAATTATATTAAAGGGACGAGGGGGCTTAGTTGTCGAAAATATTCATATTTGTTCCAAACACCGTAAACAGAAAAATATTAAAACGCATACATTTTGGTTCAAATATACGATCACTATCGCGTAAACCTCATGCTCACATAAAGACCTACTAAATTTTACCTAAAAAAGAGTCTGATTTTGTTATAGAAGGCACCACAATGCTACTGGCTAATCACACATAAATGGTATAAACGCTCTTTATTATTTCCAAATAAGGAATTGAGCAACAAAGAACGCTCTTTATGTTTACCATCATAATATAAAGAAACACCAAGAAAGTAACTTTTTATGCTTTGTTTACATAACAATCGTCAAATTTACGACAATAACATACTGTTTATGAGATATTTCTCATTTGTATATTAACAAAGTATGTCTATATTTGAATATTATTTTCGTTTGTAGCAGTTTTTGACAGGTGGAAATATGTTCACAGGATACCCACCAAGGCCTTCCGTATACCTTTAAAGTATACTGCAACTTTGTTTCTTGTCAATAGCAGAATACATAATGCTATTAAGAAGTGACACAAAACACAGAACATTTTTTTTAATTATAAGTATTGAGCAGTGAGAAATATTTGAGTCGAGGAAACCAGTAACGAAAGGCAGCGAATAATTGTTTACGTTCCAATGAATATTAAAATGTACTGAAAACAAACTGCTAATGGGTGCCAGACTTTCATAAACACAAATTATCTATTAATGGTGTAACGACATATTTCGTTCTTAATTGTCTAAAAAAAATAGGGGATGGGGATGTTTGGATCTCTAGTTTAACGACATTTTTCGGTCTTTAATAGTTTAATGACATTTTTCGGTCTTTTTTGCATATTTGCCCCGTTACGTGTATACACTGTAGCATTGGCGGGCCAGAGTGTGTTGACATGTTAAGTGTTTGGTTCATTAATAACAGATCAGCAGGGATTTGTCGTGATAACGTATACGTGGTAATATGCTACCTAAACGGTTAAATTAACGGTTGATCTATTACACCACCGTGTATACTCGGTTTAAATAGGTATATTATATAGGGACGTGTGCTCAATTTTGGTGCGGACCGATGATAACAAAAAATCAGAAGTAAATGTCGGCGGGCGGGAGGGCCATTTTTTCAATAATTTTTAAAGAAATTGAACAGTTGCAGCAGCGGCAAAAAAGGGTGTACAATTGGCAAATGATGAGGGGCGGCGTGACGTGTAACTAGGATTGAAATTAGATATTCAATTTGGAGATTATTGGATGAGGGATGTTATATTAATTATATTAAAGGGACGAGGGGGCTTAGTTGTCGAAAATATTCATATTTGTTCCAAACACCGTAAACAGAAAAATATTAAAACGCATACATTTTGGTTCAAATATACGATCACTATCGCGTAAACCTCATGCTCACATAAAGACCTACTAAATTTTACCTAAAAAAGAGTCTGATTTTGTTATAGAAGGCACCACAATGCTACTGGCTAATCACACATAAATGGTATAAACGCTCTTTATTATTTCCAAATAAGGAATTGAGCAACAAAGAACGCTCTTTATGTTTACCATCATAATATAAAGAAACACCAAGAAAGTAACTTTTTATGCTTTGTTTACATAACAATCGTCAAATTTACGACAATAACATACTGTTTATGAGATATTTCTCATTTGTATATTAACAAAGTATGTCTATATTTGAATATTATTTTCGTTTGTAGCGGTTTTTGACAGGTGGAAATATGTTCACAGGATACCCACCAAGGCCTTCCGTATACCTTTAAAGTATACTGCAACTTTGTTTCTTGTCAATAGCAGAATACATAATGCTATTAAGAAGTGACACAAAACACAGAACATTTTTTTTAATTATAAGTATTGAGCAGTGAGAAATATTTGAGTCGAGGAAACCAGTAACGAAAGGCAGCGAATAATTGTTTACGTTCCAATGAATATTAAAATGTACTGAAAACAAACTGCTAATGGGTGCCAGACTTTCATAAACACAAATTATCTATTAATGGTGTAACGACATATTTCGTTCTTAATTGTCTAAAAAAAATAGGGGATGGGGATGTTTGGATCTCTAGTTTAACGACATTTTTCGGTCTTTAATAGTTTAATGACATTTTTCGGTCTTTATAATATCTCAAGATATAGGGGGTATTTGGATCTCTAGTTTAACGACATTTTTCGGTCTTTATAGTTTAACGACATTCTCGGTCTTTAATATTTCAAGATATAGGGGCCCTTAGTGGGTATTTGGATCTGTAGTTTAACGACATTTTTCGGTCTTTGATAGCAAAATGGAAGAAGTACATCTTTGGAAAGATGTGGTGGCCCTAAAAAGGAAAGTTGTTTGGTGATCTTGAAATGCAGTCTTCCTTGATTAAAGTGATGTGAAACACTCCGGCAGACAACGGGCAGAGTGATCAAATAGAAATTAAGAATAATCTTTCTCAAAGTAGTTATTTGTTACGAATATTAATCCAAATGGATGATACACAACGTCATTCTTATATATTAGTTAAATGCAATGACTCTCGAAGGCGAAATCATTTTTTTTAATTATAGCCGATAGTTGCGCCCCGAATCGAGATGTAAATATTTACAATTTGGAGTAGTTCAGACGATGAAGTGGGGTGGTAGATTTTTGTGGAAATTTTCAGTGTTGATTTTAGTAGAATGATAACATTCCCAGGTTGGCAAAGTGCCTGAGCACTAACTTATCAATTTCTCGCACCCGAAAAAGTCCATAACAAGTCCATAATATGTCTTTAAGCATATATATAAATCTCCGAAAACCAAAATTCTAAAGCATTAAACGATTTCTTGAAATGCAGTTTTTCTGAACAGTCTTCCTTCATTAAAGTGATGTGAAACACTCCGGCAGACACTGGGCAGAGTGATCGAATAGAAATTAAGAATAATCTTTCTCAAAGTAGTTATTCGTTACGAATATTAATAAATGGATGATACACAACATCATTCTTATATATTAGTTAAATGCAATGACTCTAGATGGCAAAATCATTTTTGTTTAATTATAGCCGATAGTTGCGCCCCGAATCGAGATGTAAATATTTACAATATGGAGTAGTTCAGACGATGTTCTCTATGAAGTGGTGTGGCAGATTTTTTTGGAAATTTTCAGTGATGTTAGTAGAATGATAACATTCCCCAGGTTGGCAAAGTGCCTGAGCACTAACTTATCAATTTCTCGCACCCGAAAAAGTCCATAACAAGTCCATAATATGTCTTGAAGCATATATATAAATCTCCGAAAACCAAAATTCTCAAGCATTAAACGATTTGCTATATTTCCAGGGCATATATTTCATCTGATTTTGCGAGAATTCATATATACTTTTTCACGAGAATCCAGGGTAATTTGCGAGAATATTTATGAGAATCTAGATTTGGATTCTCGCCGAAATATAAGCCCTGATTTCACTCTGAAGTGTGCCTAAATGGCATAAATTGTACCGTGGTTCCCATGTTCGCCAAAGTGGCATAAATTTATTTCAGGATAATACTAATTTTAGGCATTCATTTATATCACTGATATCAGGACAATAAATAGCCATTTCCATTGCATGGAACAAATAGTGTTATTGTTTATCGGTGTTGTTTTTGGAAGTGGTGGTAGTTAAATTTTATACATTTCGACCCCCAATAAGTATTTCCGAACAAATGAATTATTAACAAGCGTGACATGACATCATTGACAAAGATAATTAACACCGATCTACAAGCAACTAAAGTCTTAAAATGAGCTAAAATTTAACATTTTCTTTAAAAAATTTACATTTTTATCTCTCGCGACATAATTGTCACCAATAAAAACAAATTTGATTCATCGTGGAAGTTAGTCGGTGACTATAAATAATGTCACCATTCAACTGAATGTTGTTGAGCATATTTCAACCAATTTTGGAAGTTTAAATGAATATTTTCTTCCCTCGCAAAGTAATATTGACAAATTTCACGATTTTAGCCTGCTTCGTTGGGACCAAAATTTGTTGTGCACACTCAAGAAACGTCTACCGACACTCGCTAGGCCAAATTATACCATGACCATGCTATCAACTAGCTTGAAATTGGCAAAACAATGAATTTTTTTTGGTTGAAAAAATTTACATGGGCCATAGGCATAGCTAGAGAACGATTATTTTTCGATAAAAACGAAAATAATGCGAAATGAGATTCGGCACTCGACAGAATGGTGCAGAATAACATATACGTGTCTTGTTTTATGCGAAAAATTGACCTCATTCGATAAATTAGTCTCGTAATTCAGGAATGTGGAATTCAGTGTTACTAATTTACTATACATGGCCGACGGAATTTTGAAATGTAAACACGCATCAAATTTACCTTTTGTGAGAATAACAAAAGCGCAACCTTGATCAAAGTAATACAATACACAACAACACATAGAATAAAACCGATATAAACACGGTATACGTGAGAATAAGACGCGTATCCAGACAAGGAATTTGACATTTCTTCGCTTCGACGCTATAAATATATCTGACCCAGATAACCGATATCGATGCACAGCTATATTTTGCGCACGTCACTTTCCATATTTGGAATGTCCATATATGGGACATGTGTTAACCTCAATACCGATCAAGTTATCTTAGCATAAACATAAACTATATTGTAATTTATGCAACCACGACCCTGGTAACCCTGATAACTAATACAATATACCGGCCAATTCATTTTAAGATCGTTATTTCACTTTGCTTTAGGCATAAATACACTCTTGAACGCACATAAACGACCCATTGGCGTTAAATTAAATATACTCGGTATTTATTAATATTAGTTTTTTATTGCTCAGTTTTGAGTTTGACCCTTGACACCTGTCAATATATTTGGGCTGAATTCATATGATGCGGTATTATTCCTCGAAATAAACAACAAAGCAGTCGTTACTTCGAAATGTCGTTTGGGCTAACATTTACACAAATCCTTCGCGTGTTCTCCTCAATTGGCACGCCTGTTCTGAGCCGACACACAGGTTATCCCAGAAACTCCTGTGAAATAAACAGCCAAGGTTTGGCTGAAATAACGACACATAATCTTCAAACTTTTATAATTAAAGATCAACAGTCCGATTTGACATAAAATAATTCATAATTTGTTAAGCCAATTTTCCGTTTACCAGGCACAAGCACAGATATTTGGCACCACCACCAAAGACTTATATATACAAGGTACATTGTAACTATTTATCAGATGTACCTTGTCTCCATCTGGCGTTGTAATGCTGTAGCTAAAATATTTGTAAATTTTTATATCCAAAGTAAACATCCGTTTTGTCCCCGAAGGACTATAGTTTATTTTGTCATCTGACTCGATCAGTTGATTGTATCAACAGTTACAGGCATCAGAACAGAACAATTCTGGCCAAAATTTCTGGTCGGACATTTACTGGGCACACCGGCTGAAAAACAAATCCGATCAGACCAGAGAGTAAAGCCAGCTTTTGTCGGTGACAATCGTCAAGACTTACATTGGATAAATTTCTGGTATATATTATTCATTTCAACTCATAAAAGAATCTCCTCTTGCATCCGTTACTGAGATATGCAGTTAAATAGCTTTCACGAAAGTGGGAAACATAATTTATCTTCCATTTTGGTGACCTTGGGACAAATTATGCTTCTCACTTTCTTGAGAGCTATTTAACTGCATAGTGCCATACGTGCCATATAAGAACACATGTTATGGGCTGTATTGAAATGAATCAAACTTTAAAGATACGGGCGGCGTTGGCGGTGGGTATGCTGTTAAAATAGTCACCTCCGCCAAAAGCCGCCATAAAAAGAAGGAATAGTAAGATATAGACAGACCTTGTTCTTATGCCAATGAGAAATATGGCATAAATAGTATGTTATTGTCAATTTTTTCCCCTTTGTTATGTAAACAAAAGCAAAAAACGTTACGTTTCCTGGCTTTTGATTAGATCCGGATATGGTAAACATAAAGAACGTTATTTATTACTGTTTTCCTGATATGGAAATAATAAAGAGCGTTTATATCATTTTTTTGTGATTAACCAATAGAATTGCGCTGTGTTATGTAAACAGAAGCACAACTTCTGTGACACGAGCAGTCTCTTATTTACGTACATCATCGTACGTCTTGACGTCAATATACTATTTACGCGCTGATTATGTTTGGCATATGAGCGGAACTGTATATATTTTGGTGTTCCTTCTGTTGACGGCGATTTGAACAAATATAAATATTTCTGCAACGAACGCCGCCCGTGCCTTTAACTGAAATGTAAGTATTGATGAAATTATGTCAGCGACGAAAAATAGCTGTCCCTCTGGTCCCCTCTGAAAATACCTGTAGTCAGTGTGCCAGTAAATGTCCGACCAGAAATTTTTACCAGAATGTTTCTGTTCCGATGCCTGTAACTTTTAATACAATCAACCGATCGAGTCGGGTGATATGTCAAAATGAACCATATTCATTCTTGAACAAAACAGGCGTTATATCGTGATTAACATAACATCAATAGTTTAACCTCAGCTTGATAACGACAGGTTGTGGGAATTTGGGTCATCTGATAGACAGTTACCTTCTCTTATATATGTCTTTTGGTGGTGGGGTCTCTTGTGCCAAATACCTGTGGGCACAAGATGATGAAAAATACTTGCAATTACCGTAAGTCGCTTCACACAGACATCGCAGAGATCAACGAAATAATCCATTAGTAATATACGTAGAAAATGTAATTTTAAAGACATATTATGTACTTGTTCGGTGCGTGGAACTGACAAGTTAGTATCTAGGCGCTGTGCCAACTGGCGGAATGTACCATTCTACTAACATCGCCGAAAATCTGAAGCAAATCGACCGTACCACTCCATAGAAAACATCGTCTGATCGAGCTACGCTCAAATGTAAATATTTACTACTCGATTCGGGACGCATCTATCGGCGTTAAACTAACGAAAACGATTTCGCCACCAAGAGTCACTGCATTTAATTAATATATGAGAACGACGGTGCGTGTTGTCAATTTGGATATAATATTTGTAATAATTAATACTTTGAACAAGATTATTCTCCATTTATATTTGATCACCCTACCGGAGTGTTTCATATCACTTTAACAACACCCTTTATTATCGCTTGTTTGTGGGACGCAAGCATCCATCGCCACTCTTTATAAGCTAGATTACTGAGTCGCGGCCGTATTGGATTCATCCACTGTTCCGTGGTTTCACATATTCATCCAGCCCCAGTTCCGTGGTTTTAGTGCTACATGTCAAAGTTCTGGATTAGCATTTCCATATATGAAGCTATTGAATATTAATTACTTCCATATATGGAAATGCTACTCCAGAACTTTGACCTGTATCACTCATACCACGGAACCGGGCCCGGTGGATACAATATGGCCGCAAGTTAGTGACAGGGCTTATTAGAGGCGATCGTTTTTTTTTTTGCTAGGCTGAAAAAGAATGAAAACTAGTTGAAACTTCCTGTTATGAAATGTGACACCTGGCCATTGATCAACACGGCTCACGAGTCAGGTATAATGATTTTCTGGATAATGTTCACAATGAATAGACACTTATGCATATGAACAAATAAATAACCTTACCACTCTCCTGTCATACCTCGTTCATGCACATACCACACACACCGTGTATTCCTGGAAAACGCCTCAGTGATGTTATTTCCCCGCCAACTCAACCAATTACTCATTACATATTCCAATCAATATGACCATTATCCAGTACAATATTGAGATACGTATAAAACATTATCCAGTACAATATTGAGATACGTATAAAACATTATCCAGTTCAATATTTAGATACGTATAAAACATACATGCATAATAACTTATACTGTGGTTTTCTGTTGTCTATTCATCAGGGTATTTTTAAATGAATATGGCTCATTTGACCCGCAAAATTATATCTACGTAATTTTGAAAGAGATATAATAATGGTGGGGCGATAAATACACGATATACCTATCTACATGTGAAAGATTTATATACTCTGAAAAAAAACACAGAAGTGGTAAATTGTTTTGCATTGTCTCATAGCAACCGTAATTAAGCTCCCCCCATTAATGAATAGGTGTGGACACCTTCATTTGATACTCACGTGCACCAGAACACTCGGTCGAGAATACCATCGAGTTTATCTGGATCGTCCGGAAAGCCACATTCCTGTATCCGCTCCCAATGACACTCTTGGTCAGCACTGATTGCTGATGATATCACTGTGGGCAGGAAAAGATATATGCCATTCCTGTGTCACACTTTTAGAAAGCTTGCTTGGCGATACGCATATCGAAATTGTATAAGTCGCAATTAAGACTGCCGATTGGCATAAATTTCACGGACATACATGTACATGTATTGATATCACTGCCGAAACATTTTGTTATAGGACATATATAACGAGATATCCCATCGATATAGCTCAATTTGACACGGCCAGATTAGCCTTCCTACAATATCCATAAACAAGATAATATATTATATACCCATGGTTTTAATTATAGAATATAAAATATAGTGGGGTTCGCGAATGACCAACTCAGAATTCCGTTAAGATAACAATAAAAACCAGCACCTAATTAACGAACCGGCGGCCGACTCGGCCGTCTCCGACCACAACCATCAGTGGGCTGCAAAACGAAAAATATCTATAAAAGTTGAAATATAAGACTTACAAATTATCTTTTTAATTTCTTTTATTGGTAACTGACATAGCTTGTCACAAACCAAAAATCAACATTATTGAAATAATAATGTAAAGGACAATAAACGAAATTGAAATTCCCAACTACACCTTTTACCGGTGATCGGCCTCCTGATCGCGCAGTTCGACTTTTAAATAAACCGGAAAAACAAATTTTCTGTTTGTAATATAAAAGTCCCATCGCTGCATCGGCCCACATGTTTCTAATATTTGGCCAACAGTATACACGCGGGCGTGCTAATAAGGTTGTTGGGTGTATATTTGATATCACATGAAACTCCTATTATATCCTTAAAAAAGCAATTATATATTTCCTTATATCTCACTAGTGACTAATAAGCGCGTGCTTCCCGCCAATTTGGCAGCGCGCCAATACAATTACTTTCATTGATTAGGCGGATTAATATTATTTTGAAAAGACGCACATGACACCAAAACCAGGTGTCATAAAAAAGGATTTATTTGTCCCTCAAAGTAAAATTCTTGTCCAACTTCGTTGCACTAGCGAAAATAGACACACAAACAAAGGGGGACTGTATTTTTCGTTGCAATCCTGAGCGCGCAATACTGTCGTATACGGTTGTAAAGCGTCTCAGCCAACGATGTAAATGTATGCAATTTAAAGCTTCTTTTAAGGATTTTGTTTTGTTAAAAAGGCATAATGCTCTATTTTTTTTTTCATGTGATATACAAGATCTTCAACTCGTTATATTGGGTTATAAGATTTTATGAAACTCGTTTGATAGATTTTATTCACAACTCGTCTACGACTCGTTGTGAATCAAATTTATCAAACTCGTTTCATAAAATTTTATATCCCAACATAACTCGTTCGAGATCCTCTATATATGTCAACATTTATGAGATTTAACGTAGAAACTCCCTAACAATCTGATATCGACTTTAAAATAGACATAGCATATTTACCAAGTTCGATATTTATTTGCAACAAGCAGGGGTACCCGGTGTTTCTCCGGTCAAGAATGCGTAATTTATTAGTGACCTTCAAGTCATTTTAAATAACTATTAGTCATCTGTGTTAGATCACCTATTGCATTACTAATAAACGCGCTTTATTGCTAATTATTAGTGCCTCTTTTAGTTATTTGAGATCAACAGCACCTATCCCATGACATTCCCTGAGTCATCTTACTATTGTGCAACAATGTTCCAACATATAGCGTTTGTGCTAATGATAAACGCTCTTTATTTCTCATATAATGTATTAGCCCCCCCCCCCCCCACATATGAGGTCAAAGGCGCCTATCTCACGACAATCAGGTGACCCATCTGTACAAATGTTCCTACATATATTCTGAGCTGATAAGGAACGCTCTTTTGTTCATATTTTCCCTTTAAGTCGTCTGAGGTCAACAGCATCTATCTCATGACACACTACGGGTCAATTTATCCCCGTGTTTCAATTTTCAACGATCAGATTGCAACCATTTTAGGTATATAGTTAATTATTACGACATCGATTATCAGCGCCGATGGCCTAACCGTTTGGTCGCCAAAATTTATATAACAATTATTAGTGCCGATTTACGGCATCTGATTTGAACGTGACCTGTCTAATACGATCGTCCAGTCGTGTGGTCCCTTTGGGAGACCCGCAGTTATAAGATAATGCATTGGCACAGGGTTTTCGCAAAATTTCAGGAAGCTCCAGTCATGGGAGGATAAAATAAAGTTTGTTGTACGTGAGTTTGTAGGTTTTCTAAACCCGAAAATGGTGTGATAGAACTTTGGAACGCATTGGCGGGAGGTTCTGGCTGTCAGAAACGATTGTCCATTTTACAGAGCGTTTAGTTTTTCGTTGCCCAATAGCTATTATTTGATAATACATGTATATACCTATCTGTTGTAGTTTAAACTGGGGGGGGGGGGGTCGTTTGGCTTGTAAGTATAAATTAATTAATTCGTGTGCGATGTTCAGCTGTATTGTATTTACTACAAACGAGTCAGTTATATAAAAAAACGACTTGCAAGGGGGTGTCCCTAAAAATCAAACGATAACTTTTTAGTCTGTTCCGTTTGTATGTTTTTATTTTTATTATTAAAGGGACTCACACTTTGAAGTGGGTTCGTGCGAAATAACATAAATTTATTTTTTTAAATCACGAAATCATAGATTTTGTTCTTATCTTAGTATGAATAACTTTCCAATAATGAGATTTAGCATGTCAACAAGCCTTGAAATAGTGTGTCTGTCATTTGCAGAATGAGGTCCCCAGAGGGTGAATTTAGTGATGCTACCCCGCATAGCGGGCTAGCATAACCAAATTCACCCTCTGGGAACCTCATTCTGCTTAGGTGTAAGCAGAATGAGGTCCCCAGAGGGTGAATTTGGTGATGCTAGCCCGCTATGCGGGGTAGCATCACTAAATTCACCCTCTGGGGACCTCATTCTGCAAATGACAGACACACTATTTCAAGGCTTGCATGTCAAAACCATTGTGATATAAACATTACTGTAACAGTGGAATTACCGATAACAATCCAATTAGTTCAATAATATTCCAAAACTTAATCAAAATGTGGCGGTAAACATCGGAAAAGGTCAAAGTATTGAAAAATATTCTGAAAGTCGTAGTCAGACTAAAATATTTGAATTATACTAAACGATTATCAATCATTATTGACACATCACTGTAACCGTTTTGTTTACATAACAATGGTTTCAACACACAAAATGTCTTTATTTGAGAACTATATATATCAGTAATGTACAGTGGCTGGTTTAAGACACGGGGAATGTTTTTTTATTTCGTGGCCACGAAATAAAAAAAAGTCCCCGTGTCCTAAACCAGATACCGTAGTATTATAAATATATGAAAACAAGTTTTTATCTATTTCTCCATGTTCTTCTTAGTGATCTTTTAGAGATCGACATATAGTTTGTTAGCATTACCCACTGAAAGTGCATTCGTTCCCTTTAAGTATTTCGTCAAAGCCATACATGACTGTATCGTAAGAGATAATAATGCAAGACTATACATAAGCAGGTGAAATAAATCAATTATGTTCCCCAGGTGACGTTCCATGCGTAATTTAGAATACCCAATATTGAGCTGAATACAAAACCCCGTATATATATACTCACCAAAGGAGAACATAACAAGAGTCTTTAAACCTAACATTGTTATCCGATGTTAGTAACAGTGCACTATACGAGTTAAGTGCGAATCGAAGTAGTATAAGTCTATTATATATTTGAATCGCAATACCAAACAAACCGCAGAACATGTGTACTGCCCATTAAAGCCGGATTGGCCAAAAATGTGCCATGATGCTCGGTTATTGCAAAAATCAATCCAATTTGCGTGGTTATACGAACATAATCAAATTTAGAGAAGCATAACATGTTGGAATATTTGGCGAAGGAGATTGTTGTTGGAACTTTGAAATGATCGCGGGTCAGCTATTAAATAAAGGAGATCTGACACAATTATACACCGTTTTATACCAGAACAAGTATATGCTCAACACCCATTTCTCCATGTAATTTTACCCGTTTTCCCCAGACAGAATAAGATACACTCTCTCATTTAAAGATGCATAATCCGAATTAACGTTCGCAAGTTACTATTTCATTGGCTTAGGGGTAAAACATATTTGATTCGAGTCGAGGAACCCACCCATCAAAGCTCAGAGTGATCAGATATCGATTTTTGAAATCTATTATTTATCACCACTATCACAAGGCGGTCTCGGACCAAATTGCGGATGAAGATAGATAACTCTAAATCAAGTGGCTTTTTTGGGTCAGATATTTGACAAACCGGCAAAATTTCGTTGAACAAAATGATGATAAATAACAGGTTTTGGGCAATTTTATACTATAGTTGACTGTGGTTAGCATTATTTTTGTCAAATTAATCGATTCTGATAACTGAAGTGGCATTTTAAAACATGTTGTTGTTGTTGGAATATGATTATAAGGGGACCATCGAATCGGATTGAGTACCTTTAATTTCACCAATGATTATAACACGTGGATAGAGGCTGTCCGTAGAGGGTTTGTAACTTAGAATTTCTAACTGCACACTATAAAATTGGACCATTGAAGCATGCAAACAGAAATTCTGAAGTCCGAGAAATTTCGTTTCATTTGAACCCCCCTCCGTTGGGTTAGAATTCTTCTGCAAATTTGTTTACTAGCACCTGAAGATATCTAACAGGTGGAAATTACATGTCAGTCAAAACAAAAAATTACCGAAAGTAGCAGGGAGGAGGGATTTTTTCCGGGCATATATACCGGGGTGGGTGGGTGATCAATGGGACAAACAAACAATTTTTTCCGTTACTCAAAATTTGTTTCCCTGCAAGTCTTTTTGACTGTTTTTACAATGAGTTTGGCTTAAGACACATTAGAATGTCAATATTAACATAAATAAAAAAATTCTTGATGATCAGACAAACAGTATTGCCTGTAGCCCATGCTAATGGGTTGAATTTTGAAATCAAAGATGGCCGCTGGCAGCCATGTTTTTTTGGCCGAATGACCCCAAAATGACTCGTTCCTATTTACTTGTCAATGTTAACATCCATGACAAATACTATGAACAGAAATCATATACAGCTGTTTACAGTGAACCCCCCCCCCCCCCGCAAATATCTGTTTTAGTATTAAAATGGGGGTGGTTGTCCAAAAATGGTCGGGAAAAAAACTGCCGAAAACAGAAAAAAATTTGGATGCGGGGGTGGGTGGGTCCCAACAAGGGTCGAAAGGAAAAAAATCAGCATACGTGCGTGAAAAAAAATTCCGACCCCCCCCCCCCCCCCCTCCCCTGAAAGTACGAAGTTATTTGACTTCGGTCAAAAAACACGTAATTTCATTCTAAATACTTGTTGGAAAATCAGATTTCCAGCTATTAATTTCTTCCACTGAATAATTATTGATTTATCAAACGCGAAATTTCCAACTGTTGAACATTTTGACAAAACTTGGAAAAGTGACAGACGCTCTCACCCCTCCTATCGCCGTGTCGTGATTTGGTGTCGTAATAAATGAGCGTCGAACTAAGTAACTCCAAGCTGTCAGACAATTATGTTCTATTTCCAAACGGATGCCATGCATATTCAACAGCAGTTTCGTCAGTTGACAATGGGTCATAAAACGCACCATACTATAATCTGTATTAATAGATGACAATATACTCGTGCCTGATCAAGTAATCTAAAAATCCAGTGTTTTAACAAGCTATAGTTGAGTTAGCATTGTTCACGAGCCCCCTTCACATTGCATGCATGAATGGGTACACACCCTATAGCTCCCATGCACTTCCGGAAAATGGGGCTACCGGGAAATTGAGTGTGTAAACAAAAACATGTGTCACTATATTCGAGAAAACCATTCTTTAAAAGAATCCGGCATTTCGTGATGGCGAGATATTTGCACATCCAACTTGAAGACTCATGAGACAGATAACAGCAGCCGAAAATCAAGTGACTTTTTTGTGTCAAATATTTGACAAACCGCCAAAATTCCGTTGAACTAAATTGTTTATTAAGTAACAGGTATTGCAGGGGGAGGGGGGGGGGGGTAGTAAAAAAAATTACAAGAAGGTATGCCGTTTTTTTGCATCTGGCATTTTCGGGGACCCACCACCACAGTTACTGGACATAAAGTCCCAAAAAATAAGGTTTTAATCGAGTTTAGAAATCGTTATCCTTATAACGAGTTTACTTCGTTATAAGGATACCGATTTCTAAACTCGATTAAAACCTTATTTTTGGGACTTTATGTCCAGTAACTGTGCCATTATCTAACATATTCCATACCACTTATGTTAGTCTACTCGAAGAACTTACTTCTATTATACTAAACTAGCTGAAACAGGCTCCCTTTGGGAGCCTATATTCAGCATCGGAGATAGCTGTGGACCCCATTTTGATCTTAGACAGAGCCATCATTTAGCGGCAGCCCCTATGTGCGCTTCAAAGCACATTTGGTCATTGAAACATTTTGATGTGTATATATTGTTTTAATATATATTTTTTGTAAGGGTGGATACACACATGCATGTAATGTCTGTATGTAAAATACATGTATTTTACATGGTCACACCAATCATTGATAGCATTAATCGCCTGCGCGCGATCGTTCCATGTCAACAGGCGAGACCGGTGAGTAGTTATAAGCCAAAATCAAACTAACTGTTATCAAGAGATTTCAGGCCAGTCATAAACATGTCTTTTTTCATGGGTGACGAAATGAATAAATCCTGTCTGATATATGTTGCTGTTTTTCACGAGTTTTAGTTCATTTCGAAAAGAGGATTTGAGTCTGTCGATTTTATACTTGATTTGTTTCTCGTCATTTCTTGGAAACAGGGTCATCCGAAATCAAAATAAATGTGTAGACTTTTGAAGCTATTTTAGGACGATTGTGATACATGAGTGTTTAATGCCCCACACACTGACTCCCAATTTGATCTCGTCCAGCAGAACCCGAACGGCTTTCTGGCTCCACATTTTGGAAGTGCTATATTAATACACATGGCAATCAACTAACTCATACATGGTGAATTCCATTTTATAAAGTGATTTAGCCTAATCGGACAACGCCGAATCGAGTCAGGATAAGGATATTTGTTCCTCGACTATGCATGGCCTCAGTTCAAATTTTAACAATCCGATATGGTGCTCTCATGCCTTGAATACAGGCATTGGAACATTAAGACAGACAATACCAGTTTGTTGAGATTGCTCGGATAATTTGAGGGCGAGCTCATGTGATAACTTTCAATAGGGATTTCTTTGCATATATCCATTACAGCGCCAAAAACATTAATGCAGGTACAACGTTGAAAGAAAAAAGAGTCACCCCCCCCCCCATTTTAACCCAGAATTTACAGAGCAGTATATGTTTCTCGGACCAAAGGATGAACAAGTTCCTAACTGTCACCATTTTAGCCTGTACAGGCTTGAATTATCACATTTTGGACTATAATCCATGATTGGGGGAGGGGGCTGGTTCTCGAAAGTTTCGAATAACTAAGGGATTTAGTTGAATGTATCGGCCGGGATTATCTGGGCAAGAACGTACAACATAATGTTTTACTTAAATATTCCATAGTTGTAAATTGTGTGTATATAACACAAGAGAGGAAAGGTTACGTAGTTGTGGACTCGTAGCTGGACAACCCTTTTCCCGAATGAAGACACACATGCAGCAACACCACCTTCTGTATACCTTCAAATTTAAATCTGTAATAATATGTTCATAATTATATGAATAGCATCAATTGCTGCATATGAGATTAATCACTCGTAGCAAACAGGCACGGCAGATATGACTGTCAACTATAACATTTACAAATCAGGAGTGGCTTCGTGGCTTCAGGGGGTAGGCCTCATGTTGCTGCATGCCCCCCTCCCTCCCCCCCCTCCGGTCGATGAAATATGTAATGGTCAGTCCGGTAGCTTCCGGTATAATATAGCCCCTGCATTGTGGAAATCCTGGGACCATCACTGGTATACAACCAAGAGAAGCCAGACAATGATTTAAACAGAACGTCCAACATTTGGGTTATCGCGCGAACAATTATTTTAAGCGGCCTGACGACTTCGTCCAGTCAACGACACTCTACACGTTCAGAGCGTTACTCACTGTGGTCAAACATAGCCGCAATGATTGGGTTATCAGCAGATACATATTACATGGTCTGTATGATCCATGTAAAACGCCAAATACACGATATTTACAGAGATTAGATGCATGTGTGTATCCACCCTAAAGATTGAATTCCTTGCTCAATTTTACAAAACCCATTTTTTTTTAAAATAATTTTTTTTGAAAAACTAATACCATTATAACTTCCGCCAGGGTACCCCCGAGTCACCACACCAAATTTGGTTGAACTCGGTCCAGGGGTCTGACAGAAAAATCCAGACAGATCTTACTCGTTTATATATATAGTAACCTTACCTTATGTAACCTTATGTTGTTAGTGGACGCTGGCTTCTATAGATGCCACTATATCCACCTCTGATTCTTCATCTTCTATTTCTCCGAACTCTCCTGCATTTTTTTTTTTTTGATTGATCGTATCAGGGTCTGTCAGCCTCAATTCAGCCTTGAAATTTAATTTAATCTCTTGGTCCTGCCAATGGTAATCGAGATTGTTTTTGAATGAATTCATGTCTTCTGCATAGACGACTTCTTCTGCTAGATGATTCCATGGCTCCACCACTCTTAGGCTAAATGAGTATTTCCTCACATCCCTGTTTGCTCCTTCCAAGAATAATTTATAATTATGTCCTCTGGTTCGGAGTTCGGTGCTTCTTCTTAATATGTCATTCACTTCCGGATCATAGGTGTTAAATATCTTGAAGCATTCTATCATATCTCCTCTTATTCTTCTGTAGTTAAGTGTTGGTATATTTAGCTTCTTTAGTCTTTCTTCATATGGTAGTTCTTTTAATTCTGGAATTAGTTTTGTGAATCTTTTTTGGACTTTTTCGAGCATTTCAATGTCTTTCTTTAAATGTGGACTCCAGGCCGGTTGGGCATATTCTAGATGTGGTCTCACCAGACTTTTGTATAGTTTCAGCATTGTTTTGGTGTCCATGTGCGTAAATGCTCTGCGTATAGCTCCAGTGACTGCATTTGCTTTCTGTATTTTCTCATTTATATGTTGGTCAAATTTCAGTTTGTTATCAGTTGTGACTCCTATATCTTTCTCTTCAGTTACCTCCTTTAGTTGTACATATTGTCCATCTTTGTTCTTCATGTGATAGTTTGGCTCTTCTGTTTTCGTGCCGATGTTCATTGTCACACATTTATCTGGGTGAAATTTCAAAAGCCACTTGTCTGACCATGTCTGGAGTTCATCTAAGTCATTCTGTAATGCATCCACATCTGGTATACCCTGTATTTCCCTGTAAATTTTAGTGTCGTCTGCAAACATCATGACATCCGATTTGACGTTGGATGGGAGGTCATTTATATATATGACAAATAATATGGGTCCGAGCACGCTTCCTTGGGGTATTCCACTTATTACTTCTCGTGTTGTTGACGCTTCGCCATTTATCATCACTCTTTGTTGTCTTCCCTGTAAAAAATTCTCTATCCATTCCAATATATTTCCATTTATTCCGTAGCTTCTTGCTTTATGCAGTAGTCTTTGATGTGGAACGGTATCGAATGCTTTCTGGAAGTCCATATAAATTACATGTGTTGCATATCCTTCATTTATGGTCTTGGTCCACTTTTCCAATGAGTGCAGTAGCTGTAATGTTGTAGATCGTCCCTTGATGAATCCAAATTGCTTCTTACTAAATAGTTGGTTATTTCTCATATGGTCCATTATTTTATCCCTTATTCTTGCCTCCAGTAGTAGAGCGGACAAACTCAAAAAGCTCACTAGAAGTAGGAGTTTAGTCCATCGGCACCACACACGGGCTTGTGATACATCATTTTGAAGGTTATGACATTCCGCATCGGATAGGACCCGGTGTGAAATATACAAATGATGCAAAAGATGATTTTTAGCTGATTAAGCAGGGGGGTGGGGAAAAATTGCACATATAGGGCCCAAAAAGTTTTTTTTCGACCTCGAGGGATCCACCACCCCATTTTTGCAACAAAAAAAAAATTCCTCCAAAATTTTGGGGACCCACCCCCCGTTTCTCATGTTTTTATCAAAATTTGAGAGGTTTTTTTAGCCATTCTTCCATAACTGTGTTAACTGACTTACTAATTGGTAAACACATATAAGAAAAACGAAAAATATACTGTATTTCCATGTGTTTCCTGGTGTTTTCAGTATCTAACAACAATATTAATTAAGCAGTGTGTAGGTACACTATATGTCACAAATTGCCCTAGACCCCATTATAGCCTTAATATATCGAGTGTGTTCTGTCTGACAGAGAACACTGCAATATAAGTTAAGTGTCGGTTGTCAAATTTTGATGTGGTTTGGTATGGTGATAGACCAGAATGAAGTATTGAATGTCATTTCTCAATGCATCTGAATGCATCACATTATTTCAGTTCATCTATTTGTAAGTGATAACAGTATACAATTAGTATTTTAGTTTCGTCTTGTTGAGCAGTAAAGCTCTGATAGATGAAGTTCGGAAATTCAATGAGAATAGCATCACCTTCATTTGGGATTGTCCGAGCAGTAAACAGTAATGTCATTCATCATAACCAATTCAGTTTTATTTGGATAATTGTTGCAAATTAACATTACTTGCAATCATTCAAGATGAGAAATAACCAGAAGGAATGAATTTGATTACATGCCAGAATCCCTGTTTTTGTAAAATTCGGCAAAATGAGAAATAAAAGTATAGAAACGCGAACAATTTGCGCTAAAATATTGTAGTCTACATATCTCTAGATATTTACTATGATAGTGGTACGATTTCTCTGATATAACGAAGATTTTTTAAAGATTTATTGTAAAAATAGTCAAAACAGCGCAATTTTTCATTTTATTTGCCTCACTTAATGGGCGATAGATCAACATTGTTTTGACCGGGGATATCGTAATATAGTCTAGAAAAGTGCGTATATATATACCGCATACGATAGTATGTTGAATATGTCATCATATTTAACACGTTATGTGTTATGTAAGATTATTTCAACCCTCACCCCAAAATTCATCAAAAAGTCACCGTTTTAGGGAAATTCGGCACAATTGAATACAAAAGTACAGGTATTCCGGATATGTTTGTGCTACGATATAGCAGGTTACACACTTATAAATACAAAGTAATGCAATGCCACGATTGCGGTGATAAATGTGAAAAATTCTTAAATTTACGTGGAAAATAGAAAAAAAATCATTCATTTTCAGTTGTTTCGCCCCTCTTAATAGGCGATTATTCAGTATTGCATTGAATGAAAATCCCGTATATAATATAGAAAACTTGTGGAAATATATACTCCATATGATTGTAGGATAAGGATGTCATTCTTCGCCACATATGCTATGTGGTGGTAGATTGTGTTACCCCCACCCCAAATTTCAGAAGAAACAAAATCAGTTTTAGAAATTTCGGTATGGCAGAATACAAAAGCACAACTCCGATTATTTTGTGCTATTATATTGAAGTCTACCCACTTCGAGATATACATTATGATAACGTCATGGTATAATTTACAGATGGCAACATTTCGGAGTTTTCTGATGAAAGTAGACCGAAAATCGTGAAATATAAACTTGTTTTGCCCATCTAGATGGGTGATAATTCAATTCCATTTTGAACAATAATCCAGGACAAACTCTCAAGAGTTGACGAGACACATAATGCATATGACTATTTTCGGATTGTATCATATTCTGTCACATTTGTTTGGTTACGTTATGCACCCATCGCCACAACAGTACAATACATTGCAAGACAAACACGGAATACTCCTATACACATTTATGCATTATACACATTCCTTATCAAGCTGAGGCGTTTGATAGCTACTTGAGTTGAAGAAATTACATCATTGTATATGTTTACTTCGCATAATATAGCTTCACAGTTGTATAAGATTATACATATTTGGAGGTTTAGTGTTTGTTAATAACCAGGTCCAGCCACAGTGCATGCATGTAACTTGTAACACGTGTTGCCATTATACAAACGAAATCACCTGACTCACATGACCATTCCGCTTACACGTACACCATCAAACAACCGTTTCGACGTTTTGTGTCAAATGTGCAGCATTGCGAAATGTGTATCAGAGGGGTGTCCAATCTTTATATCAATCGACGAACATGTGCTTAGTGAACTTTTGTTAAATTCTTCAGTAGCGGTGACCACGTCGTTACTTTTCCCAAATGGGTTGTTGGTACGAACTACCATTATAGTAGTACTATACATATAGGAATTACGAGTATAGCTTATAGTATGCGTTTCCGGTGCACGACTGTTCGTCTTAATCCAACTGGTCCACGCGACATACAGTCCACGCGACATATTGCCGTAGGGACATAATGGCTCAGCGACCTTTTGTCTACGCGACACTTGGGTAATCCGACACTATGTCTATAGAGTGTTTGACTTTGTGGGCAACTGGTCTCAATTAGCTCAGTAACTGTGAATTGCCATTACTTTTGGAGTAGACTTTATATTATTGTTTTATGGAATTATAACGCCAGCATATTGTTGGTGCAAAATTTGTTTTAAGTCCCCAAGCATTCGTCATATATTTTTATGAGTGGGTGGCGTAATTAAATCCCCCAATTAACTGAGTGTGTATATGAGTGGTCGTTTTCCAAATGACTTCATAAGTTCACAATCATGATGGAACCTAGCACATATACCGCTAAAGTCATTCTCTCTCAACATAGATGGAAAAACTTATTCATAAGGGCTATTCCTATTCCGTAAGTTACACACGTAATTCTTCAGTATATTGGAGATGCCAGGACTGAACGTGCAGTGGGCGACTTATTCGAAATGGCGAAAATGTTCCAAATTACATTTGCCAAGTGCGTATTTTCAATATTCATAATTATAAAGTTTGTCTTAATTTTGTCTAAATAATAAGACATGTTGTCTTACGACTTAGTGACGTGAAGACCAGGTGTGCCTCCGGCAAATTGTCGTATAGACAGCCTGTCGTTGAAGACATTTTGTGGTAGCTGCAAAGTGTCAATAAGACGAGTTGTCATAAGACGAGGTGTCATACACCCATGTGTTTCGTACGGTCTAAACACTTTTTTTACAGAATTGACGATTGCGAGTCCATTTGGGAGAAAATAGTGCCGTTCATTGCATTCAATCTTCTTGCCACACACAGTATTGTGATATAGTTATGTTTGTATTTAATTATGTTGCTTACATGATAAATATTGTTAGTTGTACACTAGATGAATGCATGCAAAACTCGCGTGCCCATATACTTGGTTTTCTCGAATCCGTAATCGTAACTACAGCTATTGAAAATCGACAACTGATAGAAAGAACACATATTCTAGTGATGTACCTGTAGCACCATATGCGCAATTCATGCGTGCAGTAGGTTATTATGCGTAAGCTGTCAAGTTCCAACACAGCAAATAATGATTTACGGTAGGCATCCATTGTAATGCATTGCGCTAAATATCTAGAAAATCCGGTGAAAAACGGAAACAATTTGTGACACCAGATAGCTATGATGTCACAAGACCATGGTTATATTACCAAGCACACTTTGAAATTTGTTCCAATATAAAAGGATTGGAAACTGATGACATGGGCCTTTATCTATGCGAACCCTTGAGGGGATTGGCGCAAGGAACACTCGGTGACCTACTCCCAGGACGAGAAGAAGACTACAACGTTCTTGTTGGTGCGATAAAGGACCAATTCATTGGTTGGTTGTATGATCCAGATATATATACGGCTCATTGTACAACAAGCACGACTGGGCTCTCTTGGTGAGAGCATAAGACATGCATTTGAATTAGAGGCTTTTGCCAAGTCTGAAAAACATAGGGCTAAACACTATGCTAGGGTAGTAAATGAAGCAGACACAACACAAAGCAAAAATATAGAGTTTGAAGAACTAAAAAAGATAAGAGATGAACTGAAGCCCCAAACTGGTTCTAATGGGAAAGCTCAAAATAGCTCACAACCGTCCGAGACATCACAGTCCATCTCTGAGATGAAGGACATAAAATAAATATTGACTGATGTGAAGAGGTGTAAAGGGGAGATTAACAAAGAATGACAAACTTGGAGAACCAAAACAAGGAGAAAAGGTGTAACACAAATGAGTCCTGGAGGTACTGTCGTGACGATAGACAATGGAGACATAATTATAATGATAATCCTGATTATAACACGAACGAATACAAAGAACGCACCAGATGCAGAACTTCTCACAATCCACGCGACATGTGTCATAGTGCATATCGTGGTAGGGGAGACCAGCAGAACACAAAGTGGACAACGAGTTTGTTAGATACAGCTCTTCTGAAGAGGGGAGCTGTATTTATATTGCAATCTGTATGGGCAGCCAGTGAGGTTTCTGATTGGTACTGGAGCAACAGTTTCCATGCTCTCAAGAAACTGTATGACTACTTATCGGAAGATAAATACCATAATTTACATAAATGATGTAGCACACGAGCTGCTGATCATTGAGTCCAACGAAACGAACAAGGCATACCGAGTTGTATCATCTGACTCATCGGAAACTCTGCCATAGATAGTATCTTCTCGTCACTTGTCAGAGCACATCAACACAAATTCCCCAGAAGGAATTTGAACTATTGAAACTGATGATCACGAGCCCACTTATACCTCGATAATCAGCATGGATCAGGCACCAGCTATGGTAGAGAACACAGATATTGGCAGAATATGCCATATGTGACTCCTGGAAGGTCTGGAAATTCACAAATGCTCAGAAAGCTTAACGAACCTATTATGGGTCTATATGATCACATGACAATACAGCAGTACTTTATGCTACCATATACGCAATGAGGATGGGTTTCAAAGAGCTGAACCAAAACCACCCTATCCTGAAGTGAAACCAAATGCACAGGAGAAATATATTCTTCCTGACACATTGGCAGACATACATGGTCAGATAAATTCGACATGTAATGACCAAGGCCTTAGATATTACGGCATCTGTTCGTCATCATATTCCAAGAAATATGGCCCAACCCAAAAACGGCGCCATGGTTCCCCAAGGGGGATTCAAGGACGATATATAGAATTAAAGAAGATCGCAAGGTTGGTGACAAGGCTCGATTTGATGGCTGTGATTTGTGACGCATTAAAACCCCAAATACTGTGGGAAGGTCCCCATAGGGCAAAGTCGTGGATGATGACTCCCAGATAGGAGAGCCACATAAATACAGTATATATACTGGTTGTACAGTACCGTTTATGTAAAACAAATATTCTATTATATGATTAAAGGGAAATGGCAGTCATGGGGGGGGGGGGGGCATCAAGTCCCGTGTGGCTGCAGGTTCATTCCAAACACGACCCCTTGGCTCAACGTGCAGGGTTGAGCCACGAATAGATGTGGTGAGATCGCGAGCTCACCTTAATGGCTGTGCCGTCTCGTGGGTAGATCATGCCCATTGGTCGCTAAAAACCCTCTATGTGTATCGAAGAATAGTAGGCTATGCGACCGCATTGGAGAACATTTCTGGACCCAGATACAAACACAATTTGGCTTCCATCGGTTCCAGGTTGCAGACGACCTACTGTGTAAAGGAAGTCGTACCAACGACCCATTTGGGAAAGTAACGGCGTGGTCACCGCTGCTGAAGAATTTAACAAAAGTTCACTAAGCACATGTTCGTCGATTGATATAAAGATTGGACACCCCTCTGATATACACATTTCGCAATGCTGCACATTTGACACAAAACGTCTAAACGGTTGGTTGATGGTGTACGTGTAAACGGAATGGTCATGTGAGTCAGGTTATTCCGTTGGTAATGGCATTAACGCACGTTACAAGTTACATGTACTGTGGCTGAACCTGGTTATTAACAATCACTAAACCTCCCAATACGTATAATCTAATACAACTGTGAAGCTATATTATGCGAAGTAAACATATACAATGATGTAATTTCTGCAACTCAAGTAACTATCAAAAGCCTCAGCTTGATAAGGTATGTGTATAATGCATAAATGTGTATAGGAATATTCCGTGTTTGTCTCATCTTGCAATGTATTGTATTGTTGTGGCGACGGGTGCAATACCGTAACCAAACAAATGCGACAGAAGATGATACAATCCGAAAACAGTCATATGCATTATGTGTCTCGTCAACTCTTGAGAGTTTGTCCTGGATTATTGTTCAAAATGGAATTGAATTATCACCCATCTAGATGGGCAAAACAAGTTTATATTTCACGATTTTCGGTCTACTTTCATCAGAAAACTCCGAAATGTTGCCATCTGTAAATTATACCATGACGTTATCATAATGTATATCTCGAAGTGGGTAGACTTCAATATAATAGCACAAAATAATCGGAGTTGTGCTTTTGTATTCTGCCATACCGAAATTTCTAAAACTGATTTTGTTTCTTCTGAAATTTGGGGTGGGGGTGACACAATCTACCACCACATAGCATCTATGGCAAAGAATGACATCCTTATCCTACAATCATATGCAGTATATATTTCCACAAGTTTCTATATTATATACGGGATCTGCATTCAATGCAATACTAAATAATCGCCTATTAAGAGGGGCGAAACAACTGAAAATGAATGATTTTTTGTCTATTTTCCACGTAAATTTAAGAAATTTATACATCTATCACCGCAATCATGGCATTGCATTACTTTGTATTTATAAGTGTGTAACCTGCTATATCGTAGCACAAACATATCCCGAATACCTGTTATTTTGTGTTCATTTTTGCTGAATTTTGGGGTGAGGGTTGAAATAATCTTACATAACACATCACGTGTTAAATATGATGACATATTCAGCATACTGTCGTATGCGGTATATATATATACGCAATTTTCTAGACTATATACGATATCCCCGGTCAGAACAATATTGATCTATCGCCCATTAAGTGAGGCAAATAAATTGAAAAATTGCGCTGAATTTTGTCTATTTTTACAATAAATCTAAAAAAAATCTTCGTTATATCAGAGAAATCGTACCACTATCATAGTAAATATCTAGAGATATGTAGACTACAATATTTTAGCGCAAAATGTTCGCGTTTCTATACTTTTATTTCTCATTTTGCCGAATTTTACAAAAACAGAGATTTTTGCTGAATTTTGGCACTCAATCAGCTAAAAATCATCTTTTGCATCATTTGTATATTTCACACCGGGTGCTATCCGATGCGGAATGTCATAACCTTCAAAATGATGTATCACAAGCCCGTGTGTGGTGCCGATGGACTAAACTTTCTGAAATCGGTTCCGTCCGCTCCACTAATATAGATGACAAGCAGTCACAGCACTAGCTATACCAGACTTGGATACTTTCGGTTTTGTGAGAGATCATCTGAGTTGAAAGACATGCAAATAATTCACTGATTGGCTTGATGCACTGATGACATATTTTCTACTCATTGATAGTCACATTAATGTTTGAGACAGTTGCTCGCTCTTTTTCCATGCACACAATGATTTAGCCATTAGTTACATCAGGAGAAGTTTACTTATATATGCAAACTTAGGTCATTGTACAGGATACACACAATTCCATCATTTCTAAACATTTCCTGATTAGTCTGTCAACCAGCCCATTATCTAGCATTACGCCTTATCACTTGTGTTAGTCTACTGGAGCAACCTCTATTATAATAAATGACAAACAGTCACTATGCCAGACTTGGATATTTTAGGTGTTGTGAGAGTAACCGGTCATGAGTTGATAAACATGCAAATATTTCACCGATTGGCTAAAATTGATGCACTGATGAACAGTGTGTTGACAGTTATATTCTAACCATTGATAGTCACATTAATGTTTGAGACATTTGCTCGCTCTTTTTCCATACACACAATGTTCTAGGCTTTAGTTACACTTGTAAAACTTGTTTTTTTCCTCTCGGGCCACCCACCCACCCCGGCATACCTTCCTGCAATTTTTTTATCTTCTACATCAGTATCGCTAACATCAGTATCCTGCAAAATAATGGAGCACATAATATGCCGCCACATCCTAGACCATCTGGACAAACACGACATATTAACAAAATTAAATCATGGCTTTAGAAGAGGCTACTCGTGTGTCACACAACTCCTAACGACAACTGAGGTCACCTACTGTCATCATATGACAAGAAAATACAAACCGATGTAGCCATATTGGACTTCTCCAAAGCATTCGATACTGTGCCCCACAACAAATTACTGCAGAAGCTTGAAAATTACGGGATCCGAAACAACATACTAGATTGGCTGACATCTTTCCTGACAAACAGGCGTATGCGGGTAGCAGTTGAGGGAACCTGCTCTTCATACCTACCAGTGGACTCTGGAGTTCCACAAGGTACTGTACTGGGACCCCTCCTGTTCCTCGTACATGCAAACGACATACCAAACTGTGTAAATTCCCAAATAAGACTCTTCGCAGATGACTGTCTCATATATAGAAACATCAACAAACAAGAGGACCACAAGATCCTCCAGAATGACCTGAAAGCTCTTGAAGATTGGGCAAATACATGGGGAATGCGATTTAACACACAAAAATGTTTCATCATGAGCATTCGGAACCGATCATCGCACATGTACCAACTAAACAATGACATCCTCCAAACGGTCCACGACACACAATATCTCGGATTAACCATCACCGACAATTTATCATGGTCATCACATGTGAGGAAAATAACCAAAAGAGCAAACTGCACTCTCGGACTTCTCCGCAGGAACATCAGACATGCACCGGAGAAATGTAAAAAAAACAGCATACATAGCCCTAAGTCAGACAGACGCTTGAATATGGAGCAGCAGTTTGGGATCCACACGAAAAGAAGGATATATAACATCAATTGAGAAAGTGCAAAGACGTGGCGCCAGATTTATCAAGAACAACTATAGGCGAATGGGGGTATCTGTAACCAACATGCTTGATGAACTGGAACTAACATCACTCCAAGAAAGACGCCAGGAAATAAGACTGACACAGTTCCACAAGATAGTGAGGGGGATGGTGCCAGCTCTTGATGTGCATGCATGACTTCCTAACCCCAAAAAAGGAAAGCAGAAAGATAACTGCAACAAATTTCTCGGACTACATCTCCACCAACATAGTCGAAAAGGAGGTTTGTAATAATAAATGGCCGTTCCAACTCAGGCGTACTAGCTGCGACCATTACAAACACTCCTTCTTCGTAAAAACGACAATTGACTGGAACCAACTTGAGGATTCTGTTGTGTGCGCTAGCGATTCGGAGGAATTCGTAGGGGCACTCCGAAAAAGTAGGATCGCTACTACAGGAGAGTTCCACCAATCGCAGCCTCCTGGAAAAACATCACACACCTCATCTCAGTGCGCCTAAAGCCAGCATTGGCTACTGCACAGGAACATTACAGATACAGATACATCAAGAAAGTTTATTTATTTCAGTTTTACATTTCTCGAAGCTTTTTTTCACCCCACTGCCCCATATGCAACATGCCATATAGCTTAATGTCATCTCCACTAAGGCCCATATGAGGTCCCAGTAACATAAATATGTTGTTTTTGCAGTAATAAATTCCTATAATATGTTATAAACTGTTAGAAATGTAAAATAAGGGCACAAAAGGTCTTTAGTAAAACATTTGCATGAGGTTGTAAAAAAACTTGTTTTTTGCCTCTCGGGCCACCCACCCACCCCGGCATACCTTCCTGCAATTTTTTTATCTTCTACAAATTAGGGGATATAGAAACAGACAGAAGGGAAAAAGTAACTAAAACAATGTTAATTTGAGACCATAAGAAGATGAGGCCTAAGCAGAATAAAGTCGCCAGAGGGTGACTTTTGTGATGCCAGTCTGGTGTGCGGAGTAGCATCACTAAATTACCTCTTGGGACCTCATTCTGCAAATGTCAGACACACTGTTTCAAGGCTTGTCAACCACTATGCAATATCACAAAGTTAGTTTTATGGGTGGAGGAATATATAGATCTAATTTCACCAGAAAATCAGTGCACATAGAAACCACCAACCTCAAGAAAGCAACTGACAAACCTGCTCAGATGTACAAATAGACGATAGTTGCAATTCTATACAAAATATATTAACCGAGTGCACTAAATTTGATTCAAGCCGAGTTTTAGTTAGTCTCGAATTGAATTTAGTGGACAAGGTTAATAAATTTTGTATAAAATTCTGACGAATTTGAGACCATTTTATCACATTATCACATTTTAGCAAAGGAAAAACTATCTCGAAAAGGCTGGGGTTAAAACAAATTATATTTAATTCCTTATCACAACCAAAGAGGAAATAAAGACACCTTCAAGAAAAAATATAGTTCCATATTTTTAATGTGTCTTTTCATGTTGACAAAATTGTTCAACCATGCACCCTTATCACCTATGTTTATCTCAGTCTGAAGAACACCAAAGAACCCAACACAAATCGAATATCATAATTATATAGATTCTAATTAACGTAATACTAAAGCTCTGATATTGACATATAATCATAAGATATTGGCTCTAACATCACTGCGCGTTCTGATAATACATGTTTATCTTAGTAAAAAAATATGAGGCCGGGTTTAGGGGCTAATTATGTGATAAATCAGGTTACCTTTCCTGTTATATGCTTATTGGGGCTGGAACTAGCTTCCCTATCACTGTAAGTTAGTAAGATATATAAGTAAGGTATAATACAGTCATGGAATTTTTTTTTATTTTGTAATATTATCACAATGACATTGAGACCATACACAAATATATATCACAGTATGTAATGCAGAGAAAATGGATATTATATAGTCAACAAAATGGAAATTTGTGTGCATACAGCTTCAGCTTCATTGCTGTTGAGAGATGAATAATTATGTGGTCCACAAAAATGTATTTCTAACACATGAAAGATGCATAATCTGATTAAGTGCCCCTCAATTACTATCTATTTTAATTCAGGGGTAAAAAATATTTCATTCGAGTCGAGGAACCCATATATCAAAGCTCATAGTTATTTAATAGATATCAATTTTTGAAATCTATTATTTTTCACCATCAAGACTTATAGTGGCCCAGTAAAAAGTCGACGAGCCGACGGTCTCGGACCAAATTGCGGATGAAGATGAATAACTAAAATCAAGAGGCTTTGTGTTGATAATAAGGCCAAATTTTGTCAAACAACATGTTGATAAATAACTTGTTTCGGGCAATTTTACACTATAGTTGACAGTGATTAGCTTTATTTTTTGGCAATTAATCGATTCTGATAACTGAAGCGGCATTTCTAAAAATGTTGTTGTTGGAATTTGATTATATGGGGACCATCGAATCGGATTGAGTACCTTTAAACAGTATTAAAGACATATTATGGACCTACTTAGTGAATAAAACTGATATGTTAGCAACCAAACACTATCTCCACTTGAAGAATGTTGCAATCCACAAAGATTATTGAAAATTTCAACCACATCTAACTGTACGCTTTCAAAGAATACAATGTTTGAACTTCTCATAAATGTCAACTCAGTGAGAGCTTTCAAATGAATGGCCATATTTCTGACTAAATCCTGAAAAACTACCCATAATTCTGCTGTGGTTAAGGAGTCGATTATTTAGGGCATTCTTTACATTACGACAATGATTCCACCAACACTAGTCACTGTAATATGTTTATAACAATGACGATGTTTTCTGCCTATTTTTATATCAAACTTTTGATAATAACTTATTTTCGCATGATTCTTTGTTATTCGATTCTGAACACCTCAGCGGATTGCTTCACATCACTTTTTCTATGCTCTAAGAAGCAATTGAGTCCATAAAAACCAAAAAATACCATCAGTTGATGGGGTAAAATCAATGCAAAATGAAAAATTGTTGTGAATACCAGTAGAAATGAGCATGTGCTATAAAAGTCAATTGACCAGAATTGACAATCATTAATAGTATCCACTATTTTTCTCAATGACTCAAAGCATGATGGCCCAATAAAATAAATAACAATGAACTCAGTATATATACAATTGCATTAACAAATAATCTATTTCTTTTTTGGTTTTGTTGGAGATTTACTTCCCTTAGCTTGGTTTCCGCCTCCGTCTGACTGTTCTATCTTCTTGTTGATTGTTTCTTCGGACTGTTTTATCTGTTCATCCACAGATACTTTCATTTTCTTTATTTCATCATTCAGAATGGCAGTTATTTTACACCTGAGCTGAGACTTAGCATCAGGTTCCCCTGAAAAATAAAATGGGTTTTGATATATCAGGCCTGCCTATTTATTGAGTTATTGCAGCATGTTGAAAAAGGGCCATTAATCTGTAATAAAAAACTTGGATCAAATCGATATTCAAACTCGATCAGTATTTTGGGCTGAGAAACACATATACAAAATTTGGTTCCGATCACATAAAAAATGTTTGATTTATTGCACCATGCATAAAGTGTCTACAGCAGGCAGACAGATGCCCCGACAGACAGATGGACGAATGACGAGTGGTCAATCCAGATGTCGACACTACGTGTACCATACTATGGTATGGGTACACATAAAAATGTCTACCTCATGATCTTGATTGAGTTGAGACAACACTTGACTGAGAAAATACTGCGTAGCAATGGCTGGGTTAACGACAAACCCATCAATCATGGATTAATAAAGCAATAATTCAACATTTCTATACCACTGTGTTTATATGAACATGGATCGATATAACCTTGTATTGTGCTGAAAGAAATGACTAAACAGAAATAATTATTTGATACAAAAGGATATTGTACTGCTGTGGGTAATAAACACAGAACCGCATAGGCATGTGAAGGCTTTCATTGTAACATTTCACCACAAAAGACTTGTGTGATAACGTTCACCACATTCACCCGCCTGTATGGTTCTGTCTTTATATGGAAACAAGTTGGGATCCGGGCATGATGTCATATGACTTAATTTCAACCAACCATATCCTACTTTCAAGTTCCACAGTATGAATGAACATATGTGAGTAAAACTGTTTGACATACCAGTTTCAGGCTCTCTGCTCTTACAATCTTGTGAGTCGGTCACACTGTCTGGTCGTTCTTCTTTCTCTGTCTCTGCCATGTCAACATCACCATCTGCTGGCTTCTCCCCGGCTACAAACAGAACAAGCCTGAGTTTAGTGTGCCTATCATTTGCAGAATGAGGTCCCAGATGGTGAATTTAGTGACGCTATCCCGCATAGTGGGCTAGCATCACTAAATTCACCCTCTGGGGACCTCATTCTGCTAAGGCCTCATCTTCTCTGGAAAGTTTCTTTATTGTCAAATTTGTATAGAAACTTCTTCACATAGATTCTATTTCATTTTTAGTTTAGTTAATACTCTATATCCCCAAATTGGCAGATGACACATTGCATAATCGAGGTTCCCGATGGGTGTACATCACAATATTCACCATTTGGAAACTTCAATCTGAGTCTATGTCTCCCATAGCATATGAGTCATGCAGAATGAGGTTCCAGAGGGCGAATTTGGTGACACTAGCCCACTGCGGGATAGTCATTAGTGTCACTAAATTCACCCTCTGGGGACCTCATTCTGCAAATGACAGACATGCTAATCTCAGACTTGAAACAAAAACAGGGAGATTAGCAAAAACAAAATGTGTTACTTATTAGATCAGTCAATTGGAATCACTGAAATAGAGCTGTGCAAAATTTTAAAAACCTTGAATATTCAATTTCGTTTCAACATCGATGATTGGATTTGGGATCAATACCGAATCGACGCTCTGATTCATATATTGTTTACTCTTTGTTGTTTACAATTACAAATCAAGGCAACTAAATGTTTTATTTATCCTGCAAAGCCCCGTGTTTGCATGGCTTCTGCTAGGGTAAAATAAATGAGGACATTATCCACATTCACTCTGTCAATCATATTTGGGTTTTTCCACTGAAAAGTAGTCATTTACTTGCACCTGACCTAATCAGAAAGCAATTTTACCCAAATGTAAATAACATATATAACACCAGTTAAGCCTGGATGCATCCCTTTTCTAGATTTTCCATGATTCGATCATTCCATTTGTGTGCAGTATAAGCTGAAATTGCCCACTTTTGCAAGAAAGTAAGTTAACTGGAAAACCCAGAGCAAAGCCGTCCGAGCATAAGTTATGACAGTTCGGTAATTGTAGCAACAGGCGCTTGAAATAAGTAAAAAACAAAAAAAGACTGACTTTGATGGAATAGAGTAAGCGCAAGTGTAATGAAAAATATTTGAGCATTGTGGATCGACCTACGTGTTTTGGCGGAAAACTGTTTATACACGCGTCTCATTGTCTACGCGAAGGGAAGCAAGGCCTTCAAAGTGGGTTCATAAAATTTTATAAAAGTCTGTAAAACAACTATCATCAAAAACTACATGTGAAAATAGATTGATTTGTTGCAATTCCATTATTAATCAATTTCCAATAAAAGATTTTGTATATCAAAACCATTGTTATATAAACATTACTCCCAGTAAGATAGCAGTTTAATCAAAACATGACAGTAAACATTGAAAAAAGTCAAAGCATTTAAAAATATTCTGAAAAACACATTTAGACTAAAATATTTCTATGGGATTAACAAAGTTTGTTGACAAATTAATACCATAACAATTTTGTTTACATAACAATGGTTTGAACACACAAAATTTCGTTATTTGGAGAGCTGTCAATAATTAATATAAGAAAAAGTTCATCTGTTTTTCCATGTTCTTTTTGGTGATGATGTTTTTCCAGTCATTTCATGTCATTGCCTTGGGTCCCTTTAATATAATATGGTATGAATTTCTAATACATATGTCGAACATGTTCAGTATTATTGTCAAAAGTAGCACACATTATTTTGTTTTTCGTGCAGTGATTTCTCTACTCAGCTGCAGTCAGGAGTTGGTTTTTGTCTGACACTCCGACTTCACATATGTATTTAAAGGGGCACTTTGATTATTGCGACATAACGAAGAAGCGGGCCCCGTTGGTTCAGAGTGCCCGGATGAAGATAATTAATCGAGTGTGCTTCTCGCAGTACGAGCTAGCTGCATGGCCTCCTAATAGCTATAGCCTGATACCGGAGTACGATGCGTATATGTCTCTTTGGAAAGCAGACGAAATTCCTAAACGATGTACATCTGTTAGGAATTTCGTCGGCTTTTCAAAGAGACAGGCTATTTGGCCATGCGTTTGTCACAACAGACCTGTTTCTTGCGTGCATGCATAATTCGTGTTTTATTGATAGTAATGATGAAAAGAGTAATGGCTTGTATTAATCGAATAATATAAATGAAGTTAGTTTGCCGCATCGTAATCAGGATGGACTTTATTTTACCTGCAGCTACGGACTGTTCATTCTTGAAAGTGCAGCCTATACTCGTATAGTAAAACTCGAAATTATGCTTTCAAGATTCATATCAAGGCGACGTCCAGACGCGGGATGTTGGTCAGTTTCTGTGCCGAGGCTAGGGACGTACATTAGCGATGGCGGGGTTGTTGACGGGGTGTCACGCGTGCAAATATATACATGTAGTGACATTAGCACTAACCTTTACTAATAAAAATAAATTGAGTTCGTGTGTCTGTCCGGAAAAAGGCGACAAAACGACTTAACCCCTCTGAAAATGTGGACATAGGGTCATATCATACACGTAACCCGGGGATTAAGGGCGCTAATAATGTTTATGACTTTGGCTTTGTATAGGCGATCAAACGGAGTGGCAGATCGGCAGATTAAAAAAAAAATCGAAATGTTTTTGAATTTGGGAATAGATTTTTACAATTTGTTTTGCTTCATCCTATTTTATGGATGTTAGTGTTGAAGACTATTATCATATTTAAGGAAGGGGCAGTCCTGTCAACAAATTTGGTATTTTGAAAAAAAATTGATTTTGAAGCCATTTTCACCAAGCTTGGTGTTATTTCTTTAAAATGGGGAATTTGACCCTAAAAATAATATAATAAAAAAAATTCCCGGACCCCTGTGTCTTATATATATGTACTTTTAGTATTATGACCAATTTGTGCCAGGGGCCAGTGGTAGTACTATTCTTGTGTGTTTCCGAATACGTTGTTCGAATAAATAGGATTATCATTATTTGTGGCTGAGACATGAGAAGCTGCATAATTTGGTAAATAAAACGCTATTTCAGAATGCATTTTAGCTCAAGCTGCTGAACATGAAAATTCAAGTTGAGATATTGCCAATTTTCCATGGGTTGGTATCCATCGCCAGTGGTTTCCGAACATAAGTACGTCCGTCGACAATTTCCATTGGCATAGGCTACAGGTTGTAACTTTGGTCGGATCATTATGAAATTAGGCATGACTGTTGGAATTGGTAACATATAGATTGGGAACGAGTCATTTTGTGGGCCAGTCGGCAAAAACATGCATCATATATCTCAAATTTCAATCTATATAGTATACGGGCTAGATTCCGCCATGCACCGAAAGCGTCAAAATGTGCGATATTAGCGCATGTTTCGGCGCGCCGAAAGCGACAAAACGTGCGCCGTAACGACGCACATTTTGTCGCTTTCGGCGCGTTACTAATGGCGCACTTTTTGTCGCTTTCTGCGCGTCGAAACATGCGTTAATATCGCACATTTTGTCGTTTTCGGTGGCGGCATCTAGCCCGTATACTATATATAGATTGAAATTTGAGATATATGTTTCCTAATGGTCCTAATAGTATTCCATACCAATGATATTCCAACCCGGGGATTAAGGGCGCTGATAATGTTTATAACTGTTGCTATATATAGGCGATCAAACGGACGGGCAGATCGGCAGATTATTAAAAAATCGATCATTTTTTGGAATTTGGGAATGGATTTTTAAAACTTGTTTTGCTTTATCCCATTTTATGGATGTTAGTTTTAAAGACTATTATACTATTTAAGGAAGGGGCAGTCCTGTCAACACATTTGGTATTTTGAAAAAATTGTGATTTTGAAGCCATTTTCACCAAGCTTGGTGTTATTTCTTTAAAGTGGGGAATGTGACCCTAAAAATAATATAATAACAAAAAATTCCGGACCCCCAGGGACCCCTGTGTCTGATATATATGTACTTTTAGTATTATGACCATTTTGTGCCAGGGACCGGTGGTTGTACTATTCATTTGTGTTTCCGAATACGTTGTTCGAATAAATAGGATTATCATTATTTATGACTGAGACATGCATGAGAAGCTGCATAATTTGATATGTAAGACTCTATTTCAGCATAGCTCAAGCTGCTGAATATGAAAATTCAAGTTGAGATATTGCCAATTTGCCATGGTTTGGTATACCCATCGCCAATCACTGTGGTTTGCGAACATAAGTACGTCCGTCGACAATTGCCATTGGCATAGGCTATACAGGTTGTAACTTTGGTCGGATCATTGTGAAATTTGCCATGACTGTTGACATTGGTAACATGTAGATTGGGAACGAGTCATTTTGTGGGTCAGTCGGCAAAAACATGCATCATATATCTCAAATTTCAATCTATATAGTATACGGTCTAGATTCCGCCATGCACCGTAACGACGCACATTTGTCGCTTTCGGCGCGCACCGAATGCGCACCGAAAGCGCCATTAGGAAGTGGCCATAATAGTATTCCATACAATTGATATTCTAATGCAATTATTATGCTGATCGCCTCATCATTCTTTGTGTCTGGCGAATTACAATTCATGCTAATGGCAGACATTTGTATATGGCGCTATCACAACGATCATGACATTTGGAACTTATTCCCTTCCCTATATATATATTCCTTATTTTCAAAAATGTCGCTTTCGGCTGACTTGACGGCATGGGTGTGTGGCCCGCCCCAAATACCACATAGAAACACCCCGACCTCCACCCATCACCCCCCGCGGGTGGTACCACCCCGAGGGGTGAAAATTGGGTATGGACCATTTTCGAGAATGGTAAGGATTTCGACCGATTTAACGGAATGTGTGGGTGGCCCGCCCTAAATACCACCTAAAAACACTCCTAGCCACCACGTATCACCCCCGGGTGGTAGGCCTACCTCCCAACCCAAAACATATAATATATGGGAGGCCAAATTCACATTTAATAATGAATTGCCACATATTGTGCTTAAGCGCAAATAGGGCATTTACGCTTAAGCGTAATTAATTACGCTTAATTGCGCTTAAGCGTAATTGTGACTACTATCTAACCTACCCATAAACTATTAGCATGACCTGGTGTATCACCTAGCAACACAAGATGAGCATTGGGCTAATTTTGACCTGTACTCAACAGTCAAACTGTGGGTATGTGTTCAACAAGGAGAATCCCCTAATTACATATTATCAGCATCCCTCTATCCAAAGAATTGATGTCGCCTTCCGGGAACTCTAGGAATGTTTTGTATGATGTTTTTAATGTATTTTTGCACAGATTTTAGTCTTTACTATGGTAATATCCTATACATGCATGCTGTGTCACTGCATGAGGGCTTTCTTACCTCATACAGTAATGCTCTATTTAATCGACTTCTTAACCACAGCAGAATTATGGGTAACTTTTCAGGATTTAGTCGGAAATATGGCTTGTTGCCATTCATCGAAAAGCTCTCGAGAGCTTTCCGATGAATGGCAACAAGCCATATTTCCGACTAAATCCTGAAAAGTTATCCATAATTCTGCTGTGGTTAAGGAGTCGATTAATTAGAGCATTAATGTATGGTTTACTTATTGACTTAAATCAGGGGGAAAAAACTCTATTTTCATATTATCAGCATCCCTGCAGCTGATCCCTGTCCAAAAAATGGTGTGTAATTACTGGAGCTTTGATGTCTCAGTCCTGAAGCTCTAGTTTTTCTTATTAAATCAGCAGCTCTTGCACAAATCTATAGTATTTCCATGATCATATAGTGTGAATGTGGTGTCACCGAGGGCTTGCTTCCCTCATATGGTGTGCCTGTATACTCGAAAATTTAAGAAAATCAATGTCGCCCCGACTAATACAGAAAGTAATGCTATTGCAAGTAGCCCCAACTAATATATACCGAAGATAATATAATGCTATCACGAATCGCTCCAACTAAAACAGAAGGTGAGACTATTGCGAGTCAGCCATTTTGATAAAGAAGTTGGGCTAGCTCCCTACCCATCCAAACCAATGAAACCAAGAAGTGACATGTCAATAGGAGTTAATGCTAAGTTATGGAGAAACCTATTTATTCACCAGGGGTGTTTTGTTACATATAACCATGAATTGCGCTTAAGCGCAAATAATTACGCTTAAGCGCAATGATTGCGCTTAAGCGCAATTGATTATTATTTATTGATTATTGATTATTATTTGGCCTCCCATAATAATAGCTTACTAGAGACTGGGACTCATATAATATATAATAATATATTAGTCCCAGCTACATGTAGGTAGAAATGTGAACAGTAGACATCCTGAGATACAAACAATATATATTATTGATTGTTTGATTTTCCAACCAGTATTTAGTGGGGGAATGTGTTGTTTTTAGACCAACAGCAGTATATTCTTCTACTTTTGGTCCAAAGTTTGGTCGGAATGGCTATCGGTTGAACAATTTAGGTTTAGAGGGTATCAGGTTGGACATTTCAGTTGGAAATGTTTGAGGTACCATTTGGAAAATTCAACTGGGGGGGGGGGGGGGGGGGGGGTGCAAAGTAGTATTTCAAGAACATTTGACTTTGGTCTGGTTCAAGGTACGTACATTTGAAAATGTCAAGGTGGACAAACCCAAGTTTCCCCAACCACCCACCAATGGGGACCATCTACATGTAGCCACCTCCCCGGTTATAAGGTATAAGACACATTGGCTACATGGATGCGACTAGAGATCTCCATTGTGGGGGGGGGGGTCTCCAACGATAACTTACTATTATTATCACAGCTCCCAGTTAGTGGCCAAGACATAAATGCTATTCTCTCCAGTCAATTATTTACCAGATCGACATACTTCTAAGTTAGGAATGAAATAGACAAGACAAGAGAAAAATGTAGTCCTGTCCATTTTGGTCAATACATGTAGGGATTGTAGGCGATCACTACCATAAATATGGTAATATAATTTTTTGCCTCAAGGCGACATATCATATTTCTGAATGCCATGCTACATGTAATTAAATATGAAATGTTCCAGATACCATATAATCTCTTACAGGTACCGGTACTTAATCCGATCAGAGGGTCCCCATATAATCACATTCCAACAACAACATTTTTTGAAATGACGCTTCAGTTTTCAGAATCTAATAATTGCCCAAAAATAATGAAAAGCACCATCAACTATAGTATAAAATTGCACAAAACCTGTTATTTATCAACATTTTGTTCAACGAAATTTTACCGGTTTGTCAAATATCTGACACAAAAAGCCACTTGATTTTAGAGTTATCCATCTTTGCCCGCAATTTGGTCAATGAAATTCTTCTCGTTGACTGTCTATTGGGCCACAAAAAAAAATTAATATAATAGATTTATAACATCGATATCTGATCACTCTGAGCTGTGGTGGGTGGGTTCCTCGACTCGAATCAAATATTTTTTACCCCCGAAGTCAAGGAAATAGTAATTTGCGACCGTTAATTCGGATTGAGTACCTTTAAGATCTAACAGCAACCATATCTCAACCCCACTACAATCTGGGACTAATATATGTTATACATGTATTAGTCCCAGCTACAATCAGTGAACCTGATGAATAATTTTAACAGCATCTGAAAATGAAAGAAACATCCCACACCTTGTCTACGATATAATGAAAGCCATAATTGTAAATCAATCAGCTCTGCGTGTACCGGTATACATGTATATGTGCACATATTGGACCCACATGAATTGCTATATTCTCCATGTTAATTTAAAACGAGCGCACCACTTTAACAAACTCATTATTGAGTATTATATCAATAGCGATGTGTTTGTTAAAGTGGCAAGGTCATTTTAAATTTATACTCCTTTTAACATCAGTAGGCCTACACAATCATTCGTTGCATAACTTTCATTAAATTTTCCTAGTACTGAATATAAACAGTACTGGTACAATAACACTAGCAGTACTGGAACCGACCATACTGTACATGTAGGTGTCTGGCCTGTTTATTACCTTTTTAATTTGTTCTGATACATCAGGTACTTATAATAAATGATAGTTCATTCAGACAACATCCTCTAAGTTGCCTAATAATAGAGACAAACTAATAATAGTGAAGGTGGGATTTTTTAGCTAAAATTAATAATAGTAACCACAGCAATTTCACTCTATGTCTCTTAGTGATCTGATCATGGGAAGTGTTCTCCAAATATAATAACAGTGTTGACACTATCATATTATTGACACTATTATTGCACATGAGAGTACCGTTACTAGTACATGTAGATGCTAATATGAGTAAGTCATTATCAAGTCTGGCTCTTCTTGAATTCAACTATCATAGTGATATTCAACTACATGTATTATATCTTAATTGTACTACCATACACAATGTATACTGGTACGGTATATACGTAAACTCCAGGTTTTCTCTATTTTTACTAAAACTTCATGGAATCATCTCACTTCGTAATGCACAACCACTTAAAATGTACATGCATATAACACTATAATTTTAACAGAGCAAATGAGAAGGCATCATATTCCAATATAAAAAGAATTCTACAGCTTATTACAGGAGACCTGTTTATTTCATAATGGCAGAAGTACATGTGCATGTACCGGTATGCCATTTGAATGACATTATAAATAACTTCTCACCAAGATGATTTCAAAATTCTAACTACTAGTACAAGTAAATCAGTTAAATAATCAAAAATGCCAGCACCGATATATATACTGTACTTAGTACATGTAGTAGGTACCGTACATGAGATATTTTCACCACTTCATAATAGTTGAATGTACCGGTACAATGGAATTCAAGTTGTGTCAGACCTGTTGTTTGGCATAAACAATGTACCAGTAAGTGACTTTGGTGATCACTGTTAGTCATTGATTTTGATAACATAAGTTCATGATTTTTACAAAATAATTTTAATGAATCAAAACCATGTGCAGCCGCATGTGTAACATGTAACTGTCTTTGTCCATTACTCATTATCCAAGTCTGGTTTAGTCTTGATCTAATGATCAAAGGCGGAATGTTACTAGTATGTACCGGTAACTTATGATCATGGTCCGGGAGTCTGGTGAATTATAATCCATTTCACAGCATTGTCCATGTCTGCATGTTTCATGACATGTTTGGTAAACATCCTCACTCGATTCACTGACACTGGTGAGTGGTGCCATTGCCATTCTGATTCTCCAATCTCCATATCATGTTCTACCCTTCACAAGTTCACACACATGTAGCTACTGTACTTCTAATCAGTCTAATGCACTATGCAGAATGATAGAATCTGAATTCTGAACATTCAATGACCTTTTACGGCGTCAGCGTTGACTGCATTTCAGCGTTGACTGCATTTCAGCATTGAAGGGCTGAGGAGTCCAGAATAGAACTATAATCATCATATTTTGCAATAATCATTACATTCACATTGTTTGCATTCTTCCATTGCCTTGGGTCAATCAGTGCTATTCACTTATTCGAGTCAATGTCCATGATAATAACAGTTGAATACGGCATAGCCTGACCTGCCACACTCAGTGACTCACACACAGTGTCTGTGACCAGTCCAGTGTTAGTTCAGTCATGAACGTAGTGCGTATCCTTCTACGCTGGAAGCAGCAATCTGCGAAAGCGGTCATGTTGACCAACTTCACAAAGTGAAAGTCCAGTGTGCGATATTCAGATTGGTCCCGTCACTTCACATGATATTTTCTGATAATTAAGCGGTATTTCTAACATCCAAACGGGTTAAAACAGTCTATATCTAATCCGTTATGTACACGAAAGAATGAGATACACATTTTCTGCGAATAATGAACGAAACAAGCAGATATGACAGATGAAAAAACTATTTATTTTTAACACATAAAAATTCCACACCGGAAGTTCGGCTGCGCATTGCGAATGTGCAGGGGTGGCGAATACGGACTGTGAAATAACGTACTCTAACTCTGGGAACAATTTATCCCCAATTTCATGCACAAGAATGTTTAAAAATTATCATAACATATTCGACTTGTTTTTAATTTGTTTTCATGAAAAGGAATGATAAAAGGCACAATAACCATATCTAGAACGACAAATAAATCCAAATTAGCCATTTCCCCGTAAAATTTCGGTCAGGCAAGCGAGGTACAAAAATGTATGAATCTGAGTACGAAAGTCAGAGTGTTCCTCTATCGTATTGCAATAATCGCCAACCTATTATAATATAAAAAAGCTATGCAGGGGGATAACTCGGAAAAAAAATTATTGTTGCGGAAAAAGTCTCATTGTGAGACTTTAAGGACATGGCACTTACACGGCAAATTACATGATTATGAAAATATACTTCCGGTTAATAAGTCAACACATGCATGAGAATTGAACATTAACGAAATGTCAGAGTCATCGAACCATTCTACCTCAACCATACAGGAGTATACTTCTCCAAGAAACAGTCCGAATAATCAGAGTATTTGTGAGCAACAGATTTCATAATATTTTGACCAAATAGTACTGGTGAGTACAGTGGAACAAAACCTGTCATTTGGTGCTTCACCTCAAGCACTGACATACTTGTATCAAAACAGAACGAGATTAACTGTCCTTTATATCTGCGTTGCCTGTTTCATTTTCGAAAACAAGTCTCATCTTTTTGTGCTAAATTTGTGGAGAATTATTTGAAGGATATCCGATGTTCAGCTATGATTGTGTCTTCATCCATTGCTGATATAGATTTGATTCGGATTAGAGATCCGATTTGCATGCCTGCAAATTGTGTGTCTGTCATTTGCAGAATGAGGTCCCCAGAGGTTGAATTTAGTGATGCTATCCCACAAAGCGGGCTAGCATCACAAAATTCACCCTCTGGAGGACCTCATTCTGCTTAGGCCTTATCTTATGAGAAGTATCTATAGTCTCAAATTAACATTGTTTTAGTTAGTTCTTCCCTTCCCTTCTGGGAAGTTTCTATATCCCCTAATTTGCAGAAAATAAAATTCATAATCGAGGTGACTAATGGATGAATATCAGCAACTTTGACTGGGGAAATTCAATCTTCGTCACTAAATTCACCCTCTGGGGATCTCATTCTGCAAAAGACAAACACACTATTTTCAGACTTCAGTTGCCAAATTGGTTGCTCTATACCCAGTTCGCAGAGCCCTACACAGACAAACAAGATGCAGACCTCACTATGAAGTCTAACATTCTTTTGAGACATTCCAGTTGAACCGAGCAACATGCATGGATCGAAATGTAAAGAAATGCACTTTCATTTGGGGGAGGGGGGGTGGCAATGCAACAATCCCATCCTCAAACCTTTCTCCCAGGAAAATGACCACATTTCTTACCCTGCGGAGAAATGTACTTGCACTCCCCCTAACCCCTTTAAGCTGACCAAAATAACCAAACGATAGTCTAATATTTCTAACTGCATGTAAAACTTTTTTCAACCCAACTGTGACAATAGTGTCCCATTAGTGATTTGATTTTTGCACAGCTAGCAGTGTATACCTTTGACAAAAACAATGTGTTAAGAGTGTACCCAGTGGGGAGTTAATAGAGCTTGTCAGTATGCTAACTCTGATATGATTCGTTGCAGCTGATCATGAGACGAAATTCACATTGGAGGAATGACAATGTCATATATGACCTACATGTATGGTGGTGTGCATGTAATTGGTCTAAATTGAATTGAACCTACAGTAATGCCCTAAATAATTGACTCCTTAACCACAGCAAAATTATTTCCTCAGTGAGAGCTTTCCGATGAATGGCAACAAGGCATATTTCAAACTAAATCCTGAAAAATTACCCATAATTCTGCTATGGTTAAGGAGTCGATTATTTAGGGCATTACTGTATTTACTATATAAATCCCTAAATAAATCAATGGATTATTATTAAAATATTAACTGACCTTCAGAGACTGGTGGAGATGGTGGCATTCCAACATAGTTCAATGACAAATCAAGCCTCACCTGCAAAAAATAATTTGACCAATTATTCTAAAAGAAAGGGTATTTCACACTGCAAAACTAAAGACATTGTTTCATTATGCACTCGGGTAAAGAGAAGTTGAGTAGTTCTGCACCTGTATTGAGCCATGTCATACTCATTGAAATATTCCAAGCAGCATTCTAGATACTGGCATAAACAAAGAATCAATTCACCCTTGTTTGGGAGGGAGGGGGCATATCTCCCCTAGCACCTTGACTATGCCAAACCTGGTTGTTGGAAATTATCTTGCTAGTATATTAGAATCACACTGAAAGTATCCATGATAGTGTTATTTTTATGTAATGTAAAGGACAGTTTTTTGTTGTGCAAGAAATGATATGCAATATAATGTACTCCACTAAGTATTAAATGTGAACTAAAAATTATTCTTACTCTCACTTTGCGCTATTGCTGGTTATATATAACAAAATTGGTTATATATAAAAAAATTCCCCATGTTAATTTGAAATCTCGAACAAAAAGGCACCAATCTATACCGGCAAATAAATATTTCATTTAATAACTTGCAGCTGGGGTTAAGTATTTTCTCAGTTTTTGTACAAAATGAACCAGGTATTTTTTTTCTGAGGTGTAAATCTAGGAATTGAGAGATAACCATGCTTTATAGATCTATATTTTTTAGCTTCCTCGTCAATATTATAATATAGAATATGATATAAAATTAAACATATCTGGAGTTTTGAAGATTGTTTATGTGGGCCTCTAAAACTGTTGTATGTATTTTAATTATGTAATCAAAGGTAAATTGGCAGATTTTTTTTCTTTATCCTGGCTATAATATATGGTAGGCCACTATTTAAAATATCTATGTTTTCAGTCACCTACCCTCATTTTCCTATGTGGGTAGGTAGGTAGGAAATATCAGATTTCTCTAGAAGGCTGAATATGTAGAGACCAGCCTATAAGTTTTGATATGGACTTTTATGAGGACATAACCTGAGCCAACAACTTTTGGCGTCTTAAACCTTTTATGACAGGAGCTGTGCTGGTGCAGCATTAAAGATCTTGTGCCAGTGCATTCTCTTATAAATGTGAGTCTCGCATATATAAGAGAATGCATTGGCACAGGGTTTTTTCAAAAATTCAAGAAGCTCCAGTCATGGAAGGGTTAATGTAACTTTATGTTTTAGCTGATTTATACAGCACCTTGACATTGCTGAAATTAAAAACAGATATTAAAAGCCAAAAAAAAAAAAGGATTTGGTTCTCAGGCCCCGCCGCATTGAATAAAAAGGGCCGCATTAGGCCATTTTATTGCAATGCCTGATGTTATGACAAAAAAACTTACGGAAAAAAAAATTTGAAGAAAAAAACAAAAAACAAATCATTTTGTTTTGTTGATTTTATCAACATGTCCATAGCAGATATGTGTTGAATATTAGTGTGCATTGAGCTCTAACATGTAATGTGTTAAAAGTGACTTGCAGGCTTACAACATGAAGTAGATGACTACAATTAAGAAAATGATTAGCTGATCCTCATGCTCTTCTTACAATTAGTCATTGTGAACAACTTACACTAATTGTAACTTTATACAATTGAAAGGCACAGGACTAAATTCAGGATCACATATTAGAATGGGGAGGTATCAGTTTTTAGACAACAATAACAGTAGTTAATGTCAGGGGCATTATATATTGTTAGGTAATCCCAGTCATACACTGGTAGTACAATGTCATTTTTATATAAGACTAAATGAGTTTATATGCATAACAGTTCCCTCTACCTTTCTGGTTATTACTAGACAGAGGAAGGTATCTTTGTCCATGCTTACTATGCGCAATAAAAAATAAAAATAAAACCCTCCCTCTCTCATTGATTTGAAAAAAAAATTGCCCGAGAACTAAAACACTTTTTTTTTTTGGCCTAAGTGCAATTATTTGTATACATGCCAGACAATAAGTGCAATTATTTGTATACATGCCAGACAATAGGTGCAATTATTTGTATACATGCCAGACAATAAGTGCAATTATTTGTATACATGCCTGTTGCATTGCAATATATAGGTTTACATCTGAGTCGATAACAAAACCAGTAGTTTGGGTGACTGCAAACAAACCATATTGTTACTAGTATGGCCTTATTATATGTGACCCGCCATATCAAATCCAGTCGGTAGTCGGGATTTTTTTACCCTGTGACAATGCATTCTCTTATATATGCGAGTCGACCATAGGTCGCCTCGCATATATAAGAGAATGCATTGGCCTAACAATTTTTTACAATTTTAATAATTTGTTCTTGTATTCTTTAACAATTTTATAATTTCACCCATACAGAGCCCCAGACAAACATGAGCAGACGACACTCTTCTATGTGCTTCTATATATATGTGGGGCTCCCTGCAGGGTAATGGATGTTTTTTTATTTTATGTCCTAAAAATTGTAAGAAACATTTATTTAAAAAACATGATAAAAAATTGTTAAGCCAATGCATTCTCTTATATATGCGAGGCGACCTATGGTCGACTCGCATATATAAGAGAATGCATTGGCACAGGGTAAAAAAATCCCGACTTACGACTGGTTTTGATATGGCGGGTAACATATGTACTATACTCAGACACTATACAAATGGACTGCTAACTTACCTGAGGTGTGAAAGCATACTTGTACATCTTGAAATGTCGGAAATATGTGTGGATAGCATACTCAGTGATCATGCGCACTTCATCTGGGCTGAATATTTCAATACTATGAGGTGGTCTCTGAAATGAAACAATGTGAATAACATGTCAGCACATCATTTTAACCCTTTCTATACCAAATGAATTCTCCCATAGAGTTATAAAAGTATATAATATGATCATACGCTAGCGTAATTAACGAGCCAAAGCAAAACCACTCACATGAGGGTAGCTGTGGCTTTTTTTAAAATCAAAATCAGTTTATAGATTCCCTGGTATTCCCTCCAAATAAGATTCACATAAGGCTATATTTCCTGGGTTCGTAGAATGAATGGACCCCAATCGTAATTTCGAATATAAATTAGGCAAATCGTACTTCCGGGTAGTCTTGATCGACAGCTAGACTATTCATGGTTATAAACTAATAGCACCAACATCAAAGTGAAAATAGTTATACCTTGTCGAGAGGGGAACGGGAACATCTTTAATGAATTTAACAAATTTATTTCTTTTCTTGACGCTGGGTGAGCACTGCGGCGGACTTACTATACCGAGAAGCGTGTCCATTTCATAGCTTTTCATTTCATTCAAAGGTGTCACCATGTCCATTTCAACAAAAATCAACGAACAACGTCATTGTGTAACTTTCCCCATTGACCGAGTTCATCTGAACCTGCACGAAGGTATCTTCTGAACTTTGTTCATGTGTTTCCTTTCGATTCACAAAAGGAATCATTTTCATTGGAGGGAAATGTTCAGATAATAAGTTCAACAAACGACCTCATTGTTGAACTTATTTGAACTGAACTTAATTGATTTTTTTTTATTATTTGATGGTAATGGTAACACCAGGTCCATTTTCTGAGATTAAGTCACTTTCAGGAGCAGTAAAACAGGAGCTTTAACATACCGGTACATGTACATGTAGTTCAAGAGTCAACAAGACCAAAGTGATGATAAGAAAAACAGTGACAATCGGCATTTCACACTAGGGCTGCTATAAAGCAGATTTCACAAAGATGCAGAACTGCTAGTTGTCACTGCATCATATGAACTTTTGTTGCAGGAGTCAAGTTGTCCACATGGTATCTTCAACGTGATTCGTGCAATTAGGAAGGCTAAAATTAATTGACTGTATCTCTTTCATTAATGAAATTAATACAGTTGTTAGATTGTTGTTAGATGGCATATGATAAGGTTTGGGTGCAACATTATGCTTTTCATAAATTGTGAGGAAACACCTCAGACACTCATAATTATGTGGCATATCAAATAGCAATAGCATTATGATCACATGTGTGGATGAGAGAGTGGCCTGTTTGATCTACATGTATGCTGCACTGAGAAAGAAGTAGTTAAATGCCCACTTAATACTTGAATGGCCAGATCACATTATACGCAAGATATTATATACCATTTGGAAGAGGAATCAAAAATATATTTAATCCACCAGAATACTGAACAGCTGTGGCCTAGGAGTGTACACCAAGTGATAGAGATTCTCAGATTCACCCCATGGCTTCCCCCATTATTTACCCCAGAATGCATCATAATTCACAAATAAGAGATAGAGTTATTCCACTTTTATTGAGAATAATAAACTGGCATTACAGACCAGATCGAAATGAAGCATAATTGACAAAAACAATATGTTCACAGTTTATTAGACCGGATAAGTTGATAATACAATGTTTTGGAGCTCTCTTTCAAATTGTATATAATATGAATATATTGTATATAATGTGATCTGGTGATTCAAAAATTAAGTTGGCCTTTAATATTTTGATAATTCTTTTAAAAAATATTGAACGAGTCTGACAATATGATTTGATTATGGCAAATGTGTTCAATAAAGTTGACCTTTCTTGACTACAACAATAAACCACGATTGGAATGGTTTAATTTGGCAATTTATCAATGGAAATTGATCGCAACGAATATTGTGTCTTTGGTTAGTAAGAATGGGTAATTAACCGATTAGCCTTATACAAGTTATAGCCTCAAAATCTGAAGACTATAGTTTTACATGTACGTACATTCACAGCATGACAAAGAACAAGCTCCTTGAAGTATTTGAATGTCTCATTCAGATTCCCAAATGGTGTTTCTGAAAAATTTAATGTGAGATTATTATTTTTTAACAAATGGCTGCAAATTAAGGGTCATACAGAAATTTGGATTCTTTAAATTAGACCTGTAGATGTATTGACTGCAAATACTGTACTCTAATTGAATAAAGTATCCAAATCTGGGTAAAAAAAATTATAACACAAATCGTCGCATCAGAACTAAACTGTTCTATCTCCATTTTGGCGGGAAAATGAGATATTGGTATCTTTCGATATGGCGTGGGATTTTCTGTTTGAAAATTACCAGATATCGTGTCTAACGTATACCAAATTAGAATGACAGGCTGTGTAAATCTGTTCCATCTCAAAAACAGACTTTTTTGACAGTGCTGCATTGTTCTATCTCAACTCTGGACCAATGAATCTATTTTTTTGACCATGTGATTATAACTACATTTCAGTGCTAAAATGTTCCATCTCTGACCTTCACTAGAAAGCAATGGAACCCTAAATTGGCTGAGTGCCAGCGAAGTGACTAGTTGGAAATGCTTTCTCACTCCTAGGTGTGAACATGTTATTTCTAGGATAATTATTTGCTTAAAATAATACAGAAAATGGCATAATTTGGGATTTTTGCACATTAATATGATTGAAAAACACAAAAACCACTATAGCACGAAAAAAGAAAAGAAAAAAATACGCAAATTGTTCTAACTTCGCAGTACTCAGTCTGATGAAAATAGTCACATTACCGTTGCTATAAATAACTTCTACTTGCAATCTATGCAGTATGACGTCACAGAGCACAAATAGAATTACGCGGCAGATATCTCCTTCATATCCACCACTTCAAACTGATGTGAACTGTTGAAATTCTTGGAAATACGTACTTTTATTCTCCTTGCTAGATATTATTGGTTTATTATGGACTCTTCACATACGCTTTTATTTTGTAACAAGAGGTGTGCACTCGAGTGCTAGCATACCCCCACCGTGGCAAATTCACCCCGCATTATCCGTAAACCCAACAAAAAAGATTTTTAACTTTAAAGAAAAATTCGGACTAATAATATCGATATGGTGTCACAAGAAGCTTGTACAGAAAAAATTATTCAAATTGGTTCATATTTGTTAAAGTTATGAAGTCAGACAGAATTTTCTAAGTCAAAATAAGTCGAAAATGAGGCGTAACTTTAACAAAAAAGTCGGACCGAACCGCAATTAGCATCATGCGGAGAGGCAGTCCTAAGGAGATTGCATACATAAAATTATTGAAATCGGTTCATAGTTATTCGAGTTATGAGGACGGACGGTCGCAAGCCGGACACACGGACGTACCCACATTTGGGCATAAATTGGGTCAGTTGTCCAAAATCTTATTGGGTTCCCTTGTTGGGTATGAAAAATGTGTTCTCACAAATAGGCACATAGTGGGTCATCCAATATTTTTTTGTTGGGTTCTGGTTGGGCACAATTAAAATATTGTTGGCTGCATAGATCTGTTCAGATATTTATTGGCTAAAAAATGCAGACATTGTTGAGTAAATTCAAATAAGTTGAAGTCATCTTGGGTTCTCATTAGGGCACAAATTGGGTCAGTTGTCCAAAATCTTATTGGGTTCCCTTGTTGGGTATGAAAAAAATCCCTTGTTGGGTATGAAAAAAATCTCAGTCCAAACCACCTGTTGAGTACATTCACATGAAAGCCAAAAAATATGTTTGGACAAAGAATAACTTGTCAGGGCTATTGGGTATACCCAACAAGGCGGGAAAATACCCAACAAGGCGGAAAATACCCAACAAGTGCCCATTGTACCCACAAAGTAACCAATATATGCCCATATGTAAACACGGCTCGAGAAAGTGTGACGGACGGACGGACGCAGTCAATCCAGTATACCCCCCATTTTCTTCGAAAGTGGGGTTATAATTAGTTGTTGTATAACTCTTTAATCACTGTGTGAATTTATCAATGTGATAGAAAATATATTGCTATTTTAGCTGTGGTGAATTGACCACTGTATAGGAATTCCGAAAACCGCCTGAACAGCTGCATTGCTCTACTGATAGTTGTGATTGGTTGACAGTAGACACAGACGTAATGCTTACTTGTAGTAATAAAAACCCACCCACTTTCATTAGACTGTGTACTACGAAACAGTTCCAGTCTGATTTGAATTAGACTGGCAACCAGGGGGGGGGGGTCATCCACTTTTTTCCATACAGTAGGCCGGGGTGGGTGGGTGGTTCAGCTGCGAAAAAAGTCACTTTTTTCCTGAGTGGTCGCAATTTTTTCCTCTTACAACATTTCTGCAATATAATTGCCTCAAAGTGTTCAGCATCATTGTTAAGGTGTGTATGACACTTAGGGCAGTGCTTAGGGGGTAGTTAGTGTGGGTATAGGCATGATGCTTCTCAGAAATCTAGATTACGAACCAACTCTCAGGAATTCGCCTTTTACATCCGATCACATTGCCATGTACCAATGCTACTGGTTCCCGATGAAAATGGACAGTTACGTAGCACATGAATAACTTGAATAAGGCTACCCGGTAGGTTACCCGACCAACCAGCCGAAATTGGGCTGACCTGGACTTTTTTTTTTTACACGACAACGTCAAAATATTTAACATCTTCTCACAAATTCGAGCACCGTGCTATTTTCTTATATGGTGATGTCTGTGTGATTTCTCTTTTAAAGGGATACTGTACTCAAATGTTGTTGTTGGTTTCTATAGTCTCTGAGTTGTAGAATAACGTAACCAGATTTCCATTATTTTAAAGTCTGTTGAGTATGAAGTAATGTTATGGATGGCAGATTAGCCGGATTGCGAAAATACCAATTGTCGTTGTCGAGTAATTTTTGGACAGATTTCAAGCAAATGTATCAAATAAATGTTATATTATATGCATACTAGTCCCATATACTCATTTAAGTCATTGTATAGTCACTAGTCAGTGAGTGGCATGAGTTTACATCCCGTATCTACATAATTTTTTACACAATCTTATGTGCCACGTGTTGCCCAATCCACTATCCGTGAATTATTTTGATTACGTCTTATACACGGAAATTCGTATTTTAATTTATGGCACCAGCCATAAATTAAATTTATGTAAAATTATTAACTTTTATTTTAAGATAACATATTAACCTGAACGTTTACAGAATACATATTCGACTCAAAAGACTTAGTTTTCTATATATTATTGATATTAGATCGTGTTTTCACCGGGAATATATTGAAAATGGCATACAGTACCCCTTTAATTGTAATAAAAAGTAACATTATATAAAATTAGAACATTATAATATCTATCTGCATATTAATATACATTGTATATATTAAAAGCTTCCTTTTTTAAAAGGTTTATACATGGTAACATAATATTAACCTAGAACTTCAGTAAACGACATGTCATTTGCCCCGCCAAAAGTATGACGACATAAATATAATTCTATCCGCCGCAGGGTTAATCTCCAGTAGAACCAATATTAATGATACAGTAATGCCCTAATTAATTGACTCCATAACCACAGCAGAATTATGGGTAATTTTTCAGGATTTAGTCGGAAATATGGCTTGATGCCATTCATCAGAAAGCTCTCCCCGAGAGCTTTCCGATGAATGGCAACAAGCCATATTTCCGACTAAATCCTGAAAAATTACCCATAATTCTGCTGTGGTTATGGAGTCGATTAATTAGGACATTACTGTAGTCTTACCAATGCAAACTTCATGAGTTTTCTTTATGATGGAGAAAAACACAGATGTTTTCTCTTTTCTGAAGTCATTATCCTTACAGAACTGCAGAGTGTAGTAATAGAGGTCCATGACCACACCAGTTTTAAGGTTGTCTTTGAAGTCATCAAGATGGAATAGGTCTGCAAGCACTCTGGAAAAAGGGTTTAAAATTTTGTTGCCTGGATGTTCATCTCCGATAGCCTAGTTTCCATGTGGATATCATGCGTATATATACTGACATCATTCCAGGCAGTAATTAATGATTGTCTGATTCTCCTACAATCATGTGTATATTATTATTAATGAGATCAAGTGGACAAAACATGATACATGTATATTAAATTGAGTAAAAAAGAATCTGTTTCATTGGACTTTGTGTAGCTTACAGTCAAATGATTTATTAACCATAAAAAAAAATCAATGGTTAAATTAAATCTACACCAGGAAGGTATGCCATTGGGCAATTTTGGGGACCACCCCCCCCCCCCCAATCCAGCTGACAAATCTTTTTTTCACTTGAATTTGTAAGACACCCACCCACAGAGTTTGCTAACATACTGTAATGCCCTAATTAATCGACTCCTTAACCACATCATAATTATGGGTAACTTTTCAGGATTTAGTTGGAAATATGGCTTGTTGCCATTCATCGGAAAGCCATATTTCCGACTAAATCCTGAAAAGTTACCCATAATTCTGCTGTGGTTAAGGAGTCGATTAATTAGGGAATTACTGTATGTGTTAATCAGTATCCCGACCTAATTATGGAGCTCATAGACATGAGAAAGAATTTGATCATGAAGGTGTAATAAAATATATCTGTCTACAAACATCCCAACTGATTATAGTCTGCCAACCAGTTTATCATCAACTCATACCATTTTTTTTATCTTCCATTGGAGGTCAATATTTAGAGCTGCAACGATTCATCGTGATTTCGATGTACATGTATTACGATACGCTTTCACACGATACGAAGTGTGAAGTGTATCGCGATACACAAATATCACAATTTTAGGTCATCGAAAGCGAAAATAACCCATATTTACTGTGTTTTTTTTAGCAATTTAAGCAGGGTCTGGAAAAAAATTGCACATATAGGGCCCAAAAAGTTTTTTTCCGACTTTTTTCCTCCAAAATTTTGCGGACCCACCCCCCGTTTCTCATGTTTTTATCAAAATTTCAGAGGTTTTATTTAGCCGTTCTTCAATAACTGTGTTAACTGCCTTACTAATTGGTAAACACAGATCAGAAAAAAAGAAAAATATACTGTATTTCCATGTGTTTCCTGATGTTTTCAGTATCTAACAACAATATTAATTAAGCATTGTGTAGGTACACTATATGTCACAAATTGCCCTAGACCCCATTATAGCCTTAATATATCGTGTGTGTTGTGTCTGGCAGAGAACACTGGCCAGTGTAAATAGTGGTAAACAGGTCAGGGGTTCCACAATTATATGTGCATGATCAAAGAACTCTTTTTGGTTATGTATATACATAGATATATGGTTATTATACTGCCCGATATTAGTCGGCGGGTATATAGTTGACGTCTCGAGCCGTCTGTCCGTACAAACATTTTGAATTTTAACTCAAGAGTCAGTTGTCATATTTGAAGCCCTATGGCATGGTGACGGACAGGAAATGGGGGACGAATATGCGTAATATCGCGGGTTGTGACCACCAATGCCTACCAGAGTTATGGGCCCTGTTCGACTTTATGAAATTCAGTCCATACAAAGTTTTTGCAATATAAGTTAAGTGTCGGTTGTCAAATTTTGATGTGGTTTGGTATGGTGATAGACCAGAATGAAGAATTGAATGTCATTTCTCAATGCATCTGAATGCATCACATTATTTCAGTTCATCTATTTGTAAGTGATAACAGTATACAATAAGTATTTTAGTTTCGTCTTGTTGAGCAGTAAAGCTCCCAGATGAAGTTCGGAAATTCAATGAGAATAGCGTCACCTTCATTTGGGATTGTCTGAGCAGTAAACAGTAATGTCATTCATCATAACCAATTCAGTTTTATTTGGATAATTGTTGCAAATTAACATTACTTGCAATCATTCAAGATGAGAAATAACCAGAAGGAATGAATTTGATTACATGCCAGAACAAGACAGTATTTCAGACATTAGAAATTATGAGATACCCTTTTCAATTTCATGTTATGCAACAATCATGTTAATGATATCTACTAGTAGTCATCATTGAGTATTCACCATGTAGTATCCAATTTGTGATAGGGTTGTTTTTGTTTTATTACTTTTATTCAGATAATACAACTGGGTAATATATTAATTTTGTTACTAAATATTTCTTCCGTTGATCATAAGTTTCCTGAACGTTAATACGGTGGTCCACTGTGAAGTGGTCCAGGATACTGTGAAATCCAGAATGTTGCTAAATCTGAGGCTAAAGAGTCACTTTAGCTGCCTATATAGCCCTATACAAACAAGCATGGTACTAACATGCTTACAAACAACATTACATGGTCAGTACTTGTAAATTGTTTGAAAAAAACCCATTTTGGAAAAAATTTACAAGCACCATTTTTTCCGCCTCTGGACCACCCACCCACCCCGGCCCTATATATACGGATTTTTTTTGCAGACCCCCCCCCCCCCCCCCCTGATTTAAGTAGAAAATTCTTGCAAAACATGGTTTTTGCGTATCATGATACGTATTGTATCGTTGGTCATGTATCGTGATACGTATCGTGACAAAGTGTATCGTTGCAGCCCTAGAGGTCAATTAATCACAGGTCAAAAAGCAGTCCCCAATGCGCTCAGATATTTTTCACACAGTGGTGGATTAATGAATTTACTCATTTTAGTTCATCAGAAAATCAGTTTTTGATAACCTTCGGTTTTTCTTTACTTGATTCCTTACTACAGTTACCGGTATTTTTATAGTCACACTAATATTTGATCCAGTTGAGCATCCGTTCTCCACATGCACAAGTGCTTTCATATTTATAGCACACATGCATATGTAATCTATTGCATATATATACTATTATTGTCAGATATTAGGTGACATGTGATTTTGAAAATTTTGTTAAAAACTTTTTCTCAGTTTTAAGAGTAAGAATAAAGTTAGTTTTAATTGAATATAGCATTTTATATTCACAATTCATTTCAGACAGGTACCTTCGATATTCCTTGGAAATTTATGTTCTTATCTTCTAAAGGCAAATAAATAAAACTTGAAACATGTTGTCAGGCACGTCCCTCATCACTGAAATTTTCTTCTAAAAAGCCTTGTCAAACATATTTCCCAACTTTTGCAGTTAAGAACTTAAGAGATGTTTAAAACTTTTACAGTCAAGCTTATATCTGGGCTTATCAAGTTCTTAATAAAAATAATTTACATGACTCATGAGTGTGTGAAAAACGTGTTTTTCGAAGTTTTGACCATCCATTCACCCACCCCAACATTCCATCCTGTAATTTTTTTACTACCCCCTGTCAAATGACAAAAAATTTATGAAATATAGCTAATGCCTCTTTCAAGATGTTAAAGCTGTGGACACTATATATACAGTAATGCCCTAAATAATTGACTCCTTAACCAGATTATTTAGGGCATTACCGTACTTGACAAAACATGTGAAAACTATAGTATACATGTACTACTCTGACATCTATGGTTTTTATGCTGTATTTTCTCGACAAGAAATTTGATGAGGATGATGTTGTTGGTGATGATGCCAACAAAATGAGAGTTGATGATGGTGATGATGATGGAAGCAATGCAAGGAAATGACAACGATGATGATGATGTTGATGATGATAATGAGGATGATGATGATGTTGATAATGATGATGGTGATCATGACGATGACGAGGGTGAATGTATGGTATGAAAATGATCCCATTGTAATGGTATATATCTATATATAAGTTTTGAATAAATTTGTAGCTTTGTCAATTAACGCATGGTGAGCATATTCACTAGGGGTGGAACCCTTGTCTATGGTTAAGATAAAATACTCACTGTTTGATGTGGTCAGCATTCTGTGATTCATTCAGTCTGTCAATGTCATCAATAGATAGGTCTGACCTGTGTGTGGATGGAAAGCAAAAACCAAATATTATCCACAATATCATGAAATTTAAGATCGATCCTGATAATGAGATTTCATAATCAATATCCAACTATCATGGTCATTTCAGTCAAATAAAATTGTAAGTAAGTAAAAATACAGTAATGCTCTAAGTAATCGACTTCTTAACCACAGCAGAATTATGGGTAACTTTTCAGGATTTAGTCGGAAATATGGCTTGTTGCCATTCATCGGAAAGCTCTCCCCGAGAGCTTTCCGATGCCCCCCCCCACTTTCCGATGAATGGCAACAAACCATATTTCCGACTAAATCCTGAAAAGTTACCCATAATTCTGCTGTGGTTAAGAAGTCGATTACTTAGAGGGGTGAATATTTGAAAACTGTACAATTTGGAAGATTGCATGATGCGAAATTCAATGTTCAAATTCACAGAAAAAAACATTTCCATGTCGAACCTTATGACTTACCATGAATTAGGGTTTGCTTCGGCACGCTGGAATTTTATTGCTATTGCCATGGAAACATGATTTAATCAAGCAAAGCAGTAAAATATGTCACTCCTGTTACTAACAAACAACAATCAGCTTACACCAATAGCAGTCATTTCATACGACTAAAATATATTTATTGTTATTACCTTTTGTTACTTCTTGGAAACAATTGAGCTTGAATAAGCTCATCATAGTGAATATGTTTAAAATCTCTATAAGCATGGGTCAACTCACACATTTATTGCATAAAAGAACACAACTGATTACTCTGTAGGCCATGAACTTAAGAGTTCCAAGTTGATCATATTTGCAAAAGTATCAACACTTTGTACCAATCTCAATATAACAATAACTGTTTTATTTGGATGAGTATTTGTTTAACAAAATATAAATATGCACTGGTAACAGGAGTGACATTGGTAACAGGAATGACCCTCCTGGTTTTCACAATGTGGCCATATACAGTGAATTTTGGTACACAATATGTTATGTCGCTCAAGAATCTTGCTTTTTTATGTGATCATCTTCTGCAAAACTCAAACCGTGTTTGGCAAGGTTAACACTCTGGCTGGCACTCGACTGGTGGGCATCAACAGATGGATACAACTGGACTCATAGGCTGATTCAGATAAAGAATAGGTTTGGGTTTTCACATTTCACCCTGTAAAAATTGGTCTGTCTGTGGTTTATATTGAGAGCTAAGACTATTTATAAAAGTATGCAACTGTTTTGCTTGTTGGTGGGATAACTTGGAATAAATATCAAAAGATTTTGCTGTAGCCACCAAGACCAGTCTCTGCATCTCTGATGTGACTCTTGTTGGAAATATAGTATAAAATCTTATTTTGAATCAAACCGGAATACCAAATCATTCATATCCATTTAACTCTTCAATACTATAGGTCTCATGTGACTTTTCCCATTAAGATATAGCTAGAAGCTGTATAACACAAGACTACAATTTATGGTCTTTATTTTGAACAGAACTGTGCTATCAATTTCTGATATTTTATATGTGGCCAATTTAAAGAAGTTGACCATGGTCTGAATGGGGGAGGGATGCTTGCAAAATATCAAACAACAAATATAAAACATATATTACTTCATATTTTTTTCAAATGGATTATATTGAATTTCCTTCTTGTGATGAAAAGTGATGATTACTGACTTTGGTGATCTTCATTGACAAGAACTGGCTAATCAAAGTGTTGTTGGCAATAAATGTTCCTTGCACATATCTGTTGCACCTGTTACTGTCACTCCTGTTACCAAAAAAAGTAACAGGAGTGACAGTAACAGGAGTGACATATATGGCAGTTGATGACAAATTTATAAAAATGTATTTAGATTTGAAAACTAAACACTTATGTTTTGCATAAAAGGCTCATTCTAGAATATGAAAAACGTATTCCTGATACATTGAAAATGATGAAAGAAATGATATTGCGGTAACAGGAGTGACTTACAATTAACCTACTCGCCTCATTTGTTCAATAATGCTCTCAGGTATGCATAAATGATATCAAATCACCACAATTTGACTTCTGTTGGGATTACCTATTTGTGACCTTCCCTCTGGTGACAGCTAGGTTCCTCGAGAAGGCTACTTTACACCCTCATATAATTCCTTGTTATACTCTTGGTAACAGGAGTGACACAGAAATTGGTAACAGGAGCAATGAGATCTATATTTTCAAGTTTAAATGAAGAAAGTTCATATTCCAGTTATAGTCGTTTTGTTCAAGTTTCATGGGCTCAAATAGGATTGAATATGTGAGATTTATCTGATCTCTTCCACTGTCTCTTCAGGAAAAAAATATAGTCTATACATTTCAATGTAGAAAAGTAACATTCAGAAATTCATGACATGGACTCATGTTGGCTCTGTAAAAATCCAACAGCTCAGACTTTGGTTCAGTAGTTTTGTCTGAATATCATCCTAATTATCATGATACCTAAAAAAAATTATTATTTGGTTTTCTCCTGTTGCACAAACTTCTGTAATTATAGGACCAATAGTTGTAACATCAAATTGTACACTTTTCAAATATTCACCCAGAGCATTACTGTACATTTAATAATAGAATTTAATCTCAAAGCCGACATGCACATTTACCCACTATGAGTCAGTCTTGGGTCCCTTTAAACTTTAACCCTTTCAGTTTTTTGTATCAACCCATATTTCCTTGATCATTTTTCAAATTTATTGATTATAATAATGTGATACATTGATGGAAAGAGCTCTAAGATATATATGGTAATACATACCAAATAAGGAATTTACTAGATGATAGTATTGTGAGTTGTAAGTTGAAGACACACCAAATTAGGGGTTTTACAACCGACGTATAATGCGCGCGAAGCTAAATAAGGAAGCTTTTTGCGAGAAACTAAACAACACTCGACCTGAATTTTCTCTAACACAAAGCATGTTTTGTGAATAATATCGCATTCATATCATAATTATGCTATACTATTAGTATTAGTAGTATATTCTTGTGGAAATTATCATAATTTGATAAATGTTATTTCTAAATACATGTACAATGAAGGCCGCTCGTACCTTTAAAGTTCCTAATTTTGATCATTCATGCATATTCACTTATTGGAATTAGTTGGTACGTATGTATGTCTGTATCCATGATTGCTTGCCACATAAATATATTCCCTTAACCCTTTCATGATGGGAGCTGCATTGGTGCAGTATTAAAGATCCTGTGCCAGTGCATTCTCTTATATATATGCGAGTCTCCTATAGGGAATCAAACAATATATAAGAGAATGGGAGACTCGCATATATATGAGAATGCATTGGCACAGGGTTTTCGCAAAGATTCAGGAAGCTCCAGTCATGGAACGATTAAGCTCTTTTATGTCAATTAGTACCAATCTATTTTGTAAATATGTCAATACTCTATAAAAGTATACTTATTGTTGTGTGGAATCTAACCTTATGTTATTGTTAAATTTTTCATTGACAATTATCAAGAAATATTATCAACAAATCACATCTCCAAGTTTATGCTGATCAAATTACACAGTAATTTCTCCATGACACCAAACCTGCTCTGTGATATTAGTCCTTTATTGATATGGTAACAATAAAGACTGTTTGTATCTCTTGTGAGCAGAAAGTTGAAAACAACTGATAAATTGCTATGACTTTGGAGACTTTTGTCTGTTAATGTCAGTATTCCACATTTTGTTTTCAATCTTTTTTGATCACAGGTACAGTATGTGACAAAAGTGATAATAACTATGTCAGATTGAGGCCTATATATTACTAATTAAATCACTTTAAGGTCATCTGATAAGATCAAAATAAAACTGTTTGAAATAAAAATATACTCAACTCAGGATTGATGTCAATAAATAGTATTCAACTCACCATATACATACTTTAGCTTTATGTTCTCGAGGCTACAAAAGATATTAGATAATGAAATGTACTGTAAGAATAAGTTTGTCTTAATTCACAGAAAACATATCAACTCCAGATTTATAATAATCGAATCCTGATTTATTCTGTTCTTGTGATGACTATATGGATTAGGACAGAAAGCACTATATACAGTAATGTCCAAAATAATGGACCCCTAAACCACAAAGAATTATGGGTAATTTTTCAGGATTTAATCGGAAATATGGCTTGTTGCCATATTTCCGACTAAATCCTGAAAAATTCCCCATAATTCTGCTGTGGTTAAGGAGTCGATTATTTAGGGCAGCCCTGGGAATTAGCCTAGGCAATAGGCAATGCCTAGGTAAAAGCAGAGGCAAAATCAGTTTGCCTAGGCAATTATATTGCCTAGGTAAATCAAGTTCATTGGGTTACTAAAATTGATTTGTGTCTATCAGAAATAGAACCTCTTTAGCCAAAATGACTTCCTTAAATCACTCTTTACATATATTGTCCTAAAATTGTTTCCATGGCACTGGGCCATTAACTAGCTAAGGGTACTAGTTTTGGAGATGATTTGTGGAATGTATATATATGATGAGTAGTGGCCTGGAAATGTTCTCCAAAATAACTAAGCATTTCAGGTTATTATTGAATCATATTGATTTGAGATGGCAATATTGTTGCAAAATTGCCTAGGTAAAATCTGTTTTTGCCTAGGGCGATTTCTTTCACCTAGGCAAAAATATTGCCTAGGCAAATTTTCCTTAATTCCCAGGGCTGTTAGGGCATTACTGTATGTATGGTCAAATTTTACATACCATAATGAACATTTCTGTCTTACCCTTTTCATTGTGCCAGATTTACAGATTCGAGTGCATGACATCAACTTTAAAATTTCACCAACATGATAGACTCAGGGACCAAAACATTAAAATTCAGCCGACAATATCCAATATCTGACTGGCGTCAAACTCTGCTGTCCCAGTAGCTCTAATGACTAATGTCCCAAACATTGTAAGTGAGTTCCTGGAATTGGGCTAACTATAGGATTACATCATAATGAATTAATTAATTTAACCCTACGCCACTGCACATACTATTGCTAACACTACCTGAGAAGTCACTATCAACAGTAACACATATGGGAGGCCATCTTGACATTTATTAATTAAATTGGACTTAAGCGTAATCGAAATGTGCATAAGCGCAATTTATTCTATGCCGAACTCACATTTAGCAAATAATTGTGCTTAAGCACAATTCATTTAACACTATGTGGGCAGCAATTGCGCTTAAATGCAATTAAAAATTCTGGAATTTCATTTGCGCTCACTCTCAGGTGCCTAGTAATAGTGTTAGATACAGCGTATATACCCAATAGAGGGGCATGCAAAAAAAAAGATAATTTCTCGTTATTTCGGCCCATGGTGGAAAATATGGCTATTGCATTTAGTGCAATTGGACAGATATATGAGTAATTTTGCTTAAGTGCAATTGAATTACCATAGGCATATGTCATTTGTTGAACAAATTATTAATTGAACATTTCCCTCCAAAGAATATGAATCCTTCTTCACTTGAATTATTACATTATACTATTGTCTTCTAATTTTATCTAAACATCCGCCCAAAAGACGAAGAATAGGAGACCATTCCAATGTATACTTTTATAACTGAGTGGGAGAATTTTTATCCCCCCATTGTGGAATTTGGAAATCTCCACAAATTATGTTGGGAAGCAGTGCAGAGTCTGAGACCTCAGATTAATACACATGTACAAACTAATTTTATAACTAATATATTATGTACTAGATGATTGCCTGTCAAAAATGACGTGTTTATAAATGCTCTTTATTACTTTCTGGTATATGCTGATATGAACAAATTCTAAATCTCTGTGGCATGATATGCTAGCTCAACTACATAGGTAAATAGTAAATATTCTCTGTTTAACAAATTCTAATTTTGTAACTATTAGTCTCGGTTATCACATCAGACGTGGTATCTATTTTAAAAGTAGCTATAGCTACATTAGATATATACATATACCGGTAGTCTTGTGACTGTATTAGTCCTGATAGGCTTTTGTAATTGAGTTCGGCGAATAGATCTGCTGAATACGTGGCACCCATTTACTGGCTGGTGGTCAAACTACATACTCCTTCGACTCTGCGTGTACCCCATGCGGTTGGACATAAAAAATGACCGGTTTATAATCGCTCTTTATTACTATTTGGTTCCTAATAATAGTGCAAGCAGGATTATTAATTTTGGAGAAAATTTCCAACAATCACTATTATTTGGCATTGAGACATAGAGCGAAATTGCCATCACTATTAATAATTTCAGCCTAAATCACCACCCATCACTATTATTAGGAACCTGAGAGTACCACAGTTACCATCTATTCGCTGAATGGCCCAGATAACTGACCAGTACTAATTAACTGATTGATCTAGGGTGTTCATGAGAATTTAAAAACTACTAATCTGTTTTAATTTAATTGGCTGTAAGTCGACCCAATGAATCAATGTCCACAGAAACAAGAAACACATACAGACAGAATACAAACATGACAAATAATACACAATACATGTGTTAATTAATTTGACAAACCCAAACTAAATACACACATTGACAAACACATGAACATATAAATAAACTGAAGGACATTCAACAGTTAATTAATTCATGTAGTACCCTGTTCATTGTGCCAATACTATTTGTACAAACATTACAAATTTCAAAGATGCTGCTGTTATAGCATCCATGTAGGCATGTACTGGTATGTTCAATTTAACTTATAACTATAAAGCCACCAACAGATAACCTTGTTTTGTGAATATATAATATATATAGATACCCTTAGATACGCTTAATTGGGTGGGATGGTTTTGGGAAATAAATTCTGCAACAGCCCTGTTAGGCTCTCGAATTGGTAGACCTTAAATGCTAGCTGGTTGGAGTCAATTTACTGAATGACAGCACATATAATGAGCGATTGGATAGCACTCTCTTATCTGGCATACATATACATGTATAGCAATTGTTTCTAAGTCTAATTAAATGGCGCTTGTCAGGTACCTCTCTGATTTATATTTCAATTGCCTAAACCACTTGGGAATTACGTAATTTGGAAACAAATAATACAATACTGGACATAAGTCCCAAAAAATCAGTGTATGTACTTTGCTCTTGGTATACTGGTTAGAATTTGATTGAAACCTGATTTGTTTCAGACTTTAGTCTTATGACTTGTGTCCAGTTACTGTTAGTGTGTCTTGCGTGAAATTTGCAAATACTGCAAAATTAAATTTGCAAATACTGCAAAGTTGTAGGAACAGAAGATAGCTCAGTTTGTTTGTGGCCGTCCTCTAGACTGAGTTAATCCTTTGGCATGGTCGAGGTTTTGAATCCGACATAGTATCGGTTTGACTAACACACACTGACATGAGTTATGAGTTATAGTTATAGTTTATATATACTGACATATACAGACACTGTGAGTGTGAAACAGACAACAGGTTTATATAAATATATATCTACATGTATGGGAGGCCGTTTTCACAAACACAATTGAATTGCGCTTAAGTACAATTAACTGCTCTTAATCGCAATTAATTGTACTCAAATGTAATTCAATTGTACTTAAGCGCAATTCATTTAACATTTGTGGGTCACAATTGCGCATAAGGGCAATTAAAAACTCTGTAATTTCAATTGCGCTTAAGCAGCCCTCGAAATTGGTCTACAGCAATTGGCAATGCCATGGTAATTGCCGAAGTAAAGGACATGTACATTAATGCCGTAGTAAATGCTGTAGATAAACAATCCTAATTTCGAGGGCTGGCTTAAGCATGATGACTATCCAGACAAACCTGATTATAATATGAACCTCATTTCATCTTCGAGGGGTGAAAACTTGTAATGGCTTACTCTCAGGTGCATAATAATAGCGTCAGCATGATTATTTATTTTGGAGAAAATTTTCAACGATATTCACTAGCTATATTTGGCATTGAGACATAAAGTGAAATTGCATCATTTTGACATTACGTGCGCTCGCGCAACAGTATGGCGATCAGACAGATTGGTAGGTTGGTGTCACCTTACTCCGTTTCACTCCATGACGTCACCAAAAACGACGTAAAACCTCGTGGCGTTCTGACATTTTTACTGTGCCGCGTTTTTGCTATGTTTATTTTATGTGTTGTTTTCGATTATTTGTTTGTCGCCAATATCGCCATTTGTCGGGATTCCCTGTTTCTATATTTAAAACTGGCATGCTCGTAGTGAGCCTCGATTTCGATTTTTTTCTCCCAGGTCAAAATACGTCAGAGTTATGACAAAAATAGATCGACCTACATTTTCTCCATCAGAACTCTACATCAAAGAGTCTATAGACTCCTTCGGGACCTACATAGACTCCTTTATTTGGGTAGTTTTACTTATAATTGGGAAGTTTTATCATTTTTGGTTCGTGCGAAGACCTCTTTTTATCGTGCGGGAAAAGAGACATTCAAAACACGATTTCGTAATTCGACGCAATAGGCTGAATAGACTAACCTTCAGCCGAGTTCCGGGTCAAATACGACGAATGACATAAGGGCAATTCCACGACGGAGAATGAAATTTGTGAAAATTTTAAATCTTGAATATTGACTAAAGAGTTTGAAAATCTGATAGTTATGGTATTCAAGTTATTGAAATCAGATTTTCTCTCTGTCATATTCATCATTTTAATGATGAAAGCATACGCCATTATTAACCCACATGTGCTACTAAAATTTATGCCCAAAGTAACCTGTAAGTGATTGAGGGAAAAGTAACAATTATTTTAGATTGGCCTGTAGTATTTCAGTATTTAAATAGGTTGATGCACGCTATAACACATCTTGGGTTTATATTCCTGTGCCTGATGTCCATTTGGGAAAAATTATTTTTTAGAAATCTACGTACTATATGTAATGTCAGTCACGAAAATACTGCCATTGTTGTTATAAAACTATAATGCATGACAATATAATAACCATATCTTAGATACACTCAATATACCTGAGCCTGAATGTCTCTGTTCAAAATAGGCATCATTCGATGTCTAAGTTGACCGCTAGCAAGAGTTAAAATATGTAATGTCAGTCACGCGTAATGTCAGTCACGGCATGTAATGTCAGTCACGTTTTGCAATTTGTTCCTATTCTGGTAGATGACATAAACATCTTGTAAAAAACATAACAGTAATTGGATTGGTAAACATATGCAGTTGCATATAGGTGCATGCATCTACTACTGGTAAATTTTAATACTGTTCTCATGATGAATGTGAGCACTGAATGTATGAAAAACATACTTTTGGGTCCAAAACTCATCAAATGCTTTCAAACAACACTCAAGAATTCAATTTCTCAACATTTATTTCCAAGAGTGACATCAATTTCATCAATGAGAAAGAGAAAGTAGGTAATTTACCCTTCCTAATTGCATGAATCAGGATGGTTACCATTTGGGCAATGAGCAACTTGATCCCTACAACGAGGCTGAATTAATTCATAGATACAGTGACAACCAGTCTATGTAAACATACACTCAGATTCATACTGATACTGAGTCTATTGCATTCCCATCAACTTTTCATTTCTGAACAGTTGTGGGCTTCCACCAAATTACGTCACACTGCACTAAATATAAATCTGAAATTAGTTGTGATTGACAGGCGTAAACATGGTCACGTGCCAGTGCCGTCATGGCCGCTTCAACCCTGTGAAGCCGATTCGGAATTAATAGTTGCAGGGTTTGTGACTTTTCGTTCGGCGGTTGTTTTACTGACAATAAAGGGAAACAGCTAGTTCCGGGATCCAAAATAATATGTACAATAACTAAGACAGATCTTCTTGATATTATAAAAAATGTCAATTTATGTGGATCTCTTGGACTCAAAACGAATTATTTTTTAGATTGGCCAGGCGATTTGTCGCCCATGTTGTCAAAAAATAACACAAATCAACGGCCACGAATCAAAAATACATGAATGTCGGGACTATCTGCTAAAACAACTACAGAACTAAACAAAAGTTAAATGTCATAACAAAACGATCTATCAGTTCCCAGTACAGTAGTACCACCGCAGCCAAAACGAGCGAAGAGCAACACAATTCTACCACCAACCCCACCGAAACCCTCCCGACCGTACACAGCCGTATTATTAGCTCCAAAGATTGGCCAGTTGTACCCTAATTACAGTTGCCTGCAATCCAAATTCCGGTGATTCTTGATTTTAAACTTTCGACCGCTCGTCAACAATCTACTTTATTTGTCGATTTGTGAATTTCTCTTCCGGTATAACATTACGTCATGGATACTATTTTAACAACATTTAGCCACACCTTCGGAATTCCACACCGAGAGCACGTGACATGTTACTAGTTTTTTTATTGGGGCACACATTTCTTGGAGCTAAGTTTTGATTGGCGGTAATTACAAGGAATCCCGGGTTTGGGAAATGAAAACTGAACGAAAGGTCGTCAGACCCACTATTTTTATATGTGGGTATATGTAGTTTACTCCAGACTGAGTGACAACTAGCAATTGTGCATCGTGGTGCACAGCGCATCGAAGCATAAACATTACGATGTGCATTGCAATGTGAACTTCTGCATTGTTACTAGTACAGCCCTAACTACAAGTGGGCTGAAAGTTATCAGCTTGGTTATATATTTGGAAATTCATGTCCCCAGGTATAATGAACAGTGTGCTCAGACTTTTGTTGTGGCCAATGAGTTGTTCTACGAGAAAGTCCACAGTATATTACTATAATTTTTCTTGGGAGGCTGCCATACAATGCTGATTCTTATCCACTTATTTATTTATTCAACTTGTATAAATATATCTCACTAAATACTGGTAAACAAACTAGACAGGAAAATTTCAACCTAGATTTGGTGTAAAATTTCCAACTGAAATGTCATGGCATGAAATATTTGTTGAAAATGTTTTCCAAAGTAAGACAACCTATGCAAACCACCTCCCATTTTCCCCAGTCTCCAAACTCTATTGTCTGAAAAACTAGTACAATTGGTGATTGAAAATGTAGAACTAATATTTTATACTTTTTTTTTCCATAGGTTAATGTTAGGCACAAATTCAGTCACATAATATCAGATACAGACAGATTAGTCTGTCCATAAAAATAATTGAAAAAGGTGTTCATATTAAAGTATTTGAATGTCAAACAAATTAAATTTTAAATCCAGTTACCATGTATCTTGGATAAAATTGTGTAATGTCAGTCACGCTTACATTAGTCAATGTCATGTTCATGTGCTGTATATGGTAATAAAATATATTAAATGCATTTAAACCCCATAAAATATGATTGGTAGGGCAATAATTACTCATTTGGATCGGAAACTGTTGGAAATATTTGATATATTTCATAGCGTAATGTCAGTCACTAAATTAGTGTAATGTCAGTCACGCATAATTTGGACAACAAAAAATATTTCATGTTAGTTCTAAGCTTAAATTTTGCTTTTACATTATCTTGAAATATCTACCACAAAAGATTAACAAAGAAAATCATACGAGTTTCTGTAAATTTAAGACAAATTTAATTTGAAAACAAGTTGGCACTGTGCCTTGATATTTTCATGTAATGTCAGTCACGCTAACATTGAACGATGCCATTTTATCATCGCTTGACTAAACTCAGAATAATGCATACTAGTATTTTAGGGTGCACCCGGTACAAGCCAACATCACACATAGAAATAAGATTATATATTTATAAATGTTGCTCTATTCATCACAATGAATCTGGAAAAAGTTCTTTGAATGTAATGTCAGTCACGTGGAATTGCCCATAACACAAAACAAAACGCATTTGTTGACACAAACACCGTTTGAAGAGTTTATTATTACATAAAATGATCGTTATTGATTAATTATTGATTAATTATTGATATTTATTGTTGCATATTGGCTGCTATCAATATTTACACAAATAGTATTAATTATTTCTTATAATTGCTCCTTTGGTCAACTTTGACTATCGGAAAATGAAAATGAAAATATTCCGCTGAAAAAAATGTAATCGATATTAAAGTCTCATCCTTTCGGCAACATGGAATTGGTTTTAATTACTTAAATGATTAATATAGTAATTTGCCTTTTATCTGTGATGAAATGAGTAATGGTAATTGTCTTTTTTTGCTAACATTAAATTAAATAAATTAAGTAAAATACAGTGAAATTATTTTTTAAATTATTGTTTATTACATTTTTGCGCACGTTGGCATCTCTCTGAGTGCATTCTAGTTATTATTAATTTCAGTCTAAATCCCCACCCATCCCTATTATTAATAGGCCATCATGATTATTAGGCAGCTCAGAGTAAGTGCAATTGGGTGGGGATGTAATTAATTGTACTGTTCAAAGTGCAATTGCATTGCGCTAAAGCATAATTGAATTGCGCTTAAGTACAATTGAATTGCGCTTAAGTGCAATTGAATTGCGCTAGCTTATACATGTCCAATTATTTAATAAAAGTGAAAACGGCTTCCCATATAATATCTAAGATAGATAATAATAAGATGACATTATGTAAACTTCTAGCATTGTTAGTGCAGGCCAAATTATAGTGCAGGGCTGTATTTTCAGCTGAAATTAATAAAACTTTTAATAGTGCAGGCAATTTTTGCCAATTTCACTACCGTTATATATATGTCTCATTGCCTAATAGGCTAATAATAGTGCAGGGCTGTATTTTTGACTGAAATTAAATAATCATGCATGCAGCCATGCACTATTATTTGGCAGGTGAGACCAAGAGTCAATTACCTAACAACTTTTTCCCATGAAACTAAGTTAGCCTCATAGGACAGGCAAGCAAGGTACAAAAAGTTATGATATCTGAGTATGAATGTTGGAGAGTTTTCCTATCAGTATCATATTGCGACAATCACCAATTCATGACTCGATCTATGATCTATCAATATCATCTATATGACTCTTATCATTATGAGTCGATCCTATGACTAAAATTTAGTCTAATTAAATCATACGACTTCCCCGTTGTCGCCCATGCAATGTTTTGAGTTTTTCAAAGTAATAATACTCCAACATACCCGTTATTTTTTTAAATATCACATTTACTAAATAACGGGCACACCATTTCACCAAAACTTGGCAAAAGAATCACACCACAGCCTGGCACTGTGGCAGTGGCACAGGGAGACACATTTCAAGAATACTTCTACTAATACTATATAGGAAATAAACCTGGCAGGGTGGCCGGGTGGGCTTGGCCTTGGCTTGCGGTACCCAAGTATTCTTGACGGGGAAGTCGTGAGATTGCTGTCAGTGACAGTCTACAAAATTTATCGAGACTGACGCCTGACAGGAGTCTGGGATATCGATCGATGGACGATGCTCCCAGCAAAATATATCCCCGACGTGATAGCTGGATTGTGCTAACCAGGCCTCCACGATACAAGTGATTACAACCTCCTTCTCTGATCCCACCATTCCTTGGTGGTACTGGTGGCAGTGGTGCCACCCTTTGAAAAAGTTGGTTCAATTATAAATGATGAAAATTGAAATTCAGTGATTTTCGACTTCCGAAGTTCCGTCGACTCAAATAATGAAATATCGAAGAACATAATTAATTCAAAATAAAATTGTCAACAGACCTGGATTATCTTTGGATATTCTTGTATGTCTTCCATAGCGGTTGCTCTTATCATGATTGTTGTTGAATATCACAGTAGCGAACGACGGCTTAAAATTTCGGTTATCAACTTTCTTCTTGCCAATTTTCAAGGCGTTCTGAAATCGCCAAGCAACCACAAACGGTGCTACGAAAATAATACCCTGCTGACGGAAATAACCGAAAGTTTCTGGTAAGTATACATTCCGGCGGACACCTGCGCAAAAATTCGAATTGCGCATGCGCCAAACTTCCGACATCTTAAAAACTGGTTTGTGGTTCAGCACCAAATCAGCGGGAACATTCGTTCGTCTTGCATTCTAATTTCTACATGGAAGAACATTCTTTCGAACCCGGTCACAATATATCTGAGTATGTGACAATCACAGTAATAGTATCAGTGTCATGACTGGTCTATAGAACGTTTGAATGTTTGAAGGTAGCCAATGAAGGGTCCTGCAGTTTTGTCAGGATGCAGTCAACTAGTCCATCCATTCGTACGTACGTCCGTCATAAGACAAGTAGGCCCTACCACCAGAGACGTGGCGACAGGGGGGGGGGGGGGGTTGGTCAAATTGTTCAACAGTTGGAAATTTCATACCTGCCAAAACATTAATAGTTGGAAATTTCACACCAACAATAGGTTGAAAATGTTCTTGTACGTAGTTTGATTTTCATACAATTTATTGGGGGAATTAATTGTTTTTGGACCAATGTTTGGACATATTTATCAGGCCATGGTTAGACAAAAGTTAGAGTATGCCGCTGCAATTTGGTCCCCTCATACCTCAGAAAACATAACTAAAATTGAACGAGTACAAAATCATGCAGTCGGGCCATCCGTTGGATTTTTAATGACTATATATTCAAGATTCTCAAAAATGAGGACAGAATTAGAACTGAAACCCCTTGAGGACAGAAGAACCATCTCAAAATTATCCCTCTTCAGTAAAATAGTCCATAATCAAGTAGATATTACAATCCCAGATTACCTTCAGAAACCACTCAGACACAGCAGATATAGCAACGCTGACACTTATCGTCGAATTCATACTGGGCCAAACTATTTTAGACATTCATTCTTCCCATCAACTGCTATACTCTGGAACCAACTCCCGCCTGATCTGATCAAGCTCTCTGACCCTGACCAGTTCAGGAGGAGAGCTTATCAGCTACAACCATGAACCTGACAGCAACCTTTGTTTTTAAAATGCTTTTATCTGTACATATTCTTTTAACTGACAAACTTGTCACCCTATCACTCTATTCTCCACTAACTTGCACTGACTGCGCCTGGTGATAACACCCATATATGGGGGTCGACCAGTACCAATAGATAGATAGATAGATATTTTCCTATTTTTTGTCAAAATTTTGGACTTAAAATCAGTTGGAAATTTTCCAACCTCAGTGGGGTGACAGGTTGGAAATTTCCTACACTTGAAAAGCTTGTGTACACATGTACACGTGTCCTAGCTGGTCCCTCCCCCTGTGGCCAGTCAAAAACTGCTAGTTAATATAAAAAAAAACAATATTGTCATACATTTGGAAAACATTGTCATTGGAATTGTCATCAGTTGGAAATTTTCCAACCTAAGCAGGGGTGTCAGGTTTGAAATTTCCAACTCTAGGAAGGTTTGAGGCTAGTCTCGATGCTAGCTCTAGGATTTTGCGATTTTCTTGTTCAGATTAAAAAAAATTCGCACACCAGGCCGAACAACCATGGTCAGCCCGGTGTGTCCTGCTTTCTTGCCCGTAGCCGTGTGCATTTATCTGGAGTTAGACCACTAAATGTTAGGATTTCTGCAATTTTTCAGCTTAAAATATCTGAATGTTCTCATACCGGGAATATAGAACCATGGTTTATATTCATATAGCATATTAGGCTTGAGCACTGAGGTGCAAGGGGGCGGGGTGCAAATGGAATTATGCAAAACTTGTGATTTTATCTGATTCTGCTTCAAGGGGGGGTGTTGCAATTGGAATTTCCCAAGGTGGACACTAACGGAGACCCTCTAGCCACGTCCCTGCCTACCACTGATAGTACCAGTAGGCATACAGTATACTCCTATGAAACAATACGACAGTAAAAATACCATAATAATATAATTATATCATTGTCCCCTGACATTCCCTTGGGGTAGGTCTAGTACTGGTCTACATATTAATTATTATGATCCTTGTGTGTGCGATGGGAAATTTGTCCAGCCTGTATTCTGTCATTTTCTGGTCACGTTGTTTAAAACTTAGTACATATATCAACCAGCTTAAGCGCAATAAGCCACATCACATAAACTCCCTGTTATTCAAATGGTATTGTCCATAGTGCAATGGGTGGAGTTTATTGGTGAGGTAACCTGGTGACTGTCCACATGTAGGCTTATTCAGATTCTACTATTTGCAGAGGGGTGATCTCATGAGAGAGATATTAAGACATTAAGTTCTTAAAACATCCATAAAACCTTTTTCCACTAATATATCAGCTGGAAACAGGTAGAATCTGAATGTAAATAGTCATACTTGATATATTTGTCAAATTTCAACTCACACAGTCCATGAGTAGACTAATTATGATAATTAATATTTTTATAATCAGTAAACTCTCTTTAAATTCCTAAAAACCGTCCAAAAAATTTTTTCCACTAAAATTTTAGCTGACAACAGGTAGACTCTGAAAGTAGACATGCTATTGATATAGAAACTGTTCTTGTGTCATGTTTAACATTTCAAAATTGCCAAAGGAATCTGACCAGTCATGAAAGCAGCGGGGGTGGGGATAGGGTTAGCTTTTCAGCGATATCTTTACCAATTAATTGATCTATCAGAGTTCTGTTTTTTTGGCATATGATAAAGATATCCTTGTAGATTGTTCAAGTGCTATGATATATGGTACCCCCACAGAACTTTCCTCATTTAATTGTTTTATTTCCAGGTCAGAGATAATCCACTACAAGTGTTCTGACTGCAAAATTATCCACACATCAATTGAAAGCTTCCGAGAACATGAGTGTTCATTCGATCAGGTAGCAGAGAGTGCTGAACATGATGGTGTCGTTTACATTACATCAGAAATTGTTCAAAATGATGGAATCCATGATATTACAACAGAGAGCGACCAAATCGATGAAATACATGATATTACAATGCAGGATGATCTGGACACACCTGAATTGAAAGAATATGAATTATCAGAAAATGACAGAACAGAGTTACCGATTTCTAAAGTTCAAATTCTTGAGTCAGAGGAAGACATCAATATTGCAAAACCAAATACGATAGGATGGACACCGACGGCTATTAGGATATTGCTCGAAGAAATAGCAGAAGTCTATCATGTTCTCTGTAACAACAAGCATAATCATAATTCGTGTTATGAGAAGATTGCAGATAAAATTAGTACAGGGATAAGTCCATGTCAGTGCAGGGATAAATGGCGTCATATGAAAGATGGACATGACTTCTACATTCAGGGAAAATTAAAGAACGAACCATATTCCTTTGACTACGTCCATCAAATTCTGAAACACTATGAGGTTCTCAAACAGAGAGAGCTGCCACTGGATTCAGCACCACTGATTCTTAGAATACCTGAGTCTTTTCTACCTGAAGTTGTCACACTTGGTGGTGCAAAAGGATGGTCATCATTTCTGATGAAAAAGCTGCTGCACTTGGTGAAAGTAAATTACTCTTTAATCACCAATTCTGGACCTCACAAGAAAAGATTCATTTGGAGTCGAATTTCTTCTAGGCTTAATTCTACTTATGACTGGAAGCAAGTTTTTGAAAAATGGAGGAACATCAAACGGAAGTCGCTTGTTTATCATATTACCGATAAAGCTTCAGTAGCAAGAAGCAAGGTTCGAAAGCCACTCTTTCATGATGAGATCATGGCTATCATTGGAGACAGTCAAATAGATGTACGTGTAAAATCAACGAAGAAATCAAAAGTGAGAGAAAAGCCACGAAAGATAATTGATCCTGCAACATGGACATTGGGAGAAATGAAAAAGTTAGTCGAAGTCGTCAAACCCAATTATCCTGCGATGGCTAACAAGTATAAAGTTGAACATCCCACCTTTGGGTGTAAGGCAGACGTATGGAAAAGCATTGCTGACAGTGTTGGTTCGCGTCACAACTACATGCAGTGTTGGAGAAAGTGGCGTAAGCTCACCAACGATTACAAGCATTTCTTGACTGTTATGTCGAAAAAGGTAGAGTGTGATGTGCCGATGCCTTATTGTTTTCACGAACTCAATGATGTGTTTGGACTTCCGCGGCAAGCGTGGGTAGATCGACTGAAAAAGACATCTCTTAAATCAATTTCATCTGTAGTGTCAGAGCCTATTCAAAATTCTTCTAACATCAGTTCATCTATTGGAAATGACAGCGAGAGCATTATGGAAACGAATGATAATCCTCCATGTCAGAATGATCTCAGTGAGGATGTTATAGGACCAGAAGAACTTAATACAAGCGAGATGGAGATAGAGCCAAAGGCTAATTCCGAAGTGGCCGTATGGACTGATGGTGATACAAAAAACATTATTTCAACTGTGAAAGACCACTATGGATTTCTTAAAGGGAGAGTAGGTGTTAAAAAGAAGTATGTCTTCAATAAGATAGGACAAAAATTGGGTCTGAATTACACCAGTGATCAAGTACATCAGAAATGGAGAAACTTGATGGCTGCATGTAAAAATTTTATCACAAGAAGATCGTTAACGAAGCCATGGTATTTTGATCTGATTGCAGACTTTGTTGATGAGTTGGCTGTGATAAGGAAAACAGATGCCGAAATGGATACTAATAATAGAACAAGCAACTTACAGAATAAATCAACAAACCAAGCCTTACCAAGTAGTTCATTAGAAAATCCATCTCCAGCAAAAATTTCAATAAATCCTCATGCTGGGACTGGGAAAACCATAGCTGTTGTTAAGAGTGATAGTGTATCGATGAGCGCTCCTGAAGGAGTAACTATTTCCGACACAGTCAGGACAATGGAATTTACAGCAGCGGATGCTGAGAAGGAGTCTGATACCAAAACCAAGCTGAGGAACGAGCTTCTGAATCGAAAACAGAATATTTCTGGAGCAGCTCATTCCAAGTACATCATTGATCCTAACAGTACGTATGTTCAGAAGTAGCATTAGCTCCCTTCATCTTCCCCAGCTAATGAATTCAGCCATACTGGCCTTACTATTATTATTCGCTCATCCTCCGATTGCGAATTTAAAGGGATCCAAGTACAGTAATGCCCTAAATTATCGGCTCCTTAACCACAGCAGAATTATGGGTAATTTTTCAGGATTTAGTAGGAAATTTTCCGATGAATGGCAAGCCATATTTCCGACTAAATCCTGAAAAATTACCAATAATTCTGCTGTGGTTAAGGAGTCGATTATTTAGGTTATTACTGTAACTCACAGTGGATAAATGTGCAAAAATTATATAAGTTGGTAAAAACTTCACCACCAACATGGAGAAATAGAATTACTTTGTTCTCATATTCATCATTGATAGTACTGCAATAACAAAATCCGCTTGTTGAAACCATTGTTATGTAAACAAAACCCTTATAGTGATTTATCAACAAACATTGTTGAATGTGTATTAAGTTTAAATATTTAGTCTCAATATTATTTCCAGAATATTGTTCAATGCTTTGACCTTTTCCAATGTTTCCCCATCATGTTTTGAGTAAACTTGGTATCTTTTTTGGCTAATTGGACTATTTTCGGTTTTATTCCACTGTAACAGTAAAATTTAATTAACCATGGTTTTGACAAACATATTCTCATTGGAGAGCAATTAATAACGAAAATAAAAGGTCAGCAGACCACAGTGTCCCCCAAAAACGTGGCAAGTCGATGCTGCTTTGTTAAAGAAATTTTTAAAAATGTTGAAATTTTCTAAGTTGAAAAAAAATTCCGTCGTCTATATACATGTTGCACATCTCCAATATGTGGGTAACAATAATCTGAAGTTTCAAATATCTACGATAAAAACTGTAGGAGGAGTTGATTACACCATGTAGGTACCCTCATACAGAAAATTATAAAAAATGTTGAAATTTTCTAAGTCGAAAATGGTTAATAACTCTGTCAAAAAAAAAACATTCCGTCATCTATATACATGTTGCACATCTTCAATATATGGGCAACAATATTCTGAAGTTTCAAATCTCTAGGATCAAAACTGTAGGAGGAGTTGATTACACCATGAAGATACCCTCATACAGAAAATAAAAAAAAATGTTGAAATTTTCTAAGTCGAAAAACGTTAATAACTCTGTGAAAAAATAATTTTTCTATCATCTAAATACATGTTGCACATCTTCAATATATGGGCAACAATATTCTGAAGTTTCAAATCTCTGGGATCAAAACTGTAGGAGGAGATGATTACACCATGAAGGTACTCAAAAGTGTGACGAACAGGCGGACGAACGGACGGAGCCCATTTCTATAGTCCCCCGAAAATTAATTTTTCGGGGGACAATAAGAACAAAGTCAGCAGTCTACACAGATTTCTTTGGCCAACTGAAATTTGTAAATAATGCGTATATTTTTTTTACATCAATTATCATGCTCACAACCACCCATTGAACAGTAACAGCTGTTATCATATGCTGGCAGTGCTTTTCCATCGTGATGGTCTTAAAAGTTACCTAAAGTAGCGAGCGTCAATGGGAATCAAGTACTTTTCCATCAGGGGACATTCAGCTCTAAGAGCTCTTTCCATCAATGTATCACATTATTATAATCAATAAATTTGAAAAATGATCAAGGAAATATGGGTTGATACAAAAAATCAGACTTGGCACTGAAAGGGTTAAATACATGTTATGGACTTGTTCAGGTGCGCTAAACTGATAAATTAGTATTCATGTGTTTGTGTGTATTTCATTTTATTACGAATTTGGTATTAATTGGTGCACCTACCACAGAAAATCAGCATTTTCCAACACAACAGCCATTTTGGATGCCATGTTAAATTGAGAATTTTTTGTTGTCGCGTTGAATGACTTCAAAATCAGCTTGTATCCAATGTCTTCCGGATTCAACTCTCATATCACCACACTAATAGCACAGCTCGGGGGGAAAGGATACTGACTCACTGCAGGTTCATCTTCCATTCATTTTTAACGGAGTTATGGCCCTTGTTTGACTTGAACATTTTTGAATTTTTCCTCTGTAAGAACATTTCAGTTTGTAATTTGGGCATGGATCATCATAATTTCAATTTTTTTTTAGGAACTACAATGTAAGACCTTGCTTGCCAAAACTGCTAAATGAAAATAATGTTTGCCAAATGTGAATAATTTTTACATTTGGCAAGTGGCTGAGCAAAACCTGCTCAAACCGTGTCATTAGAAGAGTAAACTGTTTTTGTCCCCTGAGAATTTTTTTTTGGGGGACAATTAACATAGCCGGTGTCCGTCTGTTGTTCGGAAATTTGGTATGTGAATTTATCAGCTCAAAACACAGGTCAAGTTCGAATATGGCTTCGGTCCGCCCATTTTTGCCAGAGTTATGGCCCCTTTTTGAATTAGAATCTGTCTGTCTGTCCGTCCGTTCAGAAAGTTTCCGGATGAGAACTTTATTTTGGGCTATCAGATCAAAACCAAATTTGGTATGTGAGTTAATCTAGTAAATCCAGGAGGGCTATTAATAGCCCTCCTATATTTGCCTAGGAGGGCTATAGTCCTCCTCAACTTTTACAGTTATGATTTATTTTACCTGAGTTACTACTGCCCTTTGTCTATTTTTGATGTTTACCTTCATCTAAATTAATTTTGTTATGTGGAAAAAAAATGTCCAGTGTTGTGAATGTCAAATCCCCCACAGTATGGTCTGGTGAATATTTAATTATGTTTTATATGTTATGATAATTAATATGAACCACAAACAAAATGTAAGAGTGTTTGTACTCAACAATTTCAGTCGGTGTCCAACCCAGCCAGTGAAATTGGGTGAGTTTGTCTATGTTGAAAGCAATTTCTATGTTGTGTAATGTTACATTAAATACACAATCAAGTACATGTAGCATATTAAATCCAGTATATTTACACTTGAATACAATTACAAATGACTGCTTTATTTGATTTTATTTAATGATTCCACCATTTGACATTGCCATCAGTTGCAGACTGTGCAATATAATTCTTTACGATTTCGAGGCAGTAGTTTTCTCATAAAACGCAATAAAATAACTAAATAAATTTCCTATTTCAGATGAGGCGGGCTATAAAAAGCCTGTCTTGGAAAATTCTAGGCGGGCTGTAGGCAGTGTTCGCGCTGTCGGTAGCCAAATTAGCCAATGGCTAATATTTTTCGAATTTGGCTAATAAATATTTAATTTGGCTAAACTTTTGGCTAAACTTTTTTTGCCCCAAATGGAGACCGAAAGCATAGAGTCGTAAAGCTAATTAATACGTAATCATACTTCACGAGACAGCGAAATGTAAGCTCTAACATTTAACCAGCCTAATCGTCAAAACGCATATAAGATGTACACTGGTTATGTAATTAAGCCGTCTTGATAAGATAAAACACCTAAATCCTTTGTTTATTATAGAAGAGCAGTTCTTAATCAATGGTTGCGTAATCTGCATCCCGTTTAATAAACTGGCTTCTCACCATAAAAGTGTCAACGACATAGAGTTATTACAATTAGCTTAGTAGTAGTAGATTTATGCGGGCTTTTTTGCGTATTGTTCGATGTGAAATCCCGCCGTATTCTATATTAATTTTTATGAATTGATCTGCCTGTGTAATATAATGCATACATATGTTCGTATAATATTGTTTTTTTGTTGTTCTAATTTTGTTTTTATACTGAGTAACAAATAAAGTTTAAAGCAAATAGTTTAGTCATTAATTGTGAACCGCCTAGAAAATGAGGATTTAATTTGGCCAAAAACATTTGGCTAAAGTTTTTTTCATTTGGCTTATAAAATTTTCATTTGGCTAAACTTTTGGCTAAAGTATTTTTCGATCCAGCGCGAACACTGGCTGTAGGCGGGCAGCCTGCCAGCCCACATTGAGATCTCCAGGCCTGATCTACAGCTGTTGTTATTATTGTATACAAATTATTTTTATATTTCCTTACAGGTTTGCCTGCACAGGAATCGGATGAAGTTTACATTGTCTCATGGTCCGCCGATATTATCAGATCACTACTGTCTCGAATATACATGAATTGCGAGTACTTCAAACACAATACAAATTTACTTGTCTGGAGGTTGATTTCTTCTCAACTGAATATGCCTGGATTCACCTTCAGTAGATGTGACCATAAATGGCGTAATCTCATTTATGCGAACAATGTGTGCATGAAAAATAAAAATCCACGAAAGAAATATCCTAAGTTCTTTTATGAAGTCCTTGCAATACAGCAAAAGATCAACAACATTTGTACTGATACCAGAAAGGGCCTTATAGGTCTAGTGGGTGACAAGGAGGCTGTTAACAATATTGAAAACATACCAGTAGTGGATTACTCTTCTAGTCAAGATAGCTGGGAGAATACTTCAGAAAAGTGCTTGACACCCGAGTCGTCTAGTGATTCTGTGAAACTAGTGGAGGTATCTGACTCTGAATCTGTTGACTACGAGAGAACTTGCAGAGATTCAACCTCTCCATGTGTTGGAACTACATCAACCGGATCGATGTATTTCACACGATCTCAAGGATTGTCTTCAACGCCACCACAGTCTGCAGGCACAACGCTTACCAGGTTATTTCAGTTCAAGCAATTGGCCAATGAAAATGTCACTCAAACGAGGGATGAACATTTGGATTCTACTGAGGAAATTGCTGTTGTGCCAGTAGCACCAGACACAGTAAATGTTTCAGTTGAAAAAAATAGTACCATGTCCTCTTCAAATTCAACCAAAATTTGCGAAAAATATAATTCTAGATCAGTGGTGATGAGTGAAAACGGTAGTCGCCAAGTGGATGTTGGAGGGAACACAACTTCCTCTTTGCAATTGACTTCAACGCCAAAACTTGAAACTTCCAAAGGAACTTCAGTTCGAAAGTTAGATGTTCTCTCTGCTAAGGTTGGAAAGGATCCAAAGACAGGTGCACTCATTTTACAATTTCCAAATCCTCCCGGTACTTCCAGATATGATTGTAACATTAAGACTACAGCAACTGCCATATCTCCTGTAGTTGGTATCAGTCTGGATATTGATTCTACAAAAACTGTCAAGATGCCTGTCACTTCAAAAAACAATAATTTGATTATAAGGGATACTGAGATTCCAGTGATTACAACCATTCGACACATTGAGACTTCACAAAAAGTTAAATTCCCCGTCAGCTATACAACTACACATGCTGACAATTCTTCTGTAATTTCGTCAGATATTTCGACCAATCATGGCATGAGTACAGAAGATGTCAATTTGTCTCTCAGCTCTTCACCCCTACGTGACCATCCTGTTGGTAAGAGTTTTGACAAGGTGGAGGCAGCTGAGATGATAGATTACATTGATAAAAAGGTCGAAGCTATTATGAAACAATTGTCCGAAGATCGAAATAATTATCATAAAGAATTGAAATCACTTAAACAACTATCGGAGAGACAACATAAGGAGCAGATGGACATGATAAAACAAATACTAAATGCAACGATTTCTCAGCGAGAAACAATCAGTAATCATAAAGATTCATATTGATTATATAACAATTAAATTTAACCCTTTCAGTGCCAAGTCTGATTTTTGTATCAACCCATATTTCCTTGATCATTTTTCAAATTGATTGATTATAATAATGTGATACATTGATGGAAAGAGCTTAAAGTCGCATTCAGCCTCCAGTTACAACAACAAGATAACAAATTTAAATTAACATTGTTTTCTGTTTTGTTCTGTTGAAAAAGTGTTGAAAACCCAACACATGTATGACACACAAACTAGACCTATAAATACCAAAGAATGTCATTTTCTTATTGAAAAATTAACTCTGAAACATTGAAATAATTAGATCATGCCATGAATCTCTACTCTGGCTACTGCCCATAGAGATCATATTCCACCATTATAAAACCTTGGAACTTTTTGAAGATTTGACGGGGAACATTATAAAGTCAAAACAATAACTCTGGGAATATATTTCTTAGTTATTAACTGTTCCTTAATAATGTACTTAACCGTAGGTGAAGGTCCCAACTCGAAATTGCATGCTTTTCTGTGACATTTGTGAGCCGATTTCGCAAAAAAACATTGAATTAATTGCCCAGGAAAAATTCAATAATTGCAAGCGACGCAAAGCAAAATCGCTCACAAATTGACTTAAATCGTGAAATTTGGAGTTCATTCAGTGAAGTACATTATTAAGGAATATGTAATAACTAAGAAATATATTCCATGCGTGATATTATCAACTTTATAAGGTTCCCTGTCAAAATTTCAAAAAGTTCCAAGGTTTTGGTGGATTATGCTCTCTACTGGTGGATTATGCTCTCTACTGGTGGATTATGCTCTCTACTGGTGGATTATGATCTTAACTGGTGGATTATGCTCTCTACTAGTGGATTATGCTCTCTACTGGTGGATTATGCTCTCTACTAGTGGATTATGCTCTCTACTGGTGGATTATGATCTTAACTGGTGGATTATGCTCTCTACTGCCAGAGTAGAGATTCATGGCATGATCTATGAAATGATATGAAATAAATGCATAGAAAATTCAATATCAGACAAAATAGCGCCATTTAAGTAGTCCTTCTCATCACAGACATGTTATTTTATACACTATAATACAAAAGAGTATTAGGTTTCGTAAAATTAAACCTGGAACACTGAATACATCTTTAACCCTTCCATTACCTGAGCTTCCGAAAATTTTGCGAAAACCCTGTGCCAACATTATCTTATATACATGTATGTCAGTCTTTCATTATGGAGCCTAGCTTGCATATATAAGAAAGTACATTGACCTAATAATATTTACCTTGACCTTGTAAGCCAGTGCATTCTCTTATACATGTGAAACTCCCTATATGAGACCTGCATATATACAAGAATGCACTGGCACATGATCTTTAATGCTGTACCAGTGCAGCTCCCGTCATGAAAGTGTTAAGAATGTTATGACCATTAAAGTTTAAAATGTTAGCCTCATTAAAGATGGTGTAATCAATTCACAACAACCACCAATTTCTGTTAAACTGTTTTTGAATTAAGATCCGTTTGCATAATTTTGTTAAAAAATAACTCGAAATATCTGGTGCATGCATATTTCACTTAAAAAACATATTAATACTTTATGGTATAAAAAGATACATTTTCAATCAAAAAGTGTTGTAATGTTCTAAAAATTGTAATGTTTCCTTCGCAATTCGCGGGGAAAAAATTAAAGTAGAAATATTATTTCCAAAATTCCTGATAACTGGTTTCTCTAGCTTGTGATTTTATACCTCTTAACCCTTTCTTGACGGGAGCTGTGCTGGTGCAACATTAAAGATCATGTGCCAGTGAATTATTTTATACGTGCAAGTCTCACATAGGGAGCCTCACATATATAATTGAATGCACTGGCTTACAAGGTCAAGGTAATACTGTTAGGCTAATGTATTCTCTTGTATATGCAAGGCTGCATGTGGGAGACTCACATATTATATGCAAGGCTGCATGTGGGAGACTCACATATATAAGAGAATGCAATGGCACAGGGTTTTTGCAAAATTCCAGGAAGCTCCTGTCAGGAAAGGGTTAATAAATAAAGTTTAAGGGAAGAGTTGTATCAAATTTGAAGTTAAAAGTGTCTTTTGAACAGAGCAAAACATGTGGTTAAGAGTCGATTTTTTAGGGCATTACTTATCCATGTGAACTGAAAGTTTCAGTTGTTCAAGCAGCATGTATAATAAGTGCAGTTACCATCATCTGATTCAAACACCTGTTTTTCTATGTCTATTCCACACCCTGGTGACAGACTACTTCACCAACAAATTTGTTTATCCATGATGTATTATATTATTCTATCTGCATAATATGCACTTTACTCAGAATAAAAATTTCATGAGTCATATCTTAAAACTGAAAATTGTTGAGTTTTATATCTACAAGGGATATGGTTAGTAAGCACTTAATTGGTCAAGTTTGTATGGATTCATTGCTCAGGGTACCCAGGATCTCAAAACAATTATTTATAACAGTCTATAACCAGCCTCTATGAAACATTTTACATTCGTATTCCTCTTTGAACACCCGATGTCCCCAAATTTTATGAGAAATGCAAAGTTTAATACTTACATTTTTTATTTGCCTCAAAATAGGAGAAAAATATGTCCAAATTCATTTTTTTTTTAAACCAGAAACATCCCCAAATATGTATTTGTTAACATAAATTTTCTAATTTTGGTTCCTTTATATCCATTATACTTATTGTTGAATTAAGTGCAGAATGAGAGAACAAGTCATTTTCCAACATGTATTTGCATACCTTTGTCATTTTAATCTATTATATATTTTGGAAGATCTGTGTGTCTGTGTGTCTGTGTGTGTGTGTGTCTGTTTGCGATGGACTCGAAAACGACCGAACCGATTTCGATGAAACTTGGTATGTGGCGGTATTTTCGGCCGGGAAGTGACATAGGCCTATTAATTTGCCCGTGCGACGTGACCTTGACCTTGAAATCGGGTAATGTCAAGGTCAAACGCACGAATATCACGGGATTTCGATGAAACTTGGTATGTGGGGGTATTTTCTGCCGGGGAGTAGCATAGGCCTACTAATTTGCCAGTGCGACGTGACCTTGACCTTGAAATCGGGTCATTTCAAGGTCAAACGCCCGAATATCATGGGATTTCGATGAAACTTGGTGTCTAGGGATACTTTCGTGTGGGGAGTCTCATAAGCCTATTCATTTGCCCGTGCGACGTGACCTTGACCTTGAAATCGGGTCAATTCAAGGTCAAATCGCGAATTTTGATGGGATTTCACGAAATTTGATACATAGGGTTACTTTTGTCCACTGAGTGTTTGGACGGGTCAAATCGTGATCCCGACCTGACCTTGACCTTCAAAATGATCAATTCAAGGTCAAATCGAATAAAACAGGATGGATTTCGACAGGGTACTTTTGTCGGGTACTTTTGTCTGGGCAGTCTTTTGGACGGGTCAAATCGTTACCCCAACTGACCTTGACCTTCAAAATGGTCAATTCAAGGTCAAAGCCCGGACGAAGTCGGGTCACCTTCTAGTTACATATAAAGTTGATCATGATCAGGCAACAAAAACTGAACTTATCGCCAGAGAAATATATACTTGTAATTAACCGGAAAACTGACTCTGAACATTTTGAATGATACATTAATGGACATTTGCTCATGAGCTTAAAGACATATTATGGACTTGTTTGAGTGCAATAAACTTATAAGTCATTTCTCAGGCTCTATGCCAACCTAGAGAATATAGCATTCTACTAACATCACCGAAAATTTCAAAGAAATCAACCATACCACTTAACGCAAACGATTTCGCCATCTAGCGTCATTGCATTTAATTAATATATAAGAATGACGGTGTGTGTTGTCAATTTGGATATAATATTTGTAACAAGAGCAAGATTATTCTCCATTTCTATTTTATCACCCTACCGTGGTGTTTCACATCACTTAAAAGATTGTGTACAGTAATGCCTTAATTAATCGACTCTTTAACCACAGCAGAATTGTGGGTAACTTTTCAGGATTTAGTCGGAAATATGGCTTGTTGCCATTCATCGGAAAGCTCTCGTACCCAAGTATTCCATGTCCAGGTCACACCTACACATTTAACCCATTGGCTTGCTGGCTGTGGCGGTTTAGCATTACAGATCCTGTACCAGTGCATTCTCTTATATAAATGCCAGTGACCCATAAATTCCAATAATTTGTGTTATGTACATTTGTCTATAATAGTACATAACAGTATACTCTTTATAATTCAACACCAAAACTCTCATTTATCCGATCATATTAAATTTTTATCGCCAAGGGATGGGTTAACATCTGCCGATCGTGATCGGCCTCTCGTTTCCCCAGAGTTATGGGCCTTAGTTTGTCTATTTTTAGCATTTTTTTCACTGCTAGTGGGATAACTCAATTAAATATTAAAGGTACTCAACCTGTAAAGAGGGTCCCCATCTCAACAGATTCCAACAACAACAATCCGATCGGAGGGTCCTATATTACTATTTCTTTGGCTTTGGGGGTAAAAAATATTTGATTCGAGTCGAGGAACCCATCAAACAAAGCTCAGAGTTATTAGATATTGATTTTTGAAATTTGTTATAAACTCGAGATGAGTACTGCTAACTGCCGTAATCTGCTCTGGATGTGTTCTCCAAATCTATTCAAACAGACAAGGATGGATAACTCTAAAATCAAGTGGTAATTTTAACTCAATTTTGACTGAGTTCTGGGCCAGATAGTATTCCCGATAATGAAAAATAATAGATTTCTAAAATCGATATCTAACAAATCTGAGCTTTGATGGGTGACTTCCTCGACTCGAATCAAATATTTTTGACCCCCGAAGCCATTGAAATAGTAATTGAGAGGAGTTTTATCAGGTTGAGTACCTTTAACTGATTCAAACCATATTTGGTATATAAGTCTCTTGCAACAATATCTCGGACGAGTTCGAAAACCAGGTTTGTCCGAATTTTTTCCCCGGAGTTAATGTGCCTTAGTTTGTTTTTAGCATTTATTTTCACTTTTAGCGCGATAACTGAATCAAATATTAACTGATTCAAACCATATTTGATATATGAGTCTCTTGCAACAATATCTCGGACGAGTTCGAAAACCAGGTTTATTAACCAATCATTCAATTTATATTTGGTATATAATTCTATTGCAATAATATCTCAGATGAGTTCGAGAACCAGGTTTGTCCGACTTTTTGGGCCTTGTGTGGGCCTTATTGCCAAGTTATTGGCAGAAGTTTTTTTCGACTGCCAATAAACTCGACATAGCATCTTAGATGCGTACCCCTTGTTTTTATTTGGATCTCTTTTATGTAAACTCTTTGTCTCATGCCTTTACTGTCAAATTACATTTCAATGAATCATTAATCAGTCTAGTTCAATCAAACTGGACACTCTGAATAACCTTGTATTATATAGGATAGGATACTGTTTTAATATCAAGAACTGTAAATGACCTTTTGGCCTTTAAAGATAAAAGCGATATTACTGCTGATTATTATTTGTTTCCATGTACTCTTTTGGGATGGACTTGTTTCCAGCTTTGATTTTTCCGGAATTTGACCAAAATGAAGATTTTCCAATTTAAACAGATTTAAAGGAAGTTTCATATTTGAATTTTTTTTAAAGTGCTCAAAAGTGATATTTTTCATCAGATTTATCTAAAAGTTGGTGTACATGTTTAAAGGTACTCAACCCGTAAAGAGGGTCCCCATCTCAACAGATTCCAACAACAACAATCCGATCAGAGGGTCCTATATTACTATTTCTTTGGCTTTGGGGGTAAAAAATATTTGATTCGAGTCGAGGAACCCATCAAACAAAGCTCAGAGTTATTAGATATTGATTTTTCAAATTTGTTATGTTCTCGAGATGAGTACCAATAACTGCCGTAATCTGCTCTGGATGTGTACCTCAAATCTATTCAAACAGACAAGGATGAATAACTCTAAAATCAAGTGGTAATTTTAACGCAATTTTGATTGAGTTCTGGGCCAGATAGTATTCCCGATGATGAAAAATAATAGATTTATAAAATCGATATCTAACAAATCTGAGCTTTGATGGGTGACTTCCTCGACTCGAATCAAATATTTTTGACCCCCGAAGCCATTGAAATAGTAATTGAGAGGAGTTTTATCGGGTTGAGTACCTTTAAGATGGGATTTTATTCTCAACTATTATTACAAATGGTTCAACGTTGCTAAAATAACTGCCATTTGAGTGTCTCCAAAATAGTACTGAACCCTATGGGGATTACCGACTATTCTACCTTTGCTCCCTGGTGGTAATAAGTATAAAATTATTATGAAAATACACACGCATGATTAAAGTAGTATTCTTTTCAAGAAATGCTTGACAGCAGTTACAAGAGGTAATGATAAATAAATTGTTCCTGGTTATGACAGTAGTTTTCATATGGTTTTAATTTTATACCGACACATGCTAAGAGGAAATTCTTGAAATTTACTCCATATTAGTCAATATAGCTCTTTAGGCACTTTTGTGATATTGAGTTATTTTAGAGGGTTGCCCCCATATATTCACCTAAAAAACCTGTTTACACAAAAAAAATCAGACTTGAAACAGGTAGGTTCATAAAGTAGACACATTTTATATTCAGACACTGCTATCACCAGTCCAAGAGAATGGATAATGACACTTAACAGTATGGTATTTGATCCTCATCTACAATGTACTACAGGTATGGAAGCCACCTCCCAATAATGAATATTAAACCTTTGATTAATACTGTATACAGGGATGATTGCCCCACCCTAATGGTGATTGCATTGTACATGATGTCATGCATGACTGTTGCATGAGGTATATGTATCTTTATTTCCTCCAATTCAGGAGAGTATGTCTGAATACAAACAAAATAAACACAGACAAAATTAGCGATAAGTATTTACAGAATAATATGAATGAAAAGTCAAATACAAGCTTCTGGAATATATACTAGGATCCTTAGTATACAAGTACATGTATACATTTGAATATTCTATTATTCATCTGGAGAGATGTTCAAGAAATAAAAGCAGATGACAGACAGACAACAAGATAATACAAGTGCTAGAGTTTCATAACTGAACATTTCCCACCTATGAATTAGAAACTCTACGACTTAATGTAATCTCATATATATTTTGAAGACCTCTGTATGTATGTATGTCTGTCTATGTCATTGATACAAATCTCTGATTCTCAACCGATCGGGACGAAACTTGGTACGTGTGTGTAGTTTGACCAGGCGGTTGTCGTATTGGTGAGCCCGTGCGGCGCCCGCTTCGCGCATGCGCAGACGAGATCTCGGAAACGGGTGGAGCTATCGACTTGAAATTTGCTATGTGAATGTATCTTGCCCCGGATACGAATTTTATCGGGTCGCCGAGCCCGTGCGACGCCAGCTTCGCGCACGCGCAGACGAGATCTCGGAAACGGGTGGAGCTATCGACTTGAAATTTGCTATGTGAATGTATCTTGCCCCGGATACGAATTTTATCGGGTCGCCGAGCCCGTGCGACGCCAGCTTCGCGCATGCGCAGACGAGATCTCGGAAACGGATGGAGCTATCAACTTGAAATTTGGTATGTGAATGTATCTTCCCCCGGATACGAATTTTATCGGGTTGCCGAGCCCGTGCGACGCCAGCTTCGCGCATGCGCAGACCAGATCTCGGAAACTGGTAGAGCTATCGACTTGAAATTTGGTTTTTGAATAGCCCGGGCAACGTCGGGCTCATCGACTAGTCTATACTATATATTTTGAGACTTCCGTGTATATATATGTGTGTGTGTACTTCATAGCGTTGATATATAAAGAGCGTTCGTTTTCCACAGTGTCTATATAAAGAGCGTCGTTTTCACTATCTACTTATCTGTATGACGGGAGTCTGATTGTAGCCTGTATATATTTTGAGACTTCCGTATATATATATATATGTGTGTGTGTGTACTTCATAGAATCGAAAACACGTTGACGGATCGAGCTCAAATTTCGTATATAAGTGTAAAATCCCACGGACACCACCGTGGTCGCGTTTTGGAGAAGCTCAGAGCACCGTTTCTCCCTTCCCAATCATCAAAATCACCGCAATCGGCACTTCGGGGTTAATAGCGTTGATATATAAAGAGCATTCGTTTTCCGCAGTGTCTATATAAAGAGCGTCGTTTTCACTATCTACTTATCTGTATGACGGGAGTCTGATTGTAGCCTGTCGCTCGAAATATTATGCAGAGAGATTTCACAACGGGAAGCGTTTGTTTTCAATTCAATGCAATGTTATCGCTCGAAATATTATGCTGAGAGATTTCACGACATTAGGACGGGTACGGCAGACTCGAAATATTATGCAGAGAGATTTCCCGACGGGAAGCGTTTGTTTTCAATTCAATGCAATGTTATCGTAGAGAGATTTCACGACGGGAAGTGTTTGTTTTCAATTCAATGCAATGTTATCGCTCGAAATATTATGCAGAGAGATTTCACGACATTAGGACGGGTACGGGCAGGTTTAAAAAAAAGAAAAAACAAAGAATGCGTTGTCTGTCGTTCCTAGGAAGGGGAGATTTCATCGGGTAAATTTTTCCGCCAGTAACAAAAATTTTATTAAAACAATTTAAAATTAAAAAAATTTAAAAATAAAAAAACAATTAAATTATAAAAAAGGAAAAAAAATTAATAAATATTAAAAAATTCAGAAAAAAAAAATATTAAATTTAAAAAACATTAAATTAATATTAAAAAATTAAATAAATAAAAACAAAATAATTAAAAAAAATGTCATGTTTCTGACCAACCACGCCAGTGGCGGGCTAACATGCTAGTATCTCATATATTTTGAAGACCTCTGTTTGTTTGTCTGTCTGTCTGTATGTCCTTTATATAATCGAAAACGGGTTGACCGATCGAGACCAAACTTCCTATCCAAAGGTAAAATCGCACGGGAATCGTCGACGTCGCATTTTGGAGAAGCCCAGAGCACCCATTCTCCACTCTCAGTGACAAAAAACGGCACTGCGGTGGTTAATCAAGTGATAATTTAATGAGCGTTTGTTTTTGACGCATCGCCATAAAGAGCGTTTGTTTACCATTCAACGTTATTAGCATCTGCAGAGAGATATACGGGAACAGACGAGATCTCGGAAACGGCCGGGTGGAGCTATCGACAATCGAAATTTGGTATGTCAATGTATCTTGCCCCGGATACGAATTTTATCGGGTCGCCGGGCCCGTGCGACGCCAGCTTCGCGCATGCGCAGACCAGATCTCGGAAACGGGTAGAGCTATCGACTTGAAATTTGGTTTTTGAATAGCCCGGACAACGTCGGGCTCATCGGCTAGTCTGTATATAATATGGCAAGGAATGGGCTATGAATTTACAATCTGAACAGTTGATTTCCTCAGGGAACTGGACTACTTGTCAATGAGCATATTTAGTAAACTGAACATTTCCAAATCACAAACGGTTCTCTGTGGACAGTGGACCTCGCGAGCGGTACCGTACATGCACATCCATGCAGCTAGGGCTGTGCTTGTATATACATATATATACATATAGGCAGGGATGTGGCTGGAGGTGGGGGTGTCTCACCCCAGCAGAGAGCTATATTTTCAATAGTTGGAAATTTCATACCTGCCACAACGAAATTTCACACCAACAATAGGTTGAAAATGTTCTTGTAGTTTGATTATAAAACAATTTATTGGGGGGAATTTATTGTTTTTCGACCAATATTTGCATATGTTCCTATTTTTTGTCAAATTTTTGACAGAAATGGACATCAGTTGGAAATTTTCCAACCTTAGGGGGGTGACAGGTTGGAAATTTCCAACACTTGGAAAGCTTGTGTCCTGGTCCCTCCCCCGTGGCCAGTCAAAAACTTCTAGTTAATTTAAGAAAACAATATTGTCATACAATTGGTCAACATTGTCATTAGAATTGTCATCAGTTGGAAATTTTCCAACCTAAGTGGGGGTGTAGGGTTTGAAATTTCCAACAGTAGGAAGGCTTGAGGCTAGTCTAGATGTTAGGATTTTGCGATTTTCTTGTTCAGATTTCAAAATTTTCGCACACCGGGCCGATAAACCATGGTCGGCCCGGTGTGTCATTGCCCCATCCACATGGCCAATACAAAACTGCTAATTAGTTTAACAAAACAATATTTTACTACATTTGGTCAAACTTGTAGACATAAATGGTCATCAGTTGAAGAATTTTCCAACCTGAGGGGTAGCATGAGGTTTGAAATTTCCAACACTAGGAAAGCTTCAGTTGAGGCCAGTCTAGATGCTAGGATTTGCGATTTTCTTGTATATAGTTTTCAAAATTTTCTCACACCGGGCCAAACAACCATGGTCGGCCCGGTGTTTCCTGGTCTGTTGTCGGTAGCTGTGTGCATTTGTCTGGAATTAGATCACTAGTTGTTTTTATGGGGGGCAATTTTCAGGTTAAAATATCTTAATGTTCTCATACTGGGAAAATAGAAGCATGGCTTATGAATATATAGGAAATTAGGCCTGAGCATGAGGTACAAGGGGGGGGGGGGGGGGTGTATATGGAATTATGCAAAAAGTTGTGTTGGTGCGATTCCGACTCAAGGGGGGGTGCAGTTGGAAATTCCCAAGGTGGACACCCCCCCCCCCCCCAGCGGAGACCCTCTATCCACATCCCTGCATATAGGACTTTCAGCGTTCACATATATTACCAGTTGCAATTCAACTGGCGTCGATAAGCGAGGGGTCCGCACGCGTGTAGTATCATCATGGTATCATGCACTGTTATGGGGCGGGGTGAACAACTTTGAATTTCCAAATGCACCCGGGCCACGCAGGCAGCCTGATCCCGTGAAAATAACTACAATCGGGTTTATAATTTTATAATTGCTAGAAATAAGCACACATTGGGATTATTTGAATACTCAAATAACTATATATGAGTCTCAACTCTGGTTATTAAAATAGCCTTATATGGGACTATTTCAATACAAATAAGCCCGTATATATATATATTGTACTTATTTCACAAGAACAGGCTGGAAAATAACAAATATAAATCAACCACGAGTTACCAGATCTATATATATACGCTCTTTATAATGTGTTTCACTGTGGCCCGTGCCATTCAACGGAATAACTGGTAAGTCAACTATGGGCTTAGTTCAGAATCATGCAAATATGTCCATTACGAACCTATATGTGAATATTTAGGTCCAATATGAAACCTATTTCCATGATGATACGTTGTTTTGAGTCCCACGCACGATTGCACGACTTCAGTCCAAATTTCAAAACAATTGAAGGGACTATATATATGACCGCGTCCCTTTTCTATAGACGCCCATGGGCTGACAACGCACGAGGATGAAAGGATTCCCAGATGACAACAATTAATAATTCTGACAACATATATATAATAGTCCAGGAGATATTGGTCGACCTCTGCACCCCCCCCCAGGACTCAACTTCACCCGACTAATTTTCTTCCTTAAGGTCTCCTCTAATTTTTTTCACTTGTTAACAAGAAACAAAAGTGGCCGCAGAGACTCCAGACAAGATGGCGTCCATCATGGCGGCCATTTTCTTTTAATGCACCAGGTCTCTTTGATCGCCATTATAGTAAAGATGATAGCACATGTGGTCTTTTTTTTCCGCTCGATTCGTTATGCTAATATACAACCCTTACAAATTAGCCAAAAATCCGACACCAGAATCCAATATGGCGGCCAAGATGGCCGCTGAAATGTGAAAATATGCAATTTTTATGACATGTTACCACCTTTCGTTTGTCTCTGTGGGAAAATGTTAGAATTTTTGCGTCATGTTATACATGTATCATATAGAGGAGTCATTGGTGAACACACGGGGACCATAATATGCATTCATTGCGGGATATTTTTGCCCGATATCACGTTTTCCCCAAATGCCGGTATCATAGGTCAAAGCCGAATCTCCGTTAATAACGCGATGTTATGTTTCGAATCAATGAATGTTATTGCTATTATAGCAACACACATGCATATATATTTGCAGGAGATAGGATTCCTCTTATACCTGAGTTGAGGAATATTTACCCAAATCCAAGATGGCGGCCAAAATGGCCACCAGAATAAAAAAATGGTCGAAAATCGCTGATTTTAACATCAATGAGCATTATTGTCATGACAACTCCACACCTGCTTACTATTGTAAGTTGGGATCACTTAGGCGAAGAACTTTCCTTGTACCATATCCAAACAAAAGTCCCCCAAATCCAAAATGGCGCCCACAATGGCGGACAGATTTTGAAAAATCACCGAAATTCCCTCATATTCACATCATTGGGCATTATTGTCGAGACAACTCCATCCGTGCGTACAGTTGAGTTGGAAATACTGAGGCGAAGTAATTACCTTACACAGGGATGTGGCTAGAGGGTCTCCGCTGGGGGGGTGTCCACCTTGGGAATTTCCAACTGCACCCCCCCCCCCCTTGAGTCGGAATCACATCAACACAACTTTTTGCATAATTCCATTTGCACCCCCCCCCCCATTGAGTCGGAATAATCACACCAACACAACTTTTTGCATAATTCCATTTGCACCACCCCCCCCCCCTTGAGTCGGCGGAATCACACCAACACAACTTTTTGCATGATTCCATTTGCACCCCTCCCCCCTTGTACCTCATGCTCAGGCCTAATTTCCTATATATTCATAACCCATGCTTCTATTTTCCCAGTATGAGAACATTAAGATATTTTAACCTGAAAATTGCCCCCAAAAAAACAACTAGTGATCTAATTCCAGACAAATGCACACAGCTGCCGACAACAGACCAGGAAACACCGGGCCGACCATGGTTGTTTGGCCCGGTGTGAGAAAATTTTGAAAACTATATACAAGAAAATCGCAAATCCTAGCATCTAGACTGGCCTCAACTGAAGCTTTCCTAGTGTTGGAAATTTAAAACCTCATGCTCACCCTCAGGTTGGAAAATTCTTTAACTGATGACCATTAATGTGTACAAGTTTGACCAAATGTAGTAAAATATTGTTTTGCTAAACTAGTTAGCAGTTTTGTATTGGCCATGTGGATGGGGCAATGACACACCGGGCCGACCATGGTTCGGTCCGGTGTGCGAAAATTTTGAAATCTGAACAAGAAAATCGCAAAATCCTAACATCTAGACTAGCCTCAAGCCTTCCTACTGTTGGAAATTTCAAACCCCAATTCAAATTCCAATGACAATGTTGACCAATTGTATGACAATATTGTTTTCTTAAATTAACTAGAAGTTTTTGACTGGCCACGGGGGAGGGACCAGGACACAAGCTTTCCAAGTGTTGGAAATTTCCAACCTGTCACCCCTCTAAAGTTGGAAAATTTCCAACTGATGTCCATTTCTGTCAAAATGTTTGACCAAAAATAGGAACATATGCAAATATTGGTCGAAAAACAATAAATTCCCCCCAATAAATTGTTTTATAATCAAACTACAAGAACATTTTCAACCTACATGTATTGTTGGTGTGAAATTTCGTTGTGGCAGGTATGAAATTTCCAACTATTGAAAATATAGCTCTCTGCTGGGGGGGGGGTGAGACACCCCCCCACACCCCCCTCTAGCCACATCCCTGACCTTACATCTCATGCAAGAAATGGTTTTCCAAATTGAAGATGGCGGCCAAAATGGCGACCGAAATTTGAAAACAAGTCTACATTCCTTTACTTTCTTACGATGGGCGTTATTGTTTCGCGATTTCTATCCAGCATTACATGTTGATATGGAATAGTGATATGAAGTATTCATTAGGGTTTGGCAATTGATACTCACAGCCAAGATCGCTGCTAAATTGGCGGCTAGAAATTGAAAAGAAATCGATATTTTCACATATTAATTTCAACTTTTTGTCATAATATCGGTATGTATGGTCGAAACTGTACATAAACCATCTGCTAGTTCAACTTAAAGGTATAAAAACGCATAACATAGCTCGTATCCTTCTTGAAAGATGAAAAACCACCATTAATATCGCGATGTGGCATTTCGAAATCCAGTCTCCACTTAGCACCGATAATGGCCGTAAGCGAGGTGCGCCGAATAGTTATATCAGAACAATTACCTGATAACAGATTCTGATTTGCCACGTCACGTCCATAATTATCTGGACCAGCTTCCATTTCTTTGTCTGATAAATATAGGTCGCTCACACCGACAAATTATTCACCACTTCCTGGGAGTAGGGTCCCTCTAATCATAACGTTTCAAACAATTCATTTTCCGGTGTCTAGCTTACGATTTTAAATATTTGCTAAATATGATATTTGTGCGTCATCTTGAACTAGGAAGGTACATGGCCGATGAGTATACAAGGCTACAAGCTTACAGAAGGTCATCTCTATGTATGTGTCTCATACCCCATGGGATAACGACATGTACACCTGGCGAACCAGTTAGCTAGTCACTTATCAATAGATGGTTTATCAACTCACAAACTCAGCGAACGCATTGGCATATGTGGACAACTTCGACAGTGTTTCGAAGGTTGCTAACTGTCTCATTCCCTTGGACAGATGTCTATCTGCTACGGAGAAGACCCTAGTGTACAGACTACCCACACTTCTTGACCATTATCCGAAGCAAACTGTGTGACGCCCCGCAGTTGTCTCGTCGAATATCTCCCAGCAGAGAAGAACAATGCTCGCGGTGCTAGTTTGTGGACATGCGCCATGATACTGGGAATGACATGGGCCACTGTATACACCACCCCTACACCTGGTGCATGTTTAAGATATCGAATGGCATGCGTGTTGGTTTTATTTGGTGTGGTAAAATTGTATTTCCACATCCGTTTCGAAGCCTTTCTGTTTCAACTACGTACACCTTTGCCTGGATAATACTATGCTAGCCTCCATCAAAACAGTCGGATGGACTAAAGGATAATGTCTTAAAAGCATGAATGTATGCGTGTTTTGTTATCCTCTCTCGGGGTTAGGGTCAGTATGTGGGCGATATTATTCAAGAAAATGTCAGGAACTGTGGTGCATTTATTTCACTATGTATTTAAAGAACAATATACAGTCTCGATGGCAATGGCTGTGGACGTTGGGGAACGCGACCTTTATGATCATATAGCTTTATATATATAACTTTAGAATATAGTAGTTAATGTCTCATGCAGGAAAATGGTCGCATTGGTGATGTTACCAAGAAATCACTTGGTGTACCAACGTTTGTTGAACTGAATGCAAGAACTCATCAATGTAACATTCCTCTGGATGTTCTTCGCGTTGAACATTTAACCCTTTTGTTGGTGGCATTTGTACATTCTTGAACCATACCACCCAGCGTGAGCATGACATATCAACCAACTATCAAAGGTATCGCCTTTAAGACTACACCCCAGTCTTGGTGGGGCTTATACAACAGTAGCCAATGGCATACTCCTGGTCCAGTTGTTTAAGAACGGCTTCCAAACGGATGGGAACACACACTCTTAGCATACAAGGAAGGCAAAGCCACACATGAGATCCTGTCGGAATCTAAATCATAACAAAATGAGGGGCGGTGCAGTCATGGTCCAATTTAATTTCCACTGTCATGACACATACCCACAAACTAGCACCGTGTGTATTGTTATCATCTGCTTGGATCTGTTCGGTGAAACGATTGCTGGACGCCAACATGCAAGCTTGTTCTTATGATCATGTTCAAGGAGTTTGGGTATAGTATGCATTATGGTCTTCTACGGCTACGCCTAAGCAGAAATACATCCGTCAAATGTCGGGCTTGCAACATTCGAAGCCATATACAGAAGTTGTCCGGGTACGTCAGTGCATTAGATGAGTATGTGAATTGATAAACCATATATTGAGAAGTGGCTGTTTGGGAAGATCACCAGGTGTACACGTTGTTATCCCCATTAGGTCACCAAAGCTGACAATACGCAGATAGATAGGTCCTTCTGAAAGCTAGTATACGCATCGACCGAATACCTTTATAGTGTATCGCACAAGATGACGCATATACCCCATATGTAGCATCTGAATTATACCATAAGCTATACCACGAATGAAGCTCGCTAAGAATTCCAAGTTTTCGAAACAAACACGTGAGCTGGACACCGGCATATGTATTGTTTGAAACATTCCGATTAGTGGCACACTCCTACAAAGAAGAGTAGTGAACTGTTATTGTGAGTTAGATAGATTAATCTGACGAAGAGATGGAAACGAGTCTAGATAATACTGAATGTGGCAATTCAGAATAAGCTCAGGTACTGTTGTTTTGATTCTTGGAAGTCATAATATGACTATTCGGCGCACCTATATACGGCTACGGCCAGTATATATATGAGCCCTTAGTGGAGAATGGATTTTGAAATGCCACATTGCGATTGTGGGTTTTCATCCTTCCAAAAGGCTACGACTTACATTGGAACTAATAGATGGCTCATATTATGTACCGTTTCGTTTATACAAATCAATATTATGACAAAAAGTTGAAATTAGTATGTGATAATATCGGCTTCTTTTCAATTTCTGCCTGTCAGTTTGGCCGCCATATTGACTGTGAGTATCACTTGCCAAACCCTAATGAATAATTCATACATATCAACATGTAATGGTGGGTAGAAATCGCGAAACAATAACGCCCATCCTAAGAAAGTAAAGGAATGTAGGCGTGTTTTCAAATTTCGGTCGCCATGTTGGCCGCCATCTTCGATTTGGAAAACCATTTCTTGCATGAGATGTAAGGTAATTACTTCACCTCAGTATTTCCAACTCAACTGTACGCATGGATGGAGTTGTCTCCACAATAATGCCCAATGATGTGAATATGAGGGAATTTCGGTGAATTTTCAAAATCTGTCCGCCATTTTGGATTTGGGGGACTTTTGTTTGGATATGGTACAAGGAAAGTTCTTCGCCTAAGTGTTCCCAACTTACAATAGTAAGCAGGTGTGGAGTTGTCATGACAATAATGCTCACTGATGTTAAAATCAGCGATTTTCGGCGATTTTTTATTTCTGGTGGCCATTTTGGCCGCCATCTTGGATTTGGGTAAATATTCCTCAACTCAGGTATAAGAGGAATCCTAGCTCGAGTATCTCCTGCAAATATATATGCATGAGTGTTGTTATAATAGCAATAACATTCATTGATTCGAAACATAACATCGCGTTATTAACGGAGATTCGGCTTGGACCTATGATACCGGCATTTGGGAAAACGTGATATCGGACAAAGATATCCCGCAATGAATGCATATTATGGTCCCCTTGTCCCCGTGTGTTCGGCAATGACTCCTCTATATGATAAATGTATAACATGACGCAAAAATGCTAACATTTTCCCACAGAGACAAACGAAAGGTGGTAACATGTCATAAAAATAGCATATTTTCAAATTTCGGCGGCCATCTTGGCCGCCATATTGGATTCTGGTGTCGGATTTTTGGCTAATTTGTAAGGGTTGTATATTAGCATAACGAATCGAGCGGAAAAAAAGACCACATGTGCTATCATCTTTACTATAATGGCGATCAAAGAGACCTGGTGCATTAAAAGAAAATGGCCGCCATGATGGACGCCATCTTGTCTGGAGTCTCTGCGGCCACTTTTTTTTCTTGTTAACAAGTGAAAAAAATTAGAGGAGACCTTAAGGAAGAAAATTAGTCGGGTGAAGTTGAGTCCTGGGGGGGGGGCGGGGGGGGGGGGGGGTGCAGAGGTCGACCAATATCTCCTGGACTATAACCCAAAAAGTAATAAACAGTGCTATATTGACCCTCCATACATTCACAACTTCAGCCCAACTTTCTAAAACAATTGGGGCGGGCTATATGGTCATGTCTCTGTACTGTGGACACCCATGAGCTGGCACCGCCTGAATATGAAAGGAGTCTGGAATGACTATCATATTTCTGACTACGTGGTCGATTTCAAAAGGTGCCACTTTGTATGTGCAGCCAAATTAACATATACTCAAATATTTGGAGATATCTCTAAATATTTGGAGATATCTCTAAATGATTTGGAGATATCTCTAAATATTTGGAGATATCTCTAAATATTTGGAGATATAAATCATTTGGAGATATATCTAAATCAGCACATATCCATATATAATTGAACCTGGAATTGGACTTATATCTAAATGAATTAGAGATATCTCCAAATTAATTGAAGATATCTCTAAATCATTTGAAGATATATCTAATTCATTTGAGGATAAGTTCTTTTTTAACATATGTCACATATCCGTAAATAAAATACTTCTCCATAATTCGATTTGGAGATATCTCCAAATAATTGGAAATATCTCCAAATGATTTAGAGATATCCCTAATCATTTGGAGATATCTCTTAATGAATTGGAGATATCTCTAAATAATTGGAGATATCTCAAAATCGACATATCCACAATTGGACATATCCGTAAATAAATACTTCTCCATAATTCGATTTTCGAGATATCTCTAAATATTTGGAGATATCTCTAATTAATTCAGTTGAAGATATCTCTAAATATTTGGAGATATCTCCAAATAATTGGAGATATCTCCAAATGAATTGAAGATATCTCTAATTATTTGGAGATATCTCTAAATGTTTTGCACTTCTCCTCAAATAAGTACCTATCTGTAATAAAGAAGAGCAATTGGAGATATCTCCAAATCATTTAGAGATATCTCTCTAATTATTTGGAGATATCTCTAAATGTTTTGCACTTCTCCTCAAATAAGTACCTATCTGTAATAAAGAAGAGCAATTGGAGATATCTCCAAATCATTTAGAGATATCTCTAAACACATTGGAGATATCTCTAAATGAATTGGAGATATCTCTAAATGATTTATGGATAAGTGGATAAATCGAATATACTTCTCCGTAAATGCATTTGTGGATATCTCTAAATGATTTGAAGAGATCTTCAAATATTTGGAGATATCTCCAAATGAATTAGAGATATCTCCAAATGAATTAGAGATATTTCAAAATATATAGAGATATCTTCAAATGCTTTGGTGTCCTAAATAGTTAGGATATGAATTGAAGAGCTATCCAAATCGATTTAGAGATATCTGCAATTTATTTGAAGATATCTCCAAATGAATTAGAGATATCTCCAAATATTTAGAGATATCTCCAAATATTTAGAGATATCTCCAAATATTTGAGTATATGTTAATTTGGCTGCCCATAACTTTGAGCCCTATTCGAAAAAGTGGAAGTATAGCGATGTCATTTTGAGATAACTCCACATTCATGTGAATTTTATCCATATCTAATATATTGTCAATAAATACGAATCTCATATTTTTCACATATGTGATTCATCATATCAAGAGGTGTTAAACTGAACAACATCACAACTATTGAAACTTTAAGTGCAGTCAAAGTTTACGGTACCGGTATTAAACTATTTGGGGGTATGTGGGCATGACTGATATCCCTGCCCCGAAACACCCTGTCGCCACGCCCAATGATTGTGCAAATGAAATTTCATAGATGAACACCCCACGTGGGAATACCATGATATTAGAACATGCGTTATTGTAATGACGGTATAACACCGTATACTCATATTGAGTCATAATGGTACGTGTGGTAGCGAAAACGTGCGGTACGAGAAAGCTAAAGTATGAAAATATCATATTCGCTCTTCGAGATAATGAAAGTTAAATTATCTGATTATATCAGTTTATTTGGTATCAGTTTTTGATATCGTCAACAGATCATAAGTATGTTCAATGTAAGTTCGGTTTCATCAAGATGTCTGAGACGGTTGTATGTTAGTTCGAAAAATAAAACTAACTACGGAGTGCTGTCACCATATTTCGATGTAAGCACATGCTGGAATTCCCCAATCCAAAGTCATGTTGGAAAATACATCCGACACAAATCACGCAAAAGTGGTCAAGATATATCTTCTGTGGTTAAACCTGTTAAAATTTCACCATCTCCCAGTGATGATATTGATGTTGGTGCCGATTTAGCAGGGAAATTAAAGAAAAAACAACTTTTGAAAACATTGAATGACTTTTTCCAGAGAGTAGAAATAAAGAAACTTGCCAAAGAAAATGGGCTTGATTCAAGACTCTTCTTACAAGCATATCTCAGTTTCAGAAGGTTATGTGCTGACAGTGAACATCTTCCCGCAGATCTTCACATTACCTTCAGTGACATTCTTCAGGGCGTTGGCCATGTTGATGACCTATTTCCATATTTTATTCGCCATGCGGGAGAAATATTCCCTCATTTGCAGTGTATGGATGACTTGAAAAAGATCAGTGATTTGACTCTGCCTCCAAACTGGTATCCAGAAGCTAGAGCTATTCAAAGAAAAATAATTTTCCATGCTGGACCAACAAACAGTGGAAAAACTTACCATGCTCTGAAAAGTTTCTTAGAAGCCGAATCTGGTATTTATTGTGGTCCATTGAAATTACTCGCTGTTGAGGTCTTTAAGACAAGTAATGAGAAAGGCACTCCATGTGATCTTGTCACTGGAGAAGACAGAAAATTTGCTCTTGATGAACAGAATCCTGTCAACCATACTTCATGTACTGTGGAGATGACAAGCATAATAAACCATTATGATGTTGCTATTCTTGACGAGATACAGGTCATCAAAGATCCACAGCGAGGCTGGGCTTGGACTAGAGCCTTACTTGGATTGTGTGCAAAAGAGATCCATCTGTGTGGTGAAGCCTCTGCGATTGATTTAGTCAGCGATCTGATGACCCATACTGGGGATGATTTTGAAGTGAGGAAATATAAACGATTGACTAGTTTGACAGTTCTAGACAAGGCTGTTGAGAACTTCAATAATGTTATGGCTGGCGATTGTATAGTGTGTTTCAGCAAGAATGATATATATTATGTTACTCGCCAGTTGGAGAATTTAGGAAAGAAATGTGCTGTGATATATGGGAGTCTTCCACCAGGCACCAAACTTGCACAGGCTGAGAAGTTCAATGACCCAACAGACCCCTGTAATATTATGGTCGCAACAGATGCCATTGGTATGGGTATCAACCTAGCTATCAAGCGTGTTGTGTTTTACTCACTTGTTAAGCCACAGCTAAGTATGTCAGGAGAGAAAGAGATGGAAGTCATCACAACATCACAGGCGCTTCAAATTGGTGGTAGAGCAGGACGATATGGCACTATTTATGAGAATGGAGAGGTGACAACATTCCAGAGGAATGATCTTCCATTATTGAATGATGTCCTCAATAAAGATATTTTACCGATTGATGTTGCTGGTTTGCATCCAACAGCCGAGCAGATTGAACTTTTCTCCTACCACTTGCCAAATGCAACATTATCTAATTTGATTGATATCTTTATCACCATGTGTGAGGTTGATGGTGAACGATACTTTATGTGTAACATGGATGATTTCAAATACCTTGCTGATTTAATCGAACATGTACCACTACAGTTAAGGATTCGCTATGTGTTTTGCTGTGCACCTACACCTAAAAAACAACCATTTGTTTGCAGCATGTTTCTGAAATATGCTCGAAAGTTCAGTAAGAGTGAGCCGCTAACATTGGACTGGCTATGCACTCAACTCAAATGGCCTTTTAGAATTCCCAAAACTATCATGAGCCTTGTACATCTTGAAGGAGTTTTCGATGTTCTAGACTTGTATTTATGGTTGGGGTATAGGTTTCCAGATATGTTCCCCGATTCCGAGCATGTGCAAGACATGCAGAAAGAAATGGATGAAATTATTCAATTAGGAGTCTATAATATCACAAAACTTGTCAAGGCATCACAAACTAAAGGTGGTGGCATGCCTAAATTTGATGTTCCAGAAATGCAATTTGGTGATGATCCCAATTTGAAAAGTGAGTTATCAGTGCAAGAAGATGTTCCTAAGGGTGTTTCTCAAAAATTGCATCAAACAAGAAAACTGCGTGGCTGGAGTACAGTGGACAAAAAGAAAGTAGAAGCGAACTCAGCAGTAAAGGGAGGCAATGTGACACAAACACTACTGAAGAAAGGCTTGATAAACCAAGAAACTCTCAAACAACTGCAGGAAGAGTGGAAGAAAAATCTACAGAAGGAAATGGAGGATGATAAGAACAAATAATTTTATTCACGATTCACTGAGGACCATTGAAATAATTAATTACAGTAATGCCCTAAGCAATCGACTCGTTAACCACAGCAGAATTATGGGTAACTTTTCAGGATTTAGTCGGAAATATGGCTTCTTGCCATTCATCGGAAAGCTCTCGGGGAGAGCTTTCCAATGAATGGCAACAAGCCATATTTCCGACTAAATCCTGAAAAGTTACCCATAATTCTACTATGGTTAACGAGTCAATTACTTAGGGCATTACTGTACCTTACTTGTATTTAACTTTGTGTAGTACTATTTTTCGCAACTCCCACTGGTGCATGAATTTAAAAGTGAGTAAAAATGAACTCAAAGACATAACGGTCAAACATGAAATATAAAAGTGTTTGCATATTTATCGGTATAGATGTACACTCTGCGATATAGATGTAAACTCTGCGAAGTGTCATTTCTGAAGTTAGTGGCCTATTGATGATCATTGATGTCACATTACTTTTCATGCCTGTGATACCCATAACTGGTAACGTACCACAATTAGTATTGGACCAAGTGTATTAGAATTACTTGTCTTCTCAACTAAATAATTAACAGTTATTTTTTGCACACTGTTATTTATATCGTGGAAGTATTTAAATGTACCTTCAGGAACGAGCCAGAAATGTAACTGCATGTCATCAGAAACACAATTTTATGGAAATATTTTGAATTCATGCATTCGGGTGAAAACTGAGCGAAAAGTGATAATGTGCAAATTTAAATATGAGTAAGGTAGAAAGAGATACAATAATGTTCACATCTCTTATAATGATATGTACATCATGTATGGAATATACCAGGGTTTCCTCTAGGGTTGGGGGGAATGGTACCCCTATAGCCACTGGGAGAAAATCTCAGTTCACCAACTGATTTCGAACATCTACTATTATTTGGTAAATCACTGTAATCAGTCTATAATTTAATCCTAAGTTATGGAGGTCGACAGTAAATTATATAAGTAGATAAAGTCAAGGAATTGTAATTGTCATTTTGTATGGCATAAAATTGATATTGTAGGTACTGCCCACTTAAAAAAAAAAACGCCAAGTAAAATCTGTGGACAAAATAAATGCACTGACAAGTACAGCCAAACACAGACAAACACAGCTGCCCAACAATGGTAGAGAATTTTTTTTTAATTTCCAATTTATTTCTATGTCCCGACTTCACTACATTCATGAAACCATTATATACAATGATATATTCCTGATCTGATAACCTTCAGCAGATAACATCTGGACCTGGTCTACACAATATCATTCACAACAGTGTGTTATTTGACCTTGTAATCGCCACATAATCAGGCAGAATCAACCAGGTGGCTTCTGGCGATGTCTACTTTAATATCTTTGAGAATAATGCAATAATTATTAATGTGTTTAGGCCTGACTGGCATTCTGTTTCCCTCGCAATATGGTTCACAAGTGATCAGCCTTAGATGTTAGATTATATTTGCTTTGTTTATCATTCTCAATTTGGTTTATTTAGTGGCACATATTCAGGTGATGTAGCCTGTAGGCATTAATCTGGATCGCATAGAGGAATATGTCGGATCATGATGTCAACCACCGGTTGAACTGGCCCATATACACAAGGGCTCTGCTGTCTTAAAAAAACAACTTCCAGTGTAAATTATGCAGATCGGTGAATGATTAGCACAGTTTTACTATGATCAGAGATTGATAAACAAGATTTTATGTTTCTGATTTTAATTTTTTTTTTTTTCACAGGCAAACAATGCAATAGTTGTATAATATATTTTACAAATTTATGTTCTGACAACTAGCAACAAACACTAAAATTACATATATTATATATAATATATAATTATATATAATTAGATCATTAGAGCTGCCCTGGTGCAGAATTAGACACCCTGTGCCAGTGCATTCTCTTATAAAGGCGAGTATGTCTTCCATAGGGAGCCTCACATATATAAGAGAATGCACTGGCTTACAAGGTCAATGTAAATTTTGTTAAGCCAATGTATTCTATTATATATGCAAAGCTCATGGGAGACTAGCATAAGAGAATGGATTGGCACAGGGTTTTCGCAAAATTTCAGGATGCTCCAGTCATGGAAGGGTTAAAGTCTGTTTTTATTAAATATTTTGACAAACATCCCTCTGGACAATACTGTGACATGACTGGGTTATTGTATATAATTATTTAACTGTTATTATCTCCATACCTATGTTTAGGTTCATGATAAATACACTGATTTATTGGACACACAAATACAATTTGTCTTTGGCCTCAACAATAGCATGTGTTTGTGGTCTCCCTACCTACATGTACCATGAAAAGCCCTCTGATTCTAATTAAAAAATTTATAGGCAAATTTTTAAATGATACCTGGACTATCTATGTACAAGTCTACAAATAGTGTTTCTGTCATTTGTACAATGAGGTCCCCAGAGTGAATTTAGTGATGCTATCCCGCATGGTGAGCTAGTATCACCAAATGCACCCTCTGGGAACCTCATTCTGCTTAGGCTTCAACGCTTTGGGAGACCTAGGTTCAGATTGAATTTCCCCAGTTGAAGTTGGTGATGGTCACCCATTATTCACCTCGATTACAGTCGATTATGCATTTTATCTTCTGCAAATTAGGGGATATAGAATCTTCCCAGAAGGGAAAAAGTAACTAAAAACAATGTTAATTTGAGACTATAGATACTTCCCAAAAGATGAGGTCTAAGCAGAATGAGGTCCCCAGAGGGTGAATTTGGTGATGCTAGCCCACTGTGCGGGATATCATCCCTAAATTCACCCTCTGTGGACCTCATTCTGCAAATGACAGACACACTAAACTGCATGCTTGTCTATGAAATATCTGCATAAACATATTTCATTCTACAGTAGTCCCAGATTATCTTTATATGTTGTGCAATATATTATAGCACTAATTGGTGGGGATCACAGTATGTAGAGAGCAAACCCCATAGAAAAGGTTTTTATGCATCTATGTACTGAACAATAAATTGTCTTCAAAAAAATATGTGGTAGTTTTGATTGATGTTCACATAGACTGAAAATTTCAACAAAAATACTTTTCATTTACTACCCATAATAAAAGTGATACCAGTAAGAATATTCGCCATGTAATAAATACATGTACAAAAAATACCCATTTCCTGTGGAGTTTGTGCCTGAACCCTGAACTCACACAGTAACTTCAATATCTAATTTTTTTTAAATCTCTGCCTTCCCTCATTTTTATGTTTACCCATACCATAGTATGGTAAACATAGTGTCGTCCGGATTGACCACTCGTCGTTCATCTAGCCGTCCGTCTGTCCGTAGACACTTTACGCATGGTGCGATAACTCAAATATTTTCTATCTGATTGGAACCAAATTTTGTATATGAATTTCTCAGCACAAAAGACAGATCGAGTTCGAATATGGGTAACACCATTATAACTCTGCCAAGGGTACCCCGAGTCACCACACCAAATTTGGTTTAAATCGGTCCAAAATCTTGTGTTATGTACTGGTAAATTTGTTTGGAGTGACATTAAATCCAATTCACCAATTCCATCCCATGCCTTTGGACTACTTAGCTGTTGATAAGGCTATACTATTTTCTGATGTCTCTTATGCCATTGTGCAGATAATCTGATAAAGAAAGCTATGGTATCTAATTTAAAATACACATTCAACAATACACATCACATGCTATTAACAGTAGACTTGGACATCTGTGCTGCCATGCACAGCTGAAGATATCACTCTACAGATTGTCTGAGGTCATTATAAATGATATTGGTTTAATAGAGATGTCAGCTTTCAACATAAACAATTCCTGTGTGATTTGTTGACAGCTCTGCTATATAATTGATATTAATGGGTCAGCAGTGAGGTGGCTTATCTTGATCTATATTTGTTGGTAGAATTTGATACATTTACTTTATTACATTATCATGGTAAACTTAAATTGGACTCTCTTAACCCAAGTATTCCATGTCCAGGTCACCTTTCACATTTAACCCAAGGCTGTGGTGGTGCAGCATTACAGATCCCGTACCAGTGCATTCTCTTATATAAATGCGAGTGACCCATAAATTCCAATAATTTGTGTTATGTACATTTGTCTATAATAGTACATAACAGTATACTCTATAATTCAACAGCAAAACTCTCATTTATGATTCCGTTCATAGTAATTTACTATCGCCAATGGATGGGTTATCATCTGCCGATTGTGATCGGCCTCGCGTTCAGGATCATGTTACCGCAAACACAGATATTAGTGTTGAGGCCTTTAAATACACAGATATTATTGTTGAGGCCTAGATATGTTGGATTAAAGTTGGAATCTTTATGTCAGTTCTCTGAATGAATTTCAAACGAAGAAAATTTATGTGTTCCTTTAATTTTATGATTGTGTATATTAAATTGATACATCATATGTTGATAAATATTTTTCCACCGGACATGCTTGAAAACCTCCACATCTATAAGCTTTCAAAGAATAATACATTTATGTACATGTATTTTTATAGGGAATCTCTCAGATCATGGGCCTTCATGCTGTATATTTTGCGATATTTATCATTTTTGAGACATAGCAGTCGCAAAAATAACTCAAATCAATATAAAGTTGCCAGGGCTATGGAGGCCAATTCACATTTAGCTGATTCCTCTTAAAAATGATTTCTCTAAACAAGAATTATGGCCGTTGAATTCTCTTAAGAGAAATTGCATTCTTCTAAAAAAAAAATGCATTTACAGAAATTGAATTGTTCTTTAAAAAAAATTAATTCCTCTTAACAAAAAATAAACTTCTCTTAACAAGAATTTGTTCGGAATTCCTCTTAAGAATTGATTTTTTGTTAAGAATCTTTTTCTTGTTAAGAATAATTGAATTCTTCTTAAGAGCAATTTCATTCCTGTTAAGAGAAATAATGGCACTGATATCGAAGGAATTGCTGTTAAGAGAAATGCAATTCGTCTTAAGACAAATTCAATTTCTCTTAACAAAATTTTTCTTAAGAAGAATTCAATTGCTCTTAACAAGAAATTAATTCTTCGTAACAAACATTAAATTCTTTGAATTTAATTCTGCTTAAGAGAAATTGTTTTTTAAATATGAATTAGGCCTCCCATACAGCACTCGGTGTTCCAAGTATTACAACCTACTAGCAGTGTTATTCTGCATAAACGTGTAGTATGCCCCCCCCCCCCCCCCCCCCCCCCCCCCCCCCATGGAGACTATAGAAATGAGCGGTATCCGTCCGTGTGTCTGCCGAAACTTTTGTTTTTCGGATGATAACTTGTACAGTATTCCACATAATTTGATGAAACTTGGTTTGTGACATTCATATGAGAATGTCCCAATCAAGTTTGAATATGGATCCAATCCCACCATTTCTGGTGAAGTTATGCCCCTTATCGACTTAGAATTTGCGAATTATTTTATTGTCCTGATGATAACTCAAGTTATGATTATCCAATAGCTTTCAAATGTAGTATCTGGATTAATCACATGAAAATACAGGTCAATTTTGAATTTGAGTTTGGTCCGACCATTTCTAATGGAGTTTTTCCCTTTTTCGACTTAGAATTTGCCAATTATTCTGGTATCTATTCAATATGTTAACATCGTAAACGATTGGAAACAAAGTCTGTTTTGATTCAATGATTGTTTCCAGAAACAAATTTTTCATTTCTAAAATAGCTATAAACGGTCAAATAAACCCACCTTCTACGTGTGGTATGGCATAGAGACATGTTATTTTGATCAGAGCTGTGGCATTGTTTTAAGGATCTGGAGGACACAAATATATCACTCACATTTCAGATAGCTCCCCTATTATATGCTTACCTTCCAAATTCCAATGTACATCACTTTGATGATTAATCAGCAACGCTTTGGGTCAAGATTCTTTTCGAACTGCACATGTGGTGATGTGCCAAACAAATTGGTTCTCACACCTGTGGTTCTCTGAAAAGCTAACCTTAAATTTACTGTCATCATCAATCCATAAATCCAACATAATTAATTGTATTGGGGTATAATTAAATCATACGCCTGCATAAGATGTTAAAGGGGTACTGTACGCCATTTTCATTAAATTTCCAGTGACAACAACGATCTAATATCGATAATATATAGAAACATAAGTAATTTGAGTCGAAGATGTATTCTGTAAACGCTCAGGTTAATAGGCTATCTTAAAATTTTATAATTTAAAAGTTAATAATTTGATATAAATTTAATTTATGACTGGAGCCATAAAATGGCGTCAATTAAATTACGAATTACCGTAATCAAAAACAGTAATTGAGGGATACTGGATTGTTAAACCGACCGCACACACGATCGCTTAAAATATTATGATGATACGGGGAGAACACTCAATCCACTCACTGACTAGCGACGATACAATAACTTAAATGATTATATGGGACTAGTATGCATATAATATAACTTTTATTTGATTCATTTGGTTGAAAACTTTACAAAAATTACTCGACAACGACAATTTGTATTTTTGCATTCCGGTAAATTTGTCATCCGTAACATGACTTCGTACTCAACAGACTTTCAAATAATGGAAAAATTGTTACCTTATTCTCCGACTCGGAGACTATAGAAACCAACAACAACATTTGGCGTACAGTACCCCTTTAAATTACGGAACACTGAAAAACAATTGGTTGTCACTTAAAGATACGGGCGGTGTTGGCGGTGGGTATGCTGTTAAAATGTTCACCTCCGTCAAAAACCGCCATAAACAGAAAGAATAGTAAAATATAGACAGACGTTGTTCTTATACCAATCAGAAATATGGCATAGACAGTATGTTATTGTCAATTTGATTTCCCTTTGTTGTGTAAACAAAAGCAAATAAACGTTACGTTTCCTGGCTTTTGTTTAGATACGGATATGGTAACATAAAGAGCGTTATTTGTTACTGTTTTCCTGATATGGAAATAATAAAGAGCGTTTATATCATTTTTGTGTGATTAACCAATGGAATTACGCTGTGTTATGTAAACAGAAGCAGAACTTCTGTAACACGAGCAGGTCCTTGTTTACGTACACCATCGTACGTCTTGACGACAATATAATATTTACGCGCTCATTATGTTTGGCATATGAAAAAAACTTTATATATTTTAATATTCCTTCTGTTGATGGCGATTTGAACAAATATGAACATTTCTGCAACGAACGCCTTTAAACGGACATGGCTCCTTCGATCTGTCAAATTTTGTCTACGTAATTTGGAAGGAGGCATAATATAGGTCGACAAATACACGAAATATTGATATACCTACATGATATGCTCTGCAAAATACTTGTCATGGTGACAGCCATTTTCCAGCTGTTTTCCATTTTTCACACCGTGAAACAATCGCTCTTTTATTTCGATCATATTGTGAATAGATTCTAAAGACCAACACGGAACTCACTTTTCTGTTCCATGCCGTGCAAATGGCAGTTTGTTGTTTGGGTCCCAAACATCGTGTTCAAAGTTGTATTCTTTTATGACTTCAATGCGTCTTTCTGAAACATATAATGCTCGCAGAAAGGTAGGTCAAGTATGTGTCGATCGACCTTTTTAGATACTCGCAAAAAATCAAAAGCGAATATTATAAGGTGTATTTTGGAGCGCAAACCGCCAATAGCTTTTTGTAGGATGCTTGTTTTGTTTCTCTGTATAATTTTGGTGGCATTAGATTCCTGGCAAAATTCCACAGCAGAAGTTTTATTTCGATTTTTGAAAACACATCCGCCAATGCATAAGATTAATCGGAAAAAAATTGGGCGGGTCTGCTCTGGGACATGCACTTTCGTGGTATCTTGCAGACTATCGGCATGCATGCCTAATACCCAACCGGAGTGTGATAATCAAATGATTTTGGTATCTAATTAATGCCTGGATTCTCGGTTTTAAAATGGTGGCCTTTTTACTTGCTCATGATGAGCAGTGCTTGTCTTGTGAATTGCGATCACTGGACAGTGTTTTGCGCAGTTACCAGTTACCGTATTTTGAATCGCACATTAGGTGTATTTTGGAGCGCAAACTGCCAAGTGGCTTTAGTTGGCCATTAAATTAAGGTTATTTTTCGATAACATTAAAGGGACTGAAGATCTTCGAAGTAGATTCATGTGAAATATCATAAATCTTATAAATGTCTGTAAAACAACTATCATCAACAGGTACATGTAAAAGTAGGACTGTGTTCTTATTTTCATTAATTATTAATAACTCTCCAATAATGAGATTTCTTATATTGAAACCATTGTTACATGTGAGTAAATAGTACTGTTTACAGCGGCATTATACCGATCAAAGTCCAATTAGCTACCAAAGTTTAATTAAAACTTGACGGTAAACGTGCTAAAACATTTATACCTATACGATGTGCCTTTATACCTATATATATGCAGTGGCGATTAACAACTTTTTTCACAATGACCGGTAATACTATAGTATATAGAATACTTGATCATGATATAAATTAGAATTACCGGAAAAAGTCAAATATGTCCAATAAGATACCAAAGTGTTATCAAATCTAGACTAAAATATTTGAACTTACTACGCGATCAGCGATGTTTGTTGACAAACCACTGTAACAGTTTTCTTTACGTAATAACGGTTGCAACACGCAAAATTTTCTTATTGGAGAACTATGGATAATGCATATAAGAACAAAGTTGATCTATTTCTCATGTTCTTCGTGGTGATGTTTATACAGACTTTTATTTCTTTGCATATATATATTTTAGTCCATATATTATTTGCTGAATATTTTTCAATTCTTTTACCTTTTTCAATGTTTAATGTAAAGTTTTGATTAAAGTTTTGTATCTTATCGGACTATAGTTGGACATTGATCGGTAATGCCAGACACTGTAACAGTAATGTTTACATAACAATGGTTTTCGATATGCGTAATCTCGTGATAATTGGACTAGAACAAAGTCGATTTATTTTTAAATGTACTTGTTGATGATAGTTGTGTTGCAGACTTTTATTAAATGTATCTTATTTCACATGAACACACTTCGAATGCTTTAATTATTTATAACACAGTAACAAAATAATTTAGGATACAACTTTTCCCAGCCGTTGGCCCACTGACCTATTAACAGCGAACGCATACTGCAAATTTACAAACTGGAATGTTTTATCTCCGACCTTGATCAAGAAACTAATTACATATAATACACGATACAGGTTCAATGGATTACGAAACCAATTAACGGCATTCAAATAAGAAACGGCCAGGAAGGATGCCAAGAGGATCAAGATCGCACTCAATTCTGGGGTCATTATCCGGCAGATTGTCTGATCGATTTAATAACATGCGCCGTGGAAATATTTTCTCTCCGGAGAAAGTACATTCGCCCGAATTATTACGCGCGCTCCGCGTGTATACCAATGTCGAGATTCTTGTTTCGCCTGGGCGCATGGGTGTTTTATTTATAGAATGAGAATTGTTGGGAGGATTAAAAGTCGAACTGCATGCGACCAGAGGCCGAGTCCAGTAAAAGGTGCAGTTGGGAATTTCAATTTCGTTTATTGTCGTCAACATTATGTCAATAATGTTGATTTTTGGTTTGTGATTTTTTGTTTGCCAATTACAAATACAAGAAATGAAAAAGATAATTTGTAAGTCTTATATTTCAACTTTTATAGACAGTTTTCGTTCTGCAGCCCACTGGGGGTTGTGGGCCGAGTCGGCCGCCGGTTTGTAAATTAGGTGCTGGTTGTTATTGTTATTTTAACTGATTTCAGAGTTGGTCATTGGCGAAACCAATATATTTTATATTCTATAATTACAATCATGGGTATATAATATATGATCTTGAGCGCGTTATCATTTCTGACCAAATTGGGTTTCTTGTGATAGCGCATGTAAAGATTCCCTGCCAGGCTGCGTCAGTGCATGGTCACCATAAAGCCACAATTTGTCCAGAACATAATTATATAGGACACACGAGTCATTAATAGGAGTTTGTTTTATGGCCAGATATCGACTTTTAAAGGCCCACTTAATTTTCGAGTCACCAATTATTTTTTATAGTGTCTTGATATACGATTTTAATAACAAACTATGTGACATAAAATATTATTAAAATATCATAATTCATCACCATTTCGAGCGTCTATGTCTCAGAAGGTGTAATAGAGTGATAGAAAATAGCTGAACTCATATAAATATTTCCCCGGTCTCGCTCCCAGAATGCAACATAATTTAAACTAAGATATACAGTTATTCCTCTTCCATTGAAAATTATAGACTTTGGGAATATTTTAATAGGGAAATAGTTTTCAAGCCCCAATTTATAACATCGTTTTCACACTCAGTGTATCCAAATCAGGGCCAGGAACCTACGTCATTATTTGCTCGAACATGGCGGCAAGATGTCTCACATCCAAGTGAATATTCATCGTTTCTTCACCAATATAAATAATTCAACCAAAACACGTAGCGAATTTACCAGTTTTTTTTTTTAGCTCATTGTGAATCCCGTTCCAATATAAATATGACTGTTGAGAAGATATAGGTGTTCGGGTGAGTTCGGTCACTATTTTTCGAGGTTGTGAACTTTGATATCCAAAATCTCCTTAAAAACAATTCTGTTCGATATTTGGCATACAATTTGCAGTATCCGAGATCATTTTTGGGATAGCTCATTATAGTCTGATAGCTTGTTATCTATATACCTTTGTGAGCCAATGCTGTGGGGTGGGGTGGAGGGGGTTGTCTAATTTCAAAGTTCCGGCATGTTGTTTCACGTAGACATTGAATTTTCAGCTATTAAATTTTCTCGAATCAAATTCCGTTCCCTGTGGCATATTCACAAAACCTAACTAATACAGTAATTTACATGTAAGTGTAGTGCTTCGAAATATATCGCATACATAATTTCATACAATTGCCGAAAGGTAAGGGCAAAACTCTGAAAATATTGTATACAAATATCACAGAAGGAGCTCATTGTCGGTACGTCGTGTTCAGTAAACTGTTGGAAAAGCAATGGGATACTGCCGGTTCGATAAGTTGACAACGCCATCCATGTAGCCCAATTGGCGGGTAGATAAGGCCGACCACATGATGATTTGGAGTTTGGGATGATCCCCGGGAAAATTTGAAAGGGCTGTCAGCCCTCTCCTAAAACCCACGTGTGTATGCTATAATGCCGCTGAAGAGCGTTTGTTGAGTTGGTTTGTGAGTGTTTAATATAGGGATTAGATGTTTGCCTACTGTGTATGGGTTACATGCCATCTAGCAGGAAGAAAAGCACCCCCCCCAATTCCAAAAGCGGACCGACGATGAAGACTTACCTTGTTTATAATACGAGTTGTGTGTATTTAACTTAGTTGATATCTTTTTATTTAGTGGTTTGTTGTGAACTAGTGTCCTGGTTAGTGCTTGCGTGAACTCCGTTGCCTTAGTCTGTTGTATTCGGGGATTATACTACGGGCCGACCAGATGGTACAACTCAGGTGTTTTGACCCACCTATGGGTTATTCCATTCTGATTAGAGGTAACGCATTGGACTCGGCCATATTTTAAGCCGGATAATAGCTGAAAACTGAACATTATTGCAGCGAATGGAACGATCTCAGCCTCGATCGACCCATTCGTTGAAATAATGTACATTTTTCAAACATTTGACAGCAAACACATCAGCTACGTAATGTGCTATTGTGAAAATAGCGTTATCGCTCATGCCCTTGCAAAAATACTTCCAGTGAAACATTGTATACCAGGCGCTCTGCTCCGGTAAAATATGGTAAAGTCAGGTGAAAAAATGATACACTCTGGTAATAAATGTTAAAACGGCCTCCCATACATGCATGTCCTGTTTCACCAGCATTTTGCGAGAGTAAAGTTGGGTACGTACACCATGCCTTTACCCGGAATTGTTTTTTTATGTGGACTTTACGTGGCTTTGACTAGAGTTTATCATTGTTTACCTGACTACCATATTTTAACAGAGTAGAGCAGTGTATACCGTGGTTTATCGGGCTTTTACCAGTGTTTTATAAGGGATAATACGTACACGTATCCCCGCCCACATACATACATGTACTAATGTCATGCGGGGACTAACATCAGCTGCATTATATCGTAGAAATAATAGACCATCCACATATAAGATGGCTGTGCTTTGTCTGTCACCACTCGCGAGCTTACATCGATCGAACTGTCAAATGACACAACGAATTTCCACGCTTCCCTGGTCATAAGAAAACATGGTTCATATCAATTAGCAGAATGGATCGTGATATTACTTTGAAGTGTACATGTGGCATATATCGGGCATCGAACCAGAACTATGTGGCTTTATGTGCCGTTACTAACAATGTTAGACAGGCGGGTGTGAGTAGTTGGGATTACTGTCGATGTGATCCACAGTGGACCTACACATCCTACATCCTACATCCTACACATCCAGTAAAATGATTGCTGTTGACAGCGCATTTTTAACGTAAAACTACCATTGGTACGTTTATATACCAGAACATAACTCGAATCTACCCACGAGCCCATTAATGGTTTCAAATTCCTAGCTCTGTATATGAATTTCAATACCACCGTCTGACTTGTTTTGTTGTTGAAAAACTCGAGTATATGGAGAAATAGTTTCTGCAAGTTTTGGTCTTAGCAAGCGCTTGGGATAGTAGTATTCACCACTAATTAAAGGATGTCCCATCGAATTGGAGATCATAAGAGAAAGAGAGAGAGAGAGAGAAGAGAGAGAGAGAGAGAGCTAGCTATCTTATTATTTATGTGCCCATTAACCATTTATTTACTGTAAATACTCATCGACGGGTAGTTCCCATAGGACATAAGCCGTTTGTTGAACTTATTTTCTACAATGCATATGAATCATTGTGCACTTATGGTATACCTGTCGCCTACTTATATATCCATTGAACACACCTCCATGCATGCAGATGAATAATGTATAGTCCTTTAAAATGAATACTTGTATAACTGAATAGGAGAAACAATTTAGTTAGAGAGGGTTAACCGCGAATGTCCAAGTACATTCATGCAAATGTGCTTTATATCTTATACTCGTTCTATTTCCCCCCGAAACAGCAATGGGGGTGGTATAGAAATCAGCGGTGGTCGTCCGTCCGTATGCGCGTCGGGATGTACGCGTGTCCGTCCATCCGAAACATTTGTTGTCCGGATGATAACTTGAATAGTATTCGACATATTAATTTGATGAAACATGCATGGTATATATGTGGCCTTCACGTGAGAAATTCCGGATAAAGCAGGGGGGTGAAAAAAATAATTCCGGCACGTATGCCGGGGTGGGTGGGTGGTCAAAGCCACCAACAAGCAATTGTTTCCGCAACTAAAAAAAAAATTTCCTGCTTGTTTTGTTAGTGTTTTGGCAATGAGTTGGGCTTCAAAACCACTGAATGAGAGAAATAATGTAATTCTAACTGGTAAACTGACTGCAGGCAGTTATCGTGTTGTATTTTGTTGCAAATTTTCAAATCCAAGATGGCCGCTGGCAGCCATGTTTTTTTGGCCGAATGGCCTCAAAATGACTCAATCCTATTTACATGTCCATGTTAACATCCATGATAAATAGTATGCACAGAAATTCATATACAGCTGTTTACAGTGAATTTCCCCCCGCAAATCTCTGTTTTAGTGTTAAAAGGGGGGTGGGTGTCAAAAAATGGTCTGAAAAAACTGCCGAAAACGGAAAAAAAATTGGCGGTGGGGGTGGGTGGGTACAAAAAATGATAGAAAGGGACAAAATGTCATACGTGCCTGAAATTTTGTTCCGATCCCCCGCCCCCCGGATCAAGTTCTCAATCCGGTCCGAACATTTATGGTGGAGTTATGTCCATTTTGCTGATTATTTTGTTGTCCGGATCAGTCCGGATGATAACCCATGTTGTGATTGTCCGGTAATATATAGCATTCAAATTTAGTATGGCGATTAATCACATGAAAATACAGATCAAGTTAGAACATAGGGTTCGGTCCGACCATTTCTGACAGAGTTATACCTCTTTGTCGACTTATATAGCATTAGCTAATTATTTTTAATTAATTCTGGTATCTAATCAAATATGTTAACAACATAGGCAGTTGGAAGCAAAGTTTGATTCAATGATTGTTCACACGTCAATGTTTTTATTTCTAACAAAGCCTCCGGTCAAATAAGGCCACCTTATTCTGGGAACGTGTGGCGTAGCTGCCTCTTATTATTTTGAATGCTCGTTGGTCTTCGATCGTGATTCCGTAACAACAGGTATGTTTGTTGTGTTAATTTTCATATTTATATATATTTAATAATATTTACCTGGTTAGCCGAAATCTTGCTATCGAAATTTGTATCAATATGGTGGAAAATCTAAGGGGGGCGAACAAATATCATGCTATGTGGTCGATTTATGCCAACTTTTATATGAAATAAAAGGTTGCAGACCCCACGTTCCCCGAATCGAGGTGGCTATTTTAAAGAACAAATAATTCAAATTCTGGAAATATTTTACTCAAACTAGACGATGTTCTCAAAAGTGAGCCACACACCAAATTTCAAGAAATTCATTTGAGAATGCTCAATTCATCATTGAGACAACACAACTATTATTTATAAATGTGACACCTAGTACAAAATATCAAGAAATTCTGTTGAATATTGCTCAAGTTACCACGCGGACAACACGAAAAGAGCTAAAATTTAATAGTGGATTGTTTAAATAATTGCATGCATCAAGCATTCAATATAGGTATATTCCATTGTTTAAAAATAGCAATATGTTATTTCCCAACCAATTAATGGGGTTAATTTCCAAACCAATAGTCTTTCTTATGTTCAATATGAGGCAATTTCATTCCAATATATATCGTTTAATAATCAATGTTGATCGATATACCATTAATGTTCTATTTCAATTCAATAGTATTCATAATCCAACCGAGATGTAACAACACACTTCTAATACAGTAATAGATAAATTACTAACTCAAATATTTATTCTACTACAGCTATCGCACATTTAATATGCGTCGATTTCGTTTTCAATATAATTTCTATCAATATACGACAATACGAAACTAACAGCAGTCCATGAATATCTAATAGTCAAAACCCGAACTAATATGAGTCGATTTATAACCAATAGACAAAATCAAACAGACACAAGGGGGCGCTTCGTATGGTATACTCGTCGTGGGAACCCCGGATCTCTTGATTGTGATTATGTTAAAGGTACTCAATCCGATAAAACTCCTCTCAATTACTATTTCAATGGCTTCGGGGGTCAAAAATATTTGATTCGAGTCGAGGAAGTCACCCATCAAAGCTCAGATTTGTTAGATATCGATTTTAGAAATCTATTATTTTTCATTATCGGGAATACTATCTGGCCCAGAACTCAGTCAAAATTGCGTTAAAATTACCACTTGATTTTAGAGTTATCCATCCTTGTCTGTTTGAATAGATTTGGAGTACACATCCAGAGCAGATTACGGCAGTTATTAGTACTCATCTCGAGTTAATAAAAAATTTCAAAAATCAATATCTAATAACTCTGAGCTTTGTTTGATGGGTTCCTCGACTCGAATCAAATATTTTTTACCCCCAAAGCCAAAGAAATAGTAATATAGGACCCTCTGATCGGATTGTTGTTGTTGGAATCTGTTGAGATGGGGACCCTCTTTACGGATTGAGTACCTTTAACACATGCCGCTATACTGGTGTACACCCAACTTGTTATAACTTATATTTCGAAATACCATGTCTATTTATATATTGCTGACGTCACATGAACCGAGTTCCTCCACAGAATATATATATATATATAATATGTGGTTCCTCCAACCATGACGCAACGCCCTCTTGTGTCTATTTGATTCTGTCTATTGGTTTTAAATCGACTCATTTTAGTTCGGGCTTTGTTAGATTTTGCTGCATGTTAGTTTCGTATTGTCGTATATTTATATAAATGCTGTTAAAACGTAATGTTATGTTTGATTTGGCGTATTTTCCAATCAGACGGCAGCCCAAACGGATATGCTGATTATAATAGTCCTCCGACATTTTTCGGGGGACAAAAAGTTTTCACAAATAGATGTAATCCATCCAATGTACAGGCTTTCCTTTTCGGTTTTGTGCACTATAATTATATATTTTTTATTCACATATATGTAACTGCTATGACCATGATGACACTGTTATTCTGATTGCACGTTGCTTACGAGAAAGGAAACAATGACAAAATTGTGGTGCACATGTTTTTCAATATGATTATAATTATGAAGGGCATTGATGTACATGTATATGTCACATGAAACCCCTATTATATCATTATGAAAGTGTCAATGACACTGTAGCTCAACTTGGAAAGGGAATAATTTCATGTGTTACAGTCAATGGAGTGATTAAGAATGTGGAAAGTTAAAAGGCCTAGTTATGCAAAGAGTAAAATCCAAGATGGTCGCTGGCAGCCATGTTTTTTTTTGCCGAATGACCCCAAAAAGACTTGTTCCCATTCACATGTCATTGTTAACATCCATTACAAATTTCATGATGATCCGACAAAAGATACGACCTGTACCCTATGTGAAAGGATTTAGTCATGTAAAGAGTAAAATACAAGATGGCTGCTGGCGGCCATGTTTTTTGGGCAAATGACCCGTTTCCCATCTACATGTCATTGTTAACATCCATGACAAATCTCATTATGATCGGACCAAAGATACGACTTGTAGCCCGTGCCAAAGGATTTAGTCATGCAAAGAGTAAAATCCAAGATGGCTGCTGGCGGAGATGTTTTTTGGCCGAACGACCCCAAAATTACCCCGTTCCCATCTACATGTCAATATTAACATCCATGACAAATTTCATGATGATCAGACGAACAGTACGACCTGTAGCCCATGCTAATAGATTGAATTTTGAAATCCAAGATGGCTGCTGGTAGCCATGTTTTTTTGCCGAATGACCCCAAAATGCCTCGTTCCCATCTACATGTCAATGTCAACAGCCATTACAAATTTCATAATGATCCGACCAAAGGTAGGACCTGTTGCCCGTGCCAAAGGATTTAGTCAAACAAAGAGTAAAATCCAAGACGGCTGCTGGCAGCCATGTTTTTTGGCCGAATGACCCCAAAAGGACTCGTTCCCATCTACATGTCAATATTAACATCCATGACAAATTTCATGAAGATCCGACTAAAGCTACGACCTGTAGGCCGCGCCAAAGGATTTAGTCATGGAAAGAGTAATATACAAGATGGCTGCTGGTGGTCATGTTTTTTAGTCGAACGACCCCAAAATGACTCGTTCCCATCTACATGTCAATATTAACATCCATGACAAATTTCATGATGAGCAGACGAATAGTACGACATGTTGCCCGCGCCAATGGATTTAATTTTGAAATCAAATATGGCCGCCAGCGGCCATGTTTTTTGTCCGAATGACCCCATAATGATTCGTTCCCATCTACATGTCAATGTCAACAGCCATGACAAATTTTATGAAGATCCGACCAAAGCTACGACCTCTAGCCCGCGCCAAAGGATTTAGTCATGCAAAGAGTAAAATCCAAGATGGCTGCTGTCGGCCATGTTTTTTTTGGCCGAATGACCCCAAAATGACTCGTTCCCATCTACATGTCAATATTAACATCCGTGACCAATTTTTTCATGATGATCAGACGAACAGTACGACATGTAGACCGCGCCAATGAATTTAATTTTGAAATCCAAGATGGCCGCCAGCGGCCATGTTTTTTGGCCGAATGACCCCAAAATGACTCGTTCCCATCTACATGTCAATGTCAACATTCAAGACAAATTTCATAAAGATCAGACCAAAGGTACGACCTGTAGCCCGCGCCACAGGAAATTGTTGACGGACACACAGACACACGGACGACAACCCATGGCAATAGCTCAAACTTACAAAGTAAGTTGAACTAACAAGGCCATTAATTATTTCCTTATCTCTCACTAGTTACATATCACTCGGCATCGTGCCAACAAAATGACCGCGCGTCTTTACGTTGATTCATGATGATTAATACTATTTTAAAAAGCCGTACATGACTCCAACATCAGAACATGCAAAATGATTGCTTTGTTCATTAAATAAGCCAATTTATTTGCGATTAATTAGAGCAAGTTTGCCTTTATACATCGAGCCCCGGTACTTTAATTGCACGTTGGTGTTTGGTAGGTCACGCGGGAGGTTTTAAGAACAACGTAATAATAGGTCATGTCTGAAGTACAACGCACAATAAGTAGGTCAATCAACTGTACAAAATCAGTTGTTTATAGTAAAGTTGTTCGTATTCATTCACGCAGAATTTCTCGACACCATCCACCTCCTCCCCAAACACGGTTCTGCGGTTTGAGTAGTGCAATTTTAACTTCCTTTGCATACATGTATCGTATTATTATGTTATGCTTCATTGTTGGTGGATTAACCGAATTTGTATGGTTGATATCCTATTAGAAATTGGTTTCTTGTCTATTTGTATGTGCTATGTGCCTTTAATGGTATTTTTTGTCAGTTCGTGCTTTTATTTGCAACAGGAGCGATTTGGCCCACAGCTCAAATTAACATGTGTTTTTGTTCATATTTTGATTAGTCTGTGATTGATTGTTTGATTTGAGTTTGAAGATCATGATGTTGCGAATTAAAGTTGCACTAATCAATCATAATAAATCTTGTTTTATCATTATGACTCAACTGTGGGGCTCGGTGTATAAAGTTAAATTATTGTCCAACTTCGTTGGGGCAAATTTGGGAACTTTATTTTCCGTCGCCAGCCCCAGAACGCGCAATACTGTCGTACACGGTTGTGAAGCGTTTCAGTCAACGCTGTAAATGTATGCATTTTGCAGCTTCTTTTAAGGATTTTGAGCAGTTAATGAAAGTGTTAATGACACTGTAGCTCAACTTGGGAATGAGTTAATTTTTGTTGAGCAATGAATAGAATGATCAAGAAGAAGGAAAGTAAACGAGGTCACCCCGAAAATCCACATGAAGTTTTGTCATGATCTGATGAGGGATGTTGTCTATTGGGTGCGCCAAAGGATTTAGTCATACAAAGAGTAAATTCCAAGATGGACGCTGGTGGCCATGTTTTTTTCTTCAACGAATTGCGGTCAAAATAGGAGGCTACCATCTAGAGGTCACACCAAAGAAGTCTGATGATGGTGGGATGAGGGATGTGGTCTGTTGTGTGCGCTAAATGATTTAGTAATACAAAGAGTAAATTCCATGACGAATTATAACGAATTTCAGTCAAAATGGGAGGCTCCCATCCAGAGGTCACACCGAAGATCCATATGAAGTTTGGTGATCATCAGATGAGGAATGTGGTCTGTAGAGTGTGCCAAAGAATTTAGTCATGTATGGGAGGCCAAATTCACATTTAATAATGAATTGCGCTTAACCTACCCATAACTTGAACTATAATAGCATGACCTGGTGTATCACCTAGCAACACAAAATGAGCATTGGGCTAATTTTGACCTGTACTCAACAGTCAACTGTGAGTATGTGTTCAACAGGGAGAATCCCTAATTACATATTATCAGCATCCCTCTATCTAAAGAATTGATGTCGCCTTCCCGGAACTCTAGTAATTTTTTGTATGATGTTTTTAATGTATTTTTGCACAGATTTTAGCCTTTACTATGGTAATATCCTGTACATGCATGCGGTGTCACTGCATGAGGGCTTTCTTACCTCATACAGTAATGCTCTAATTAATCGACTTCTTAACCACAGCAGAATTATGGGTAACTTTTCAGGATTTAGTCGGAAATATGGCTTGTTGCCATTCATCGAAAAGCTCTCGAGAGCTTTCCGATGAATGGCAACAAGCCATATTTCCGACTAAATCCTGAAAAGTTATCCATAATTCTGCTGTGGTTAAGGAGTCGATTAATTAGAGCATTACTGTATGGTTTACTTATTGACTTAAATCAGGGGGGAAAAACCCTATTTTCATATTATCAGCATCCCTGTCCAACAAATGGTGTGTAATTACTGGAGCTTTGGTGTCTCAGTCCTGGAACTCTAGTTTTTCTTAATCAGCATCTCTTGCACAAATCTATAGTATTTCCATGATCATATAGTGTGAATGTGGTGTCCCCGAGGGCTTGCTTCCCTCATATGGTGTGGCTGTATGCTCGAAAATTGAAGAAAATCAATGTCGCCCCGACTAATACAGAAAGTAATGCTATTGCAAGTAGCCCCAACTAATATATACCGAAGATAATATATATGCTATCACGAGTCGCTCCAACTAAAACAGAAGGTGATGCTAGTGCCAGTCCGCCATTTTGATAAAGAAGTTGGGCTAGCTCCCTACCCATCCAAACCAATGAAACCAAGAGGTGACACATGTCAATAGGAGTTAATGCTAAGATATGGATAAACCTATTTATTCACCAGGGGTGTTTTGTTACATATAACCATGAATTACGCTTAAGCGCAATTAATTGAGCTTAAGCGCAATGATGCGCTTAAGCGCAATTGATTGTGCTTAAGCACAATTAATTATTAAATGTGAATTTGGCCTCCCATAGTCATGCAAAGAGTAAAATCCAAGATGGCTGCCGACGCCATGTTTTTCAACTAAAATTGTTAAAATTTGATAGCTTCCATCTAGAGGTGATTCTAAACATGCATCTAAATTTTCAAATCAATTCTACATTTATTGGAGAATTGCAGGGCATGCCGATGAATTCAAATCAAGATGGCTGCTGACGGCCATATTGTTCAACAAATTTCGATCATAATAGGAGGCTCCCATCTAGACGTATCCCCGAAGATCCATATGAAGTTTGGTGACGATCGGATGAGAGATGTGGCCTGTGGGGTGTGCCGAAGGATTCAGCAATACAAAGAGTAAATTCAAAGATAGCTTTCTTTTTCATCGAAAGTCGTTCATATTCGATAGCTCCCATTTAAAATTCAAGAGTTCCCATCTTTTGGTTACCCTGAAGCTATATATGAAGTTTTGTAAAGGTCGGATAAGGGATGCGGCCTGCAGGGCGTGCCGAAGGAAATTGTTGACGCACACACGGATGCAAACCCATGGCAATAGCTCAAATGTTACGTTGTAAAGTTGAGCTAAAAACGCATAAAGCTCTAGATTTTTTCATGTGATATACAAGATCTTCAACTCGTAATGTTGTGATATAAGATTTTATGAAACTCGTTTGATAAATTTGATCAAACTCGTAAAATCTTATATCCAAACTCGTTTGATAAATTTGATCAAAGTCGTAAAATATTATATCCCAACATATAACTCGTTTGAGATTCTCTATATATTGTAATTATCAATGTGAATGAAAGAAAGCTTCAACACGCATACTCCACAGCATCAACCGACGAGTGGGAAGATGTCGGAGAGGACACACCAGAGTCCTGAGAACTCAGTTTCACCACAGCGTCAGGTCTAAGGTCATTGGAAACGGATCGTCTGAATTTGTTCGGAGGAGACATTGAATCCGCCCTTTCGAAAGCACATCCAGATCTTTCAGTTGAAGCTGAACCTCGAACCAACAACGGCATGGCTAGTGGTGAACGTTGCTCCCGAGTTCGGCCCCTAGCACTAGTCGAGTCTGGGGTGCTGTTAACGGAAATGTCAAGGTTGTCCAAGTTTCTAGAAAATCGGAACACTTGACTATCGGGTGTCTTGGTTTGTATCGACCCCTTGTTCCCGAATGGCTGCTTGTTCCACCTCATTGGGGAATTGGGAGCAGAATGTGCCGCTCGGGCAGACGATATCGCACGATGTGTTCCGATGAACGAAATCCGGAACTTATGTCGCCTGGACCCAACTCTTTTATGCTGATCTTTTCTTTCACAAAATTTACAAGCGTTTATCAAGTCACCCGTACTTCTAGACAGGTCTTGTCGATAAGAAACATCCACTTTAGACTTCTGCGGAATGATCGAAAACCGTCGCTTTTCTGGTTTGTCCCGTCTCTTTATTTCCGACCCAACAACAGTCACTTCCATGTCCTGCATCCCCATTGCTTTCCTCAGAAATTCTTTGTAAGAATTGACGTCATCGTGACAAAGCCTGTCAACCTTGAGAACCATAGACTTGCGCGATGTAATAGACGAATATAGCGGATTCCTTCTAAGAAATGATCGAAAAGACGAAACGGTGTCATCATAATTCGCCGAGTTGAAATCCGATGGTATTTCAATTTCTATGAAGTCTTTTTCGCCTGAGGTTACGATGTCTCCATATATGGTATCGAATTCACCTTTATGCGCACGGTCCTTTAAACTCTCTCGAAATATTCCACAGCATCTGAGACAGACTGCTATTATAAAGAACATAAGCCCTAGCATCGGTATCACAAATAAATTGGCAGCTGGTTTGGAATTACTGGAAAACCAGGTTGGAATGAAATTAATAGGTTCGCTGAAATTAGATCCAGGATAATCTGATATGTTGAGCATAGTTATTTCAATTTCGCACACGTAAAACTACATCCTTTGTACAAATGGAGAAAACCCCGATCAAAGCAGGTTCGTGCAAGGCTTGATACATTCATATACGAAACTGCAAGTCCAAGCTTCTGCTATCCCAACCGATGACGCACCTTGAACACAGACATAATCCATAGTTTTATATGAACAGTCTCCAACGTGTGAGAATCGATGGTGATGCTAACATTTACTGCCCTGATCATCCATAATCATAACGGGATGCTCGCAATCGTGTGGTTTCGCACGGAAAGCAATGATTCACAATCCCCTATATCCCAACGCACGAACGTGACTATACACAATAACTTTTGGTTCAAATGCTGTTGCAAATCGATTTTAAATCCACATATATATATATAATTCCGCTGATATTGCCGGCTTTATTTATAACGGCGTCGATACTCCGAGACGTAAAATATTTCTAACGGAATCCATCGCATCTCGAAAAAACATGTTTCATGTTTAAACTCAATTCGATAAATATTTCCGATGATACACCACGAACGCTGTACTGACTTGCGTCACGTATAAAGAAACGTCGGTTTTTTCCCGACTAGCTGTTAAATCTCGTGAACATGTACCCACCGTATATTATCCGAACCAGACATGGGGATTGTGTATTGTGAGGGTTTGTTTATGAGTTGATAATAATAAATGTTGGCCAACCTCGCGGAGCACATGCTAGTTCCACTCAATCAGGTACGCATAACTTGTGAACAGAACTGATAATTAATTGGCCTCTACTTGGCACGATTGACTGTATAGTTTGTGTTCATCAAAAGTCCACGAACAGGCTCGTTGTGTTTTAAAGCAGTTAACCTTTGTGTGCGAGTCTATATGTCTCTGTCAATTAAAATATTCAGTGGTATTTATTTTTATACGGCAAGCAAATACGACAAAGACACAACCAACCGGAAAAACAAAAACAAATCTCAAAACCATCAACTGTGAAACCAAAACAATATGATTGAATAAGTTTATCTCTCCCCGTACAAAATGTGTAACATAACATTTAAACAAGATGACAGGATGATTCTATACAGATGAATAGATGGGAATATTTGTAGAGTGTGGTACGAGTGGCTTCTATATAAATGAGTCTGTCTTATGTTATGTCTTAAAGGGGTACTGTACACAGGAATAGACAATTTTTTTATTTACTCCCATTGAAATAACTTTCAAGTTAGATTGTGTTCGTGTTATATGAGTTTCGTATAAACCTAATTTAGCGAAGAAAATATTGATCTTGGAAACAAAAATATTACGATTTCAAACTACGCGCCATGTTTTTGACCTTCACCGGAGAAGACTCAGGTCGCAGGAAGAACCGGAATTCAATTGATGCATCCAATCTCTTCCATCGAACAATCTCACTCCGTATAAAAATACTTGACGCTTCATAACTCGTTTCTTTCTCCTTTTTCCGAATCGGTTATAGCGGGCCTTTCTTTTGCAGGTAACATGTTATGTGTGCAACTCAATAATGTTCGCGAACGGCCGTCGATAAAAGACACGCAACAGATACTATTTCAAGAACGGTACCTCGTACTGGCATAATTCTCCATTTTATGACTCCAGCCATAAATGAATTTATATTAAATAATTCAATTTTACTTTTGTGATAGCCTGTTAACCGGAACGTTTTCAGTAGACATCGTCGACTCAAATTAGTTATTTTAAAATATAATATTGATATTAGATCGTTATTGTCACCGGGAATTTATTGAAATTGGGGTACAGTACCCCTTTAAGACCAACGTGTAAGTATTGATGATTTGAAGGTAACTTACGCACAACACTCGTATGCACACACAAATTGTGTTTTCATGACAGGTTGTCGTAATGAAAAACAATGATTTGTTAACCATGCAACTCGTTTGGTAGCAGGGATGCAAGATGGCGTTGTATGAAAACGAAGCCTATTTCGTCAATGTTCATTGTCAGCAGGTATGGTGTAAACACAGCAGAATGACCATACAATTATGGCCATGTATGGTGTAAACCCAATATAATGACCATACAAATTATACACAGGTTTGGTGTAAACCCACCAGAATGATCAGACAACTTATAGCAAGGTATGTCGTAAACACACCAGAATAATGACCATACAACTTATACCCAGGTACAGTGTGAACCCACCAGTATGACCGGCATATTGGGACGAATTGGCCAACCCTGTGAGTTGGTGCACACTGACGAGTCACATTGGCCTCAAATGAATTGGGCATCGCTAGATGACCCCCCCCCCCAAATTGACAATTGCAAAACGTCGACATATTCCTTCTTATATAATATTATAGAAAGGGTTAAAGGGACAAATCATGTTTGAATGTTTTAAGATTCTCCTCATCAAACAATATTAGGACCTATTGAGAGGTCTACATTTCGACAAAAAAATAAATTGCTCCGAGTTGCTTGTGAAGAACACTTTATATTTGCACCGAGAAGCTGGGACTCGGTTCATAGTCGGTGATTACACTATATATATATGGTATATTAAAGGGACGATTATCCAAGCATTCCCAACGTATGAATTGTCTCACAAATATCACTACTGCCAACTGATGACTCGGGTAGGAATTGGTTATTATCATGACATATATCCTTCCACTCTAATTAGGGAAATCGTTAAGTATGGAACAGTGTTTGCTGTTCATCTGACAGGTAATTACAGAGGAGCATTGAAAGTAACTAGCTATGTTTTCAATGACTCAAACTGTACCTGGTTTTCTTGGTTATGGGTGTTGTACTAGTTCACCTATATCAATAGGAAGAATGCTGATCTGCACGTTCACGAGCACAGCCTCCATTAAGCATTTTAAATATTGGCAAGTGATATCAAACCAGGTAGGTTTTACTTATCATTTGTCAACAAAATACAGTAAACCCTTCTGTCATACTATTTTCTCACATGGTGGCACAGATATCCAGGAATGTAATAATTGTAAAAGTGGGAAGGGAAAATATGTCAGGGTCAATCATTCGCTCTATTTTCTGCATGTAAATAGTTACCAGCATATTTGATATACCCCAGGGATGTGGCTAGACGGCCTTGTTTGGGGATGTTCACCTTCAATTTCTAAGTGCACCCATTGCGTGTAGAACTCACCAAATGCCCAACTCCAAATTTCAGTTGGAACAGATACCTCAAACCTGGAAAATAACAACCCAACTCTCCTATGAGAAAACTGCAATATAATTTCACATAAATCCATGTGGAATTCACCATTGCAGCACAATTAATTTGAACTGTGCAATTCGAGTGCATAGTACACATTTGTTGATAAAGACCGTAAAGGGACATAATACACTTGCAGTGAGCAGATATGAGAAACAAGTCTGAGTTTAGTGCGCCTGTCATTTGCAGAATGAGGTTCCCGGAGGGTGAATGGGCTAGCATCACTAAATTCACTAAATTTATTATCAAATTTCTATAGAAACTTCTTCACGTACACAATGTAGATTCTATTTCTTTTTTAGTTTAGTTTCTCTATATCCCCAAATTGGCAGATGACACATTGCATAATCGAGGTCCCCAGTGGGTGGTGCACATCACAACATTCACCATTTGGGAACTGCAATTTGAGTCTATGTCTCCATAGCAGATGAGGCCATGCAGAATGACGTCCCCAGAGGGTGAATTTGGTGATGATAGGCCACTATGTGGGATAGCATCACTAAATTCACGCTCTGGGGACTTCATTCTGCAAATGACACGCATACTAAACTCAGGCTTGGTGAGAAATAAAAAATGTCTGTAAAACCATTAGCACTAAGAATACGTAAAGATATACTTTAAACTTATTTGTATTACTGATATCTATCCAGTGATGATATTTTGTATATCAATACCATTGTTAGGTAAACATTACTGTTACAGTGGAATCTTTAGAATATATAAAAGTCTATCTGCCTGTCTGCAATTTTTCTTCCAGACCCCTAGACCGATTTCAACCAAATTTGGTGAGGTAACTCGGGGTACCCCGACAGATGCTATAACGGCATTAGTTTTTCCAAATTTTCATTTAAAAAAAAAATTAATTAAAAAAAAACGAGAGGCCGATCACGATCGGCAGATGTTGTTAACCCATCCCTTGGCCATAAAAATTTAATATGATCGGATAAATGAGAGTTTTGGTGTTGAATTATAGAGTATACTATTATGTACTATTATAGACAAATGTACATAACACAAATTATTGGAATTTATGGGTCAGTGGCATTTATATAAGAAAATGCACTGGTACAGGATCTGTAATGCTAAACCGCCACAGCCAGCAAGCCCATGGGTTAAATGTGTAGGTGTGACCTGGACATGGAATACTTGGGTTAAGAGAGTCCAATTTAAGTTTACAATAATAATGTGTCCTAGTATACAGATAAGCAACCTCACCACTGACCCATTAATATCAATTAGGCCAAACTTTTTTATTTTTCTGCTTTACGGATTTTTTAAACCTTGTTTTGGTAGGGTCGGTCGGAAAAAAAATAAAAATAAAAATGCTTGAATCGTTTTTTTTTTGTGGACATTCGCTAAGGTGGTAACTGTGTCTTTATAATTCTCTGTCAGTCATTTATAGAGAACACTTTTTGGATGTATATCACAAAATTCAAATCCAGTACTATTATTTGAAACATAGCTCAGATTATTGAATAATATTGAAAAAATCCAGAAATAAAGGGTTTGTTTTTGTTAACATTTTAATTATTGAATAAATGGACTCCCCCATTCAGTTATAATGTATTCATTGAAAAAGTCCATTATTCATATGGATGGATGTCATGGAAAAATAAGTAGCCGACAGATAATATATTTGCAGAAGGATTCCTATTAGTTAGTGGGAAATGTTCAGATAATAAGTTAAGAACTTGTTGAACTTATTATCTGAACATTTCCTAAGGAATCTACTTGTCTGGTCAATGAGTATTTAGTATAGAGAGGGTTAATACACACATGTGAATGACGAGATTAGTGGTAGTGATAACAAGACAGTCAATGACTGTGGGGTCGCTCACCAGACTGCAAAGACTGATAAGACTGGGACTCTGGAGACCACAACAGTCAGAACTTTTCATAATCACTTTAAAAGAAGTAGATATCTAAAGAGTTAAATCTAAAACAAAAAATTTGGAGTTATGTCCCTGGCCCCGCCCACATTTGACCCAGTGACCTGATTTGAACAAATCTGAACCCCAGTCACCCAAGGATCCTTCATACCAAATATGAACCCATATAGCCTGATGGTATTTGAGAAGAAGTCACTTTAAGAATACTATGGAGGGAAAGAGTTATGGCCCTGGCTTCGCAACTATTTCAAGTAAACTCATTTGAACAAATCTGAATGTGAGTCACCTAGGGAACATTCACACCAAATATGAAACCATTCGGTCTTATTGTTCTGAAGATGTTTAAAAGAATTACTATGGTGGGAAAGAGTTATGGCCCTGGCTTCGCAACTATTTGACCCAGTGACCGCATTTGAACAAATCTGAATGAGAATCACCTAGGGAACATCCACACCAAATATGAACCCATTTGGTATTATGGTTCCAGAGGAGAAGATGTTCAAATAATTGTTGTCGGACGGATGGACGGACAGACGATAGACGGACGAGGAGTGATGACTATAGCTCCGCCGGAGCACAGGTAGGGTGGCTGTTTGATAATTAAATCTCTTATCTCCGCCCCTATTTGAACAAACGTGAATCCCCATCTATGAGATCCATTCATTTGGTAATTTCAGACATTAGATTTTAAGAGTTGAACTGAACTGATTTTCCTAAAATGACCCCAAATCTGAAAAAATCTAAACCCAGTCACCGAAGGACCATCCATACCAAACATAATCTAAATAGTCCAGATGGTTCTTGAGAAGAAATTGTTTTAAGAATTACTATGGAAGGAAAGAGTTATGGCCCTGACTTCTCACATATTTGCCCTGATGAACTCATTTGAACAAATCTGAATGTGAGTCACCTGGGGAACATCCACACCTAAATATATAAACCCATTTGGTCTTTAATATGTATCTGGAGAAGAAAACAATTGATGGACGGATAGAGACATAATGACAGATGGATGGATGGGAGAACAGTCTGACATAGAGACTGACAAATTCAATCCAATATACCCCCCAAGTTTTCTTTGCAAAATCAGGGTATAATGAGTTCAACTGGATACTGGTGGTTAAGAACATAATATTCGAACAGACAAGCGTGAACATAGTGTCTGACATTTGCAGAATGAGGTCCCCAAAGGGTGAATTTAATGACACAATCCTGCAATGCGGGCTAGCATCACCAAATTCACCCTCTGGGGACCTCATTCTGTGTATGCCTCAACTGCTATGGGAGACATAGCATTAGATTGAAGTTCTCCAGTTAAAAGTTGGTGATGTGCACCCATTGGGCACCTCAATTATGCATTTTATATTCACAAATTAGGGGATATAGAAACTAAACAGAAGGGCTAAAGTAAGTAAAAATGTCAATTTAAGTGCCTATATACTTCCCAGAAGATGAGGCCTAAGCAGAATGAGGACCCTGGCTAGTGTATTTGGTGATGCTAGACTGCTGTGCAGGGTAGCATAACTAAATTCACCCTCTGGGGACCTCATTCTGCAAATGCCAGATAGAAGACAAATTTAATCCAATATATACCCACCCCCCCCCATTTTTCTTTGAATATTAGTCGTATGATTTCATCTGGATAAGTGGTGATTAAAACAATAATATGAAATGGCCAAACCTGAATTTAGTATGTCTGACATTTGCAGAATTAGGTCCCAAAAATGTGGATTTAATGACAATATTCTGTAAGGCAGGCTAGCATCACCAAATTCATCCTCAATCTGATTAGGCCTCAAGGGTGGAATGTTTCCATAATTTCATTAAAGAGTAAAGTTTCATAACTCTGCAGATGTTATATATAATGGTGTCACTTTTTTTCAAATTTTAAAAAAAGTTTTAAAAAAAATTGTCCCAGAAGATGAGGCCTAAGCATAATAAGGTAATTGAGGTGTATTTGGTGATGCTAGCCTGTTGTATGGGGTAGCAACACTAAATTCACCATCTGGGGACTTCATTCTGCATATGTCAGACACACTATGTCCAGGCTTGGAGAAATGAACAATGGACTATTCCTTGTTTAGCTAATGTCATGTCTTGTAATGACAGATGATAAACTGGTCTGAAGCAAGCAGCAGTATTCAGCAAGAGGATCGGGTGACCACACTATGATAAATTGGCTTTTTCAATAATACAGGCTAGAATGTCCTCTTAAAAATTAATAGTGCATAGCAAAGGGGTGTGAATTATAAAGGGCCATAACTCTGTTAAAATATATCGGATCAAACCCATATTTTAACTTGATCTGTATATAAGTGTCAAAATTTGGTGTTGATCAGATGAAAAATGTTTGAGTAATCCTGTCTTGGATGAATTCTATATCAAAACAAGAGTGGAAGGGGTTAAATAAACAATACCAAAATCCATACAGATGAAGAACATGCTAAGAAAAATCTAGGTAAGAAATATGAGGCTGTGATGTGTCCTAAACAAAAATTAAAGGTCAAAATGCAAAAATTAAATTTTTTGTTTTTAAAGTTATGTCCCTGGCTCTGCCCCTATGTGACCCAGTGACCCCATTTGAACACATCTGAACCCCAGTCACCCAAGGTATCTCTGTACCAAATATAAGCTAAATCGGCCAAATATTTTTTTAGAAGAAGTCATTGTAAGAATCACTATGAGTTATGGCCCTGGTTTCTCAACTAATTGACCGGGTGACCTCATTTGAACAAATCTGAACACCAGTCACCCAAGGACTCTCCATACCAAATATTAGCTAAATTGGCCCAATGGTTATGGACAAGAAGTTGTAAGAATTACTATGGAGGAATAGAGTTATGGCCCTTGTTTCGCAACTATTTGACCCAGTGACCTCATTTGAACAAATCTGAATGAGAGTCACCTAGGGAACATACACACCAAATATGAACCAATTCGGTATGATGGTTTAAGAGGAGAAGATGTTTTTTAAAAAGTTGACGGACGGACAGACGGACCGACGGACGGACGGACGGACGACGGACGAGGAGTGATGACTATAGCTCCACCGGAGACTTTGTCTCAGGTGAGCTAAAAAGTGAATGTGTGACTTGAGCAAACCCACATACTCTTTAGTTTGTCATTCCTATCTAAGAAACCTTGTGGACTGTTATTGGTCTTCAGTCATAAAGATCACCATAAATTTATTCTAAAGGCCATTTAAAGTTTTAAAGAGATGTCAAGATTTATAGAAAGCATACAGGTATCTTGGTGGCCCACACATAAACTCAAGCTGACTTCTCAGTTTTCATTTTGAATGTAGTTAAAAAGTAATTAAAGCCAGAGATATCTATAGTTGGTGTGTCCTATGCATCTTTAATCAGTGAAATGTGGTTAGATAATTTGTTACTGATAAGCAGAAACAGCTGTCGGCTGTGAAAATAAAAATAAAAATAATATTTGATTTTTATTTCCTTGTCGGGCCACAGAAAACAGGGTCGGCGGATCCGTAAAGCAGTAAAATAAAAAAGTTTGGCCTTATATAGCAGAGCTGTCAAAATATCACGGGAATTGTTTATGTTGAACACTGACCTCTCTATTAAACCAATAACAATTATAATGATATCAGACCATCTGAAGATATAACTCTGCAGCACAGATGTCCAAGTCTACTGTTAATATCATGTGATGTTTATTGTTGAATCTTTATTTTAAATTAGATGCCATAGCCTTATGTATCAGATTATTTTCACATTGGCATAAGAGACATCAGAAAATAATATAGCCTTATCAATAGCTAAGTAGTCCAAAGGCAATTGGTGAATTGATTTAATGTTGCTCCAAACAGATTTACCAGTACATAACACAAGATTTTGGACCGATTTAATCAAATTTGGTGTGGTGATTCGGGGTACCCTTGGCAGAGTTATAATGGTGTTAGTTTTTCAATTTTTTTTAACTTATTAAAAAAAATTAAAGGGACACATTGGAAATCTTTTTATCATAATCATCAATATCTAAATGAAAACAAATGACAAAGTCAATGACATTTTTGTTATTATTATTATAAAAGTTAAAAATAAATTAAAAAAAATAATAAATTCTTCAAATTTTTTTCGAAAAAGGGTCATAACTCCTTTAAAATTAATCGGATCAAACCCATATTCGAACTCGATCTGTATGTTCGGCTGTGAAACTCACATACCAAATTTGGTTCCAATCAGATAAAAAATGTTTGAGTTATGGCAGAATGCGTGAATTCTAAGTTGAAAAAGGGCCATAACTCTGTAACAAAATCTCAGATCAAACCCAAATTCGAACTCGATCTGTATTTTGGGCTGAGAAACCCATATACAAAATTTGGTTTCGATCGGATAGAAAATGTTTGAGTTATCACATTACTCGTAAAGTGTCTACGGACAGACAGACAGACAGACGGACGAACGACGAGTGGTCAATCCGGGCAACGACACTATGTTTACCATACTATGGTATGGGTAAACATAAAAAGGTTGTTAAATGGACATGGCTCATTTGAGCTTCCAAGTTTTGTCTACGTAATTTGGAAGAAGGAATAAGATAAGATGACAAATACACAACATATTGATATCCCGGCTTCATATGCTCTGAAAAATACTTGCACAGCTGTTTTCAATTTCTCGCACATACATGAAAGAAATGCTCTTTATTTCTACCATATCAGCAATCGACTAACACGGAAAGCTCTTTTCTGTTCCATGCCATGCACATCGTTGTGGATTGTTTGGAATCCAAACACTTTGTTCAAAGTTGTATTTTTTAGGACTTCAACAATGTGTCTTTCTAAGGTAGTTCCAAGAATTTATCGACCTATTTCGATGCCGGGAAAAACTCAAAAACGATTATTATAAGGTCTATTTTGGAGCGCAAACTGCCGTGTGGCTTTAAATTGAGCAAGGAGTTCAATCTAAAAAGAAAATTAAATAAAATTAAAAAAAATTAAAATTTTTTATTTTTAAAATCAAAATGTTTAAACAATCAAAATGTGCATAAAGTGCACAAAGGTGCCGCTGTAATGTCTAAGATTTAATATTTAAATGTGAGAAGGCCCCCTAGCCCACAAAAGAGCCGCGGTCCCCTTTGACATGGTTTCAACTAGTTACCAATAAAAAAATGATGTTTATCTATATCTCTATGTTCTTCTTAGTGGTGATGTTTTAACAGTGTTTTATATTTTTTGCACTTTACCCACTGTGAGTGGCTTGGTTTCCTTACATGGGAGTGAATAAACCTTTAAAATACATCATCAATAAATAAATTTATCTGTATACACAAAATTTTTGGCATGGTCCATGAATAGTGAATAATATGTTTAGATTAGACTAATAGTCATAAAATATAGCACAAATATAAACGCAAATATAATACGTTCAACAAGCTGTTTGTTGAACTTACAGCTGAACATCCTACAATAAAGGAATGTTTCTCTGCCTTTGGTCTGCTTTTACTGATCATAGAAGTATTAGAGATTATATTTATAGCCATTGTTCCACTGATATCTATGGTTTTCATCAATGTTGCAATTGGTCTACAAGCATGGCATAGCAAGCATGAACTTACTTACACATGTACCAGTTATTGATGAACTTTAGACAAATGCTAAAAGTCAACTACTTCTAATATATTAGTTGCAAATAAATAAAAGTACAGTACTCAAACACCTCCCTCGTCGCCGAAATAGCCTCATCAAAAACTTTTTTCCGCAAATTTCATCCTATATTTTAAGGTATTGAAGGTTCAAAATTCAATACTAATTTATTTATGGTTAGAAATAGAGGTGGGTTTATGGTGAAGACACAACTACTAGAGGGCACTGGAAAATAGACTGTGGATAGCATGACTTGTGTACAGTAATGCCCTAAATAATCGACTCCTTAACCACAGCAGAATTATAGGTAATTTTTCAGGATTTAGACGGTAATATGGCTTGTTGCCATTCATCAGAAAGCTCTCATTGAGAGCTTTCCGATGAATGGCAACAAGCCATATTTCCGAATAAATCCTGAAAAGTTACCCATAATTCTGCTGTGGTTAAGGAGTCGATTATTTAGGGCATTACTGTACATTATTATATGCTTCCCCATTAAATATTGGGAAATTTCTGTGTCGTAGAATGTTCTATTAATCACCTGGACCGAGGCGATGGATAACACTGACGGAGGCGATGGATAACACTGACTGAAGCGATAGATATCACAAAAGTATTACCCTCTCTGAGATCACTTCCAGTTTATAGCGGATCTAAACATCTCCACTTCCGACTGCAAATGTTGATGTTTTCTAACAATTTGCAGTTAACTGTAGAACAAAACTAGTTTTGGGGAATTTTATAACATAGCACATATAATAAAAAGAACACCTACAGGTTTTGATTGAATATACACAGATTCTGTCATTCATGGCTACAAGGAAATACAGAATTTCCACTCGTCGCTGATCGTGGAAATTATGTATTACCTTGAAACCACTCGAGATAATCCGGGTATTCAACCAAAACCATAGGTATTCTCTATTGATTATAAAAGAATACATACACATCCATAAATTTCTAGAATCCTTTGAAATATTAAACTAAATCACTCAAACGCACATAATAAATATAATAATAATGACAATTTTATATAGCGATTAACCAATTACTTGTTCGTACACACTTTTTTAAACATTACAATATTACTGCAGTCATTGTGTATAAGGCAACCAATGAACCGGCTGCAGCCATTGCGGACACTGCTCTATTTTGATCAGAACATGCTCTGGTACTCAACAGTATGACAAGCTGACTGGTACTAGTTTAACACATGAGTGGTGCAAAGCCTACACAGTATGAGCGACCTTGCTCAAGAATAACAACTTGTTGTGGGATTTGAAACAGCGAACAATCCGACAATTGCACGTCGCTCAAAGCGGCCAAGCCACTGCTGTGTGAAGACTCACAAATTACAATAGTCCATCGATGCGCTGTGAACTCATACCGCTGTGTGTACAGCGTGTCAGACTTGTATTCGCTGTAAACACAGTGGAATGAGTTCACAGTGCATTGATGGTCTATTGTAAGCTCTTCTCATCCAAGAACACAGGTATTTATTAATAAAGAAAGTGTATCTCTTCCGGATGACAATAAATTACAATATAATTTTTATAAAAGCCTATTTCAAGACTACAGATATCTTTTTGTGAATAAAATACAGATCATCTGAAGATAGGGTTATTTATTTGTCTATATTAACCCCTTCATGATGGGAGCTGCACTGGTGCAGCATTAAAGACCCTGTGCCAGTGCATTCTCTTATATATGGGAGTCTCCAATAGGGAGCCTCGCATATACATGTATAAGAGAATGCACTGGCATACAAGGTAATTATTGTTAGGCCAATGTATTCTCATATATATGTGAGGCTCCCTATGGGAGACTCACATATATAAGAGAATGCTTGACTGAGTTCAAATGAGAATGAAACATATTTTTCAATTACTAGTAATTAAATGCATCAACAATAACTTATTGTTAGTTACATGTATATACCCACTTAAGGGGTTTCCACGCCTGAGCTATCTCAGAAGGTGGAAAGTTTAGATGGACCTACACAGAAAGCTACTTAATTGTTAAGCTAGTACACCATCTGAAGGAATCTATGCTAACTGAATACCACATCAAATATATTATATAACAATAAAAATGTAAAAAAAAAGATGGCTTTAATCATATTTTTAGAAGAGAAGTTTTGCAAACAGCATTCTCAGCAAGTATAAACAAATTTATTGGAAATGATTAACTGCCATAAAAAGAACATGATCTCAACTTGGTTAATGAGCGTATTAAAGAATATTACATATTTTAGTTTAAATGGCAAGCATCACAATGACTGTCAGAAACAAATGTAGTGTGATGAAGCCTTGAAATAACTGGTTTGTCATGGTCATTGTAACACCAGCGACGAGAATTACGAAGCTTGTGTATTATATACATGTTTATCCATACCAGGGGGTGTGTACAAGTAAAGATCGTTTGTTCTTTTATATCGACAAGACATCGCCAGTGCATTCCCATGTAGCGTTTTCAGGCGATCGGTCGTCTGTATCAGTTGATAACATGATCATCGTCTTATATGCTTGCACAAAGTGACTGTGTGATTACAACGCAGGGGCATTTTCATTGACTGTGTATGAGGTCTCGGTAACTATATCAGAAATCAAAATACCGAAAGCGAAAAAATGCAAAATTCAAAATGAAAAGAGTGTCTGTTGCCACCGTTGACCAACCTTAGTGACAAGTGACCCAACAGCAACTCGGCAATATAATCCATTAATCTCAATGTCAATCTAACTCTCGAGATTAGCAAATGATGATCCTATCAAACAATCACGCCATATCATACAATGGAGGGCCTTCAATACATGCATAATACGAAGGCAATACTTCAAGTGTGTATTAATTGAGTATATGGCATGGGTAAAATACACAATCTTCGTACATTTTACTGCAGATGTTGCCGTGTTATCTGTAGGAATAATACTGCAAACTTGTCTTCAAAACTAGTTTCATAGAGATTTTTTTATTTTTGGAAATATTGCCAGGAACCGATAGAGCGCCATGTTTTCAGTTTTTTTATGATTATGGTAATTAATGTCATATTGTGGACTTATTTCAATGAATAAAACCAATATGTCGGTATGCAAACATTATACAAAATGTTTGAACTACGAACAAATGTAAATATCAACTACTTTATTCTGGAATTTATTGGGTGATAAACATACAGCAATGTTTCCGCCAAGAATACTCACTTCATGCAATTTGTTTATAGCAATGACACTGTTTTCTGCTTATTTGGATATAAGATTTATGAAAATAACTAATTTTCACATGATAATTTGCTATTTCATTCTGAAGACCTGTGGAGTGTTCCGCATCACTTTAAATCTGTTACTGACAAAGTTTTGTATTTAATACAAAACAACTAAATAATTATTTTAAATTTGATTTTTCTATCAGACAAATGGAATGAATTGATAGCCTGAAATTCTATTGAACGTGGCATGACAACAGGTTGTAATAATAATGGGAAATTCATCAATTATTTCAAGGCTTGATGACACAAATCTGGAAATTTCAAGAACTGAGTTGGGTTACAATATCTGAGATCATATACAGACATGTCACTGGAGAGGTGAAGACCATACCAACAGTTCCATAGAGATCATAGATTTGTAAAGTCATGTGTCTAGTGATTATCAAATAAAGCTTTATAACACGTGATCACATCTTTCCAACTAAAGACCTCAAAATAAGTAAGTTTCCCCATGACATATTACACTGTGTCTTAAAGGTACTCAATCGGAATTATCGCTCGCAAATTACTATTTCCTTGGCTTCGGGAGTAAAAATAATATTTGATCCGAGTCGAGAGACCCACCCATCAAAGCTCAGAGTGATCAGATATCGATGTTTTAAATCTATTATTTTTTACCACCGGTAATTTTAGGTGGCCCAGTAAACAGTAGACGGGAAGACTTTCTCTGACCAAATTGCAGATGAAGATGGATAACTCTAAATCATGTGGCTTTTTTGTGTTAGATATTTGACAAACCGGCAAAATTTCGTTGAACAAAATGTTGATAAATAAAGGTTTTGGCCAATTTTATACTATAGTTGACTGCGGTTAGCATTATTTTTGGAATTAATCAATTCTGATTCTGAAGCGGCATTTCAAAAAATGTTGTTGGAATCTGATGATATGGGGACCATCAAATCGGATTGAGTATCTTTAAGAACTGATGCTGATTGTCGGGAAATTTTACATGCATATTCAGTATATTAGGACTGATGCAGTGCGTTAATGTCGACCCACTGAGTGCTTGTATGCTATTGTGAGCAGTTTGTGCTGAGGTAACGCTTAATTAATAAGTCACAAAACCATTATTAAGATAGAAATCTTATTTAACCCTTCCATGAGTGGAGCTTCCTTAAATTTTACGAAAACCCTGTGCCACTGTATTCTCTTATATATGCGAGTCTCCCATAGGGAACCTCGCATATATATGAGAATACATTGGCCTAACAATATTTACCTTGACCTTGGAAGCCAGTGCATTCTCCTATATGCGAGGCTCCCTATGTGGAGTCCTAAAAACATCACAATTTCTGTAATTTATAAATATCTTGCATAGTCATTTTCATTTTTAAATTAAAATTACATTTAAGCAGGGTTTCCGCTAGGCTGGTATTAGCACACACCCCTAAAATACAACAAACAAACAAACAAAAGATGGGCATGAATCAATATAATCATGAATTGATTTAAAAACAGTTGAAATTGAGTTTTGGCATCAGCATTGTCCATACATTTTAAAAGTACTGTATACACCTCTCTTGTCTGGGAAGAGAGAGTGAGAGACCCCAACATTTTGTTTATTCTCTTTTATTCTTGTAATACAACATCAGAGCACATCCTCAAACACTCGGTATACACATTTCTCGTTCTCAGGGGTCAATCTGGAGCAGCGATTCGATACACATCTTTAACAAACCTACTGAGAATTGACCATATTTAACACTTTCTATACTAAATGGATTCTCTCATTCAGTAATAAAAGCATACTTTGGAATGGTCTGATTATTCATTTGGAGGTGATAAAACCAGCAGCAGATATATAAAAGTGCAGAATGAGCCCCATTTATTGAGGGAAATGTTTAGGTAATAAGTTAAACAACAAATGGTTGTTTGTTGAAAAATATCTGAACATTTCCTATGGGATAACAACTCATCAATTATGCTTTAGTATAGAAATGGTTAAGCCTACCACCCACATGTTGTGATATTTGTCATCTGACTCAGTTATGAATGAAATCATAGCACTATACAGTAATGTCCTAAATAATTGACTCCTAAACCACAGCAGAATTATGGGAAATTTTTCAGGATTTAGATATTTCCGACTAAATCCTGAAAAATTTCCCATAATTCTGCTGTGGTTAAAGGGCCATATATTTCGGCATTACTGTACAATTGTACAACATTTCATTGCACTATGCATGCCATATGATTATAAAATAAATTTTATTTTCTGCGATCTTTTCATATGATAATTGGGAGGTAGACAACAAACACAAAGAATTTGTTTGATTTCAGGACGATCACATGTTTTACCCCACAACAAACGATGGCGACTGTCCTGCAAACACAGTCAACACTTTTTGAATGAGCACTGGAAGTTTTAAGAACTGATTGAGACATGTGCATAGTACCCATGGGGTAGCAGGAAGACAGCCCGATAGGGCTAGGCTACCCCCGACAATATACTGCTTTACCTTATTATGTATTTCTGCCATTGTATAAATCATGTATATTGTAAATAAATTATCCTATCCTATCCTTTCTGACAGGACATGCGATAAATCAAAAACAAGAAATCACAGACCACAACAACAATCAATCATTGACATCATTGTGTTTGGAAAATCAGACAAATAATAGATTATCACTATTGATTGAAAAAATCAACAATAAAACATAAATAATGTTAATAAACAATTGAATCCATCCATCCCTCCAATGATAGGATACATTTCTATATCTTAAAGCACAAATGTATAAGTTTTATGACTAAAACTGGACTGTGTGCACACCACAATGGTCTGCGACAAAAACTGCATGACATGTAGTGTGTGTGGCATGCTCTAGATTGTAGTGTGTGTGTGTGTCATGATCTAGATTGTAGTGTGTGTGTCATGATCTAGATTGTAGTGTGTGACAAACTCTAGATTGTGGTGTACGTGTGACACGCTCTATAATGTAGTGTGTGTGTGTGGCATGATCTAGATTGTAGTGTGTGTGTGTCATGATCTAGATTGCAGTGTGTGTGTCATGATCTAGATTGTAGTGTGTGAAAAACTCTAGATTGTTGTGTACGTGTGACACGCTCTATAATGTAGTGTGTGGCATGATCTAGATTGTAGTGTGTGTGTCATGATCTAGATTGTAGTGTGTGACACGTTATATAATGTAGTGTGTGTGTGGCATGATCTAGATTGTAGTGTGTGTGTCATGATCTAGATTGTAGTGTGTGACAAACTCTAGATTGTGGTGTACGTGTGACACGCTCTAGATTGTAGTGTGTGGCATGATCTAGATTGTAGTGTGTGTGTCATGATCTAGATTCTAGTGTGTGTGGCACGCTCTAGATTGTAGTGTGTGGCACACTCTAGATTGTAGTGTGTGTGGCACGCTCTAGATTGTAGTGTGTGTGGCACGCTCTAGATTGTAGTGTGTGGCACGCTCTAGATTGTAGTGTGTGGCACGCTCTAGATTGTAGTGTGTGGCACGCTCTAGATTGTAGTGTGTGGCACGCTCTAGATTGTAGTGTGTGGCATGATCTGGATTGTAGTGTGTGGCACGCTCTAGATTGTAGTGTGTGGCATGCTCTAGATTGTAGTGTGTGGCACGCTCTAGATTGTAGTGTGTGGCATGATCTGGATTGTAGTGTGTGGCATGATCTGGATTGTAGTGTGTGGCATGATCTGGATTGTAGTGTGTGACATACTCTCGATTGTAGTGTGTGTGGCACGCTCTAGATTGTAGTGTGTGTGGCACGCTCTAGATTGTAGTGTGTGTGGCACGCTCTAGATTGTAGTGTGTGGCATGCTCTAGATTGTAGTGTGTGGCACGCTCTAGATTGTAGTGTGTGGCATGATCTGGATTGTAGTGTGTGGCACGCTCTAGATTGTAGTGTGTGGCACGCTCTAGATTGTAGTGTGTGGCACGCTCTAGATTGTAGTGTGTGGCACGCTCTAGATTGTAGTGTGTGGCACGCTCTAGATTGTAGTGTGTGGCACGCTCTAGATTGTAGTGTGTGGCACGCTCTAGATTGTAGTGTGTGTGGCACGCTCTAGATTGTAGTGTGTAGCACGCTCTAGATTGTAGTGTGTGGCACGCTCTAGATTGTAGTGTGTGTGGCACGCTCTAGATTGTAGTGTGTGTGGCACGCTCTAGATTGTAGTGTGTGGCACGCTCTAGATTGTAGTGTGTGGCATGATCTGGATTGTAGTGTGTGTGTGTCATGATCTGGATTGTAGTGTGTGACATACTCTCGATTGTAGTGTGTGTGGCACGCTCTAGATTGTAGTGTGTGTGGCACGCTCTAGATTGTAGTGTGTGGCATGATCTGGATTGTAGTGTGTGTGTGGCATGATCTGGATTGTAGTGTGTGTGGCACGCTCTAGATTGTAGTGTGTGTGGCACGCTCTAGATTGTAGTGTGTGTGGCACGCTCTAGATTGTAGTGTGTGTGGCACGCTCTATAATGTAGTGTGTGTGGCATGCTCTAGATTGTAGTGTGTGTGGCACGCTCTAGATTGTAGTGTGTGTGGCACGCTCTAGATTGTAGTGTGTGTGGCACGCTCTAGATTGTAGTGTGTGTGGCACGCTCTAGATTGTAGTGTGTGTGGCACGCTCTAGATTGTAGTGTGTGTGGCACGCTCTAGATTGTAGTGTGTGTGGCACGCTCTAGATTGTAGTGTGTGGCACGCTCTAGATTGTAGTGTGTGGCATGATCTGTATTGTAGTGTGTGTGTGTCATGATCTGGATTGTAGTGTGTGACATACTCTCGATTGTAGTGTGTGTGGCACGCTCTAGATTGTAGTGTGTGGCATGATCTGGATTGTAGTGTGTGGCATGATCTGGATTGTAGTGTGTGACATGCTCTAGATTGTAGTGTGTGACATGCTCTAGATCATATCTTGATGCACTGCTTCTCGTTGGTTATTTTAGTTTTGTTGAGCAAGCCTGATTATAACACTTGGGTCAAGGACATTGTCCTAAACAAATCTGAATTGACCTACTAGTACTCATTTTGTTGGTGTAGGACAATATAACAGAAGTGTCTTTAGCTCCGATCAATGTAGATTTAGCTATATGACTATGGGATGAAAAGTTGAGATATGAATATTTATAGGGCTGAAACAGTTAACTGGTCACCGCAGCCATGACCGGTCATGAAAATTGCATGACCGGTTAACCGTAAGCGACAATGCAGTACTTAAACACCAACAAAAAGTAATATACTAATTTGACACCTACTCGATTTCAGAATGACCTACCCAATCATAATTGTGTAGGTAATTTTGACCTAACCCATTTGTAATATTAATATCAGGCTTGTCATTGAGACCTAATCCTAATGCGCATATTTCCAAAGCACATACTCTGAGAACTTGACATTTTATATCAACACAAACATTACTCTTTTTTCTTTGTATCCAGCTGTAGCTTTTTGAGGTCTGAAAATAAATTTCTGTTCAGGTACTTGGAAGCGGTGAGCATGGATCCCATTAAGGCACCTGTCATGCCGCAAGTGAGGATATCTTGACCTATCAACAGAAAATGTTATCAGAAAATTGATGGAGAACATTCGGATTATTTCAACTAGATTGCACTTGTCACTAAGGAGGTGCTGAAGTGTAGATATGGCAAGAAACATGAACAAAAAGTTATGGGACATGATTTTTTATCTATAGACTAGTGTGCGTTCTTGGTAGATATCTACGTGACCTGGGACCATCTTCATTGAAATCCGTGATATTTCGCAGAACCACTGAAAAATTTCCTGTATTATGTGATAGCCTTGTTCTTGAAATCACAACCCTGAGACATTTCTGTATCATGTAGGAGCCTCGTTCCAGAAAATTAATTTACTTTTAGGGTATTGGATCAAGTATGATGTCAAAAGTTGACGGCTAAGTGTTATCATAACTGCTTTTATCAGAAGTACTGCTGGGAAAAGAAAGTAATAGTTAGGTTTGTTACCTCATGTTTGTTCACACAGTACAGGTTTTTACCTACCATCATGGCTGTTTTTGGGTAAGGAAAACCCATACTAAGTTAACAGACATGGGGTAACTAATCTATATATATAAAACCCGTCGTCTGTGTGTGTGTGTGTGTATCTGTGTATCTGTGTGTGTGTATAACTCGGTCACGCTTTTGGCACGTGTATAACTTTTTAATCATGCGTTCAATGTGGCCCAAATTTGTACCACTGCCTAGAGTCTGTCATAAAAGGTGACTCACCAAATTTCACGCCGATTGGTCCGAGCAAACCTGAGATCTAACATGGTCCCCAAATGCAGTATCTGCACTCAAGTAGACACTATTTCTTAAGACGTTTGTCCAAATGACGTCATTGACGTCGAACGCAAACCAACACTTGCTTTGCTATTGTAGGCGAAACTTCCATGCGCTCAACCAAAGCGTTGTTGGAAATAAGTGCTAACTTAATGTGTCAGTTCAGGTACATTGTGAATTTAGATAACGAATGTTGATTTTGTCGCGGAAGTGCATGTATAGTGGGGTGTAGTCAAGACTCGAACGTTCTACCGTCGTTGGGAAAAGGTGGATGTAGTGGGGTGCAGAGTCAAGACTCGAACGTTCGTCGTTGGGCATGGGTACTAATTCTAATATGGTATTTTGATTCTATTTTAATTTGCCAGTTGGGTTTGAACATAAGTAAATAATGCTGTCTTTGATACGAAAGTTGTGCATTGAGTGTGGTATCGAAGGAGTACCAGTATACACGGAAGATGGCGAATGGACAGTCTGACCTCCCGCCAGTGGGTACCGTGAACTCAGTAAATTCGCCAAACTCAGTTAAAATAAAAGGCCGCTCGGCCACAGTGTCCCCCGAACCGGTGGCTTCATTTGGAGCGTTGTTTGCGCATAAAAATTGGCATGGCGGAACACAAAATCGAATTTGATCTGTCTTTTGTGCTAGTAAACCAAATTTAATTTCATTCAGTACACATTTACTAAAGTTATCATCTGGAAACCTCAAATTGGCAAAAATTCTAAGTAAAAAAGGGACATAACTCTGGTGAAAATTGGCGGGCGGAACTCGAATTCGAACTTGACCTGTGTTTTGCTGGGAGAAAGACACATACCAAATTTGGTTTAAATCTGATTAACTCTACTAAAGTTATCATCCGGACACCAACTTTTGGGGTTTTATATGTCGGGTCGGCGGACAAAAAAGGGCCATAACTCTCGCACAAATTATCGGATTAATCCGAAATTCGAACTTGAGCTGTATTTTGATATAAGTAATCCACAAAAAAACGGGTTTTGCATATAAACAATCCAAAATCAAGTTATCATCCGGAAACAAAAAAACAGAAGAAAAACTGAATTTTTGTATGTCGAAAAATGGGCATAACTCTGCCAAAAATGGTCGGGCAGAACCCAAGTTCGAACTTGACCTGTGTTTTGCTGGGAGAAAGTAATATACCAAATTTGGTTTGAATCCGATTAACTCTACTAAAGTTATCATCCGGAAACCAACTTTCAGGGGTTTTCTAAGTAAAAAAAGGGCCATAACTCTCGCAAAAATGGGTGGAGCAAACCCATATTCGAACTTGACCTTTATTTTGGTCTGATAAACTCACCTATGAAATTTGCTTTTGATCTAATTACCGAAACTAAAGTTATCATCCGGAAACCATTTCCCGGACGCACGGACACACGGCTCGACGCACGGACGGACACCGGCTATTTTAATAGTCCCCCGAAATTTTTTTTTCGGGGGACAAAAATCACATTCTCGGGACAGGCCTAATAATAGGGCCTACAATGTAAGCAATACTGCCGACGCTAATTAATGTTCTTTTAATCTTTCGGTTGAGTGTAAATCGGATATAATGTGCGCGAAGCTCACTAAGGGGCTGCAGACCCCTCCCCCGCTAAATAAAGGTTCCGAATAGAGCCTGTTTCAGTTAGTAGGCCCTATAGATAAACTAAAATATCTTGATTGTTGCGTTCCATATGTGCATGTATATACGTGGGTTGGGGAGATGATGGTGAGGGCAAAAATACAGTTTTATTGAAATAAAGTTTTCAAACAAATGGGCCGTGCAATGCATGGCGTGTGATCATTAGGCTGCATGCTGAATACCGGTTCCAAAGGGGGTCCGTTTAAAATGTGCTGCAAGCTCCCTATATGTGCACGAAGCTCACGCAGTTCAAGATCATATATAATGTGCGCGATGCGCAGAAAGGGGATGTAGACCCCTCCCCGCTGAATAAAGTCTCCCGAATTGAGCCTGTTTCAGTATAGATAAAGTACAATATTTTGATTGTTGCGTTCCATATGTGCATGCATATACATGGGTTGGGGAGATGGGGGTGGGGCTAAAAATACAATTTATTGAAAAGTGTTCATACAAATGGACCGCACAGTGCAGGCGTGTGATAATTAGACAGCATGCGGAATACAGGTTCCAAAGTGGGTCCGTTCAAAATGTGCAACAAATGAAGGCTCCTGAATTGAGCATGGTTCAGTTGGTGCATAGTAGTATTTAAATAATATACTGATTTTGTTTCGTTCAAAATGTGCATGCGCATATGTAGACTGGGTGTGTAGAAATACAGTTTTAGTGAAATAAAGTGTTCCAACACGCATCCAGTAACAAAAAAGAGAAGCATGACCATTCCATGTGTCCATGAAAGCGGACACTAGAAAATAACAAAGAACATTTATATAGTATTACCCCCTAGTATTACCATATAGAACAATCGCCCAGTAAGTACCCCCATGTGCCATATCTTTTACCTATGGCTGAGATACTTAGATACTTATAGGAAATATGGCTTGTTACCATTCATCGGAAAGCTCTCACTGAGAGCTTTCCGATGAATGGCAACAAGCCATATTTCCGACTAAAAAATTACCCATAATTCTGCTGTGGTTAAAGAGTCAATTATTTAGAGCATTACTATACCTGTCAACAATAGTCCTGGAATACCAATATCGGGACGCAAGTGAAGTGAAGACTCAATTTTGAATCTGTCTCTATTATGGTCCAGTCCATACATCTCTCCTTTTTCTTGGCCAAGATAGAACTTATTTGACAAAGGAGATCCTACATCAAAATAGTCAATCTGTTGGGGAAAAAATAAGAAGATACATGTAGACATTCAGAACTTTAAATGACGTTGCGTGTGATATATTCTGTTTGACCTGTTAAATTATCGACTGAAATACTAAATACTTTTATAGATATTCGCACTTTGTTGATGAACTAGCTGAGATTGCCCCCAGTGGCTATAGGGGTACAATTTCACTAACCCCTAGCGGAAACCCTGGCTTATACACGTCCAGCATATACATCAACCAGCAGTGAGACAGTTACGACTTATTGTGATAAATCACATTATTTATGTTGTTGTTGTAACTGGAGGTCTGGATTTCTGAATACATCTTTAAAATGGGCGCATAAAATGAGACTGCTTCATTCACAGCTCACACTAGGCAAATAGCGCCTGATTCATACTTAAATTATCATATACGTATTACATACGCAACATAACCACCTGATAAAAGCATTGTGAAAAAAAACCCACAAATGGACACGTGATTAGCATAGAGATGTCATGATAACATTCTACCTAGCTGCTCAAAATCCATCAGGTGGGTCTAACACTGACCGCACTTATGAACAATTCAACATTGAAAAGTGAAACTGAGGGATAAATACTAGCTGCATAAAAACAAAACTTTGTGACTAGAAATTTCCAACGAGTCCTTGTTACATTGGTCACTGTTTGGTGACACACGAAACATGCTACCGGTACCTTATATTGCTTTATATTATATATGTGACTGCTACTAATGCGAAACAAGTTGCATGAGTGTTAATATGAGCTTATTGACAGATTTTATATGTCCTCTACCACTGGATTTATTATCCTGCCACATATATGGAATGTTATAGTCTTCTCAATACTTTAATGTGAAGATTGAAGTTGTCCCTGGATGTTGAACAGATTAGATTGATTGGGGTTTAATGTTACTTTCAGCACTAAGGCTATATCACAACATTGCCAGTTTTAGTGGTGGAGGAAATCCACGACTTACAGTTAATCTAACAGTGATTACAATTTCTGATAAACTTGTTGAGCATGTGTGGCAAACCACCATAGAATAACTGGCAACTCCACCAGAGAACGATTTTGAGTTACAAAGTCCATGATGGAAACATCTGGATTAACCCTCATCGCCAGCGCTGGAGGCCGAGATGGCTTGGACTTGTACCCCTAACCGACTGAGCTACCGAGGCCCCTCTGAGCAGAGTAGAAGCACAGATTGAGATGGAAGATATTCAATTGAAATCTAATTTTATTTACTAGTATCTCACCTGATTTGTTTTCAGATTACTTTTTGGTTGAATTCAAATCTGTTATAAAGACCGAGTTATTCTCAATCTGTGCAGATGACGGGGAGTCGAAGACAAGGCATTTTATTTTTTAGGTGGGAGGAAAAAAAATAAAAATAAAATCTGTGTAATTTAAAAAAAAATTTAATTTGTCAAACAATAGAGTCGGGAGAAATAAAATACTTGCTGTATAATAATCTCCTGATCTAAAACAAGCCACCATATCACCTATAGCCAAGTTTTGCCCTTGTCCACTTGCATAGGCAAATATATATTTGGTTTTATTTGGATGTGTCATTAAAGCAAGAATATTGATAGATGAAAAAATATCGCCAATATCAAAGTCTGTCTAGCTGTCGTTGACATTCAATACCATAATGATCGCCAGGAGGCTTCGCTGTTCAGTTGATGTTGTATATTTTATGCAAACTTACGCTTTTTTAAATTTGTTTTATATGTCTGGATTAATATTCCCAGTGGCGAAAATAATAAAAAAACGAAAACAAAAATATTTTTTTTTTTGACAAACAGCTTTTTTTTGGGTAGGGAAATCTGTAAACCAAGTCATAAAAAATAAAATGCCCAACCAACAAGGCAAACAGAAAAGACATTACCCCAGCTGTTGTTTAAATATTTTTATTTATAATGTGTCAATCTTTGGCCAAAAAAGATATTTGATTCTCAGGCATTTTGTTTTTTTATTTGTTTTTTAAATCAATGAGGGAGCGAGGATTTTATTTTATTTTTTATTTTTTTTATTTTATTTTAATTTTAACATCAGTTATCATACCTTGCCAGGTCCATAAAATGTAGGGAAATGTAGGGAGAACTTTGTATTTGGATATAAACTAATTTAATATGATATATAGAATGACGAATTATGATATTTTACTACCCGTACATCATACAGGGATTACCTAGAACATTGGTATATATTGATATGATAATTCATATACATGTACATGTACCATCAACTGTAATTAATTTATTTCAATATGTAAATCTATCAATCTATCTATCTTTAATACTATACATATAAATATATATCCATCTATACTATAGTAACTACATCTATACACTGTGTTGTAAATAGATGGTTTAATATCAGTACATATATGTATAATTGTTGTGTATGAAACATCGATAGCAATAGCGTAGCTGTAGCAAGGGGGAAAACTCTATCTTGCAGGGTTACTTACTTCCGGTGCAATGGTCAGGTTGGCAGACAACTCATTCAATATCTGACCTCTTGCTTTTTGCCAAAATATTGCAACACATTTGACCAATAAACTTAGGGGTTTGGGCAGCCTGTGGTGACAATATACCTGATAGTTATCGTTGCCTGTGGTCTTGTTGAATACCCACACATACACCGTTGTATTTAGCTCATATTCGATATTTGAAACATAACTAAATTCTGTGTGCAGTTTCATATTATCATGTTACCGGTTTACAACTACTGAAAATTGAAATAAAATGGTCCAATGTGGGCCGCGATGCCTCAGAATCAAAACCCTTTTTATTTGTGGCCTTCTAACATCTCGTGTGTAGGCCTATATGTGTGTATCGATGTATGTATCACGTGTGATAGAGGGCAGGTTACTAGTGTGAATGCAAGTGATTTGGGCCATCTGGGATCAGACCTGTTTACTTTTAAAATTGGAAATCTGGAGATTTGTCCTCAAGAAAGAGGGAGATTTAGTGAAAAATCTGGAGATTTTTTTCGATAAGAGTATCACGAAAAAAAACTTCATATTTTTCATTTAAATGTCACATAGACTGTTTGTTGCATTTGGTTTGCATCTGCCACAATTAACGGCCTTGACACCGATTACCGAGTGCATTTAATTTCTAAAATGATAAAAATCATTGGGAATAAAATTACGATTTTCCGATTGTGGATCACATTTTATTTCGAATAAGGCAATTCAACGATTAAAACTATATTTGCGCACTATAAAATGGTGCTCTCGGATAATTTTTTCGCCAAATACATTGTATATTCAGTAACATCAGGTAACATCGGTATATTTAAAGAGAGAGCATATTGACATAATTGTTTCAAACTTTGAGGTCTGTTCGATTTGTGTTCTGTTATTGCGTATATAAAACACGGAATACCACAAAGACGGAAACGGAACTAAAACAAACAAAAAGTTTAAATCGGCAATATAATAATTTGAGTCGGCGATTTTAAAGCAGTCGGTCGGGACTAGAAGAAACCAACACTTTATTAAGTGTGGCCAAAAAAGTTCTTGTTTGATATATTATAATCCTTGTCTGGACATTGAAGACCGCATTTACTTACTCAATGCTGTTAAACAAAAGACTGTTTGACTCGCAGGCGATATATTCCTAATTGAATTGTAACACTATAGTGTGCATGGCTTAATGCTTGGTACAGCGTCGGCTAATTTGGGGTTTATCTTTTGAAATCGGGAGATTTGGTTTCCCGATCGGGAGCACATGAGAAATGACACATAATCGGGAGACTCCCGCCGAAATCGGGAAAGTAAACAGGTATGTCTGGGATACAGCGCTATAGAAATATTATTCTTTATTATTATTACTTTCTAGTCACCACCTGCCTGTTGTAGGTCATATCAATCTTTATTGGAAAATCTTTAGTGGAAAAAGCCCTTGTTAAAACATGTTTGCATTATTCAAATACAGACAAATAAATAAATACATGTAGCTGTATGTAGACATACAGAACTACTATCAGACAAGTACGAGCTCATATTAGTTTATAGTGTCCGTATCTACTTTCTTCTTTCGTCATTCAAAGGCATGTTTAATAAAATCACAGATATGTTTTGTATCCCAATATTTTGTTGGATTTAAAATAGATTCAGTTGATATTTTCTCCACGCTATTAAATATAGATTCATAATTTTCCCTCAAGCTAATGTATAGTGTACATTCTTGAATAAAATGTTCTTCATTTTCAACTTTTTTTTCACAATTTGGACAAACTCTCATCATAATTGGTTTATAATATCTTCCAACCTCGCTCATAAGTGGATGTGCAATTATACAGATTTTAGTCTATGCAGAACATTTATATAAGGGTAAGTTGAAAGTGAGATAATTTTGAGTCTGAAACTTCAACTAACTTAAAATAATATCTGAGTTTACTGCTTTGCCGTAAAATAATTGGTTAAGCCTTTTTCTGTTCGACATGTGTACATAGTATTAGAGTACAAATTATTAATTAGGTTAAAAAATTTACCACCAATTCCTTTTCTTATTAGTTTATACATTAAAGCGTGTCTCCAAACACTGTCAAATGCTTTCTGAAAATCAACAAAACATGGATACATATCATTTTTTATTGTTCTGTTTTAGATATTTATTAATTGCTGCTTTCAAAATGAATATACGATCACTTGTCCTGAACCCCCCTTGGTTCATGCTCAATAAGTTATTTGTTTCCAAGAAATTACTAGGTCTGTTTTCTAACAGAGAAGTAAAACAATTTTTCTAAGCAGCTTGAGATACTCATTCCTCGGTAGTTGTTGCAGTCTAATGGGTCTCCTGATTTATACAGTGATGTTAGCATTGATATATTCCATTGTTTTGAAAACTGACCAGACTGTAAAATATGATTAAATAATTTAACCATAGGAATTATTAGAGTTTTGCTCCCAACAGTAATGAACTCATTCAAAATTAAATCTCGTCCAGCTGCTTTATGCATTTTAAGACTTTTTATAGTTGCCATGACTTCTGTGCATGTGAAAGAAGAATCCAATGGACAATTTGAGTACTTATTCTTTAAAAGGTTGTCAAATTCTTGTTCCAAGATATCTTCCATTTTATCAGGCTTATCCGAATTATATAAAGACTCTTAGTGTTGTTTGAAGGTATTGCCTGAAATAGGACAACTTGCTCTGTTTTTGTCCTTATGTTTATCAAGAGATTGCCAGAATTCCTTGTTATTCATTTTACTTAATTTTTCTATTCTATTGCTATATTCTTTGTAAAATAGCTTTTTATGCGTCTTTTTCATTTTGTTTAACATTTTTTTGGTGCTGCAGTATGACTGCAGTGTACAATTATTCTAATTGATAAACATTTATATGTCATCCATGTTTTTTTCAGTTTTATTGTTCCGTCAGATTTATTAATGTTTTTATGGAAAAGTGTACTTTTTTCCTGGATTCCTGTGAAACTTCCTCATCCGTAACACTGTTCCCTTCTGCTTCATAGCCGCAGGTTCAAGCATGTGGAAGTCAAGCAGTGATCAGAAAATTCATTAATGGGGTGAACAATAAAATAACTGGTTGCATAAAATAGGTGTTTTGTTGCCAACATGTAGTCGCCGGTGCTTTTCCCATTAAAGTTATGAAAAGTAAAATAACCAATTTAATCACTCAGAAATCTTCCATTTAGTAATCTTAACTCTAGGTCTTTACATATGTCTGTTAGTAGTTCCCCTTGTAAGTTTGAAATATTGTCTATTTGGTTACATTTCATTTCTATATCAGAAGCCATATATAAATCATGCATGGGAGGGTCCTCAATATCTTTTTGTGATCCGTCACTGGTTATTAGGTCATCCAACCCTCCTGTTCGTACATTTAAATCTCTGCACACCATCACTTCACCTTTCTTTTTAAGATTAATGATTTCCTTCCTTAACTCTTTCAACCCGGCAGCCCGCTAAAGCGGGCACGACGTAATTAACGTTCACCCCGGCAGCCCGCAATTGTCGGGAATAATGCAATATTTCCAGAGATATACAAATGATTTTATTGGTTAGCGACTTATATATCTTTTGGGTGATATTCGGTATCAATACTAATTTATTTGTTCGCACGAATACCTAACATGTACGCCATTAAGAGGATTTCCGGGCCTAAATATAGACAGCACCTGTATGACGTCACGATTACTATTTTGGGGTATCCTAAAAATCCATGACGCAATACTGCCGATAGGTATGATGTTTTGAGTCACATTTCGATTTTGGTTTATTGTTTATCACAAAAACATACCGATAACATTATTAGTATTACGTTTATGAAATAAAGAAGATAATGTTGACCTTTCTAACAATGTTTTATTTGTGGTATCCGTCTAATGTCTCCTAATTTCGACGCAACATCGACGGACATCACAGTGCCGCCCAACGGCGCGACTTTAATAATAATAGCTACACGTGCATATTATAAACATCACATCGATATTCATAATCATTTTGGGAATCCGATCAGGACATTGGGAGTTGTTTTATTTGGAATGTTACTCATAATTCTTCAACTTACTGACAAGTAAATCCATGTGGGTCTAAAATTGCTAAATGTGGGAGTATATGTCTGTTTCGGTCAAATTGCCTTTTGGGCATACTAGCTAGGTTAGTACTGGTCTGCTCTTGCCTTTGATACAGCAATTATGTTCAATGAACCAAGTGGTAAACATTTGAAACCACGCAGAGGGTCATCACAACCACGTTTATACACCACACTTGCAAAGAATGACACAAATATATGTATGTATTTGTGGGGAAAACATTGATATGCGAAGTTGATATCCCAGATACAGGTGATACATGCGACTATATAGGCTATAGCATATATTGGGGTTCAATGTCCCTTCTCGGTTCTCACCTGCACACACCTGATATATTATTTAGAAGTGACGCCCCAACTGATATATAACACAAAGTGAAGGTCACTTGTTAACAATCATAAAACACGCAGTTTGCCATACCCGACATCACTCAAAAGGTAGTATTGCAGCAATACACCAGGGACACATAATTTTACTTAAGCAGGCTGATAATCCAGGGTTCTGGGACATCTATATCTGTATATTCAGGGATGAAAGAGTTAAAGAGTTGAAGGCTAATTTAGATTCTTCGGCTGACTTATATGGTTTGATATAACAAAACATCATAAGATAAAACACCATAATTGTAAGCACTTTACCTTATCTTCTATCTGAGGATACATGTTAAGCAGGTGTCGTAACATTCGCTTCCCGATGACATTCTTGAATCCTTCATATTCATCACCACGGTGCTTACAGTTAAGTTCTTCCCATTCTTGGAACCATTCATATTTACATAGAGTGATAACCAAAGCAACAGCTTTGCCTGAAAAACATAGCAGTATGTATTATCACCAATGAGTTTCCTTCTCTGAAAAAAAAAGAAAACAAAACCATAATTAATAAATATCTATAAAAACGAGTTGAAGTGAAATGCATGGTGCAACCTTTGTAGGCTTGTAACCTTTGAAATTGTATAAAAAGAATATGTACAAAATTGATGCTTTCTATAATTGTTTTTTATCTTTTCTTATCTCAATACATATTTAAAATTTCTGATTACTCCACAACACATTATCAAAGACAATGAAAGATGGACTTTCGTCTGGTGCATAACCCTATGTGGTATCCTGCTTAGTGTGGGAATACCTATGACCTATGACTGAGATACTGAGGCAGACAGACCCAAAAAATCAGCATTTTCAGATAAACAAAGATGAATAACTCTAGAGAGTAAACCCCAAACAAAACGATTGAACACTCCTTTGAATGTCCTCATAGTAGTGAACACCCAAACCAAATTTCATTTATATCCGACAACCCGTGGTGGAGATATCTGCTCGGACAGACAAACAAAATTTTTCCGATAAACAAAGATGAATAACTCCAGAATGATAACCCGAACAACAGGATTGGACACTCCATTGAATGTCCTCATAGTAGTGAACATCCATACCAGATTTCATTGATATCTGAAGATTCAGAGAACTACTGTTCAAGTTATGACAAACCTACTATTCAAGTTATGACAAGCATATGGACGGATGCACAGACTACTGCCCCAACGCACGGACACATGGTCAGATGCATTCTCAGAATACAGAACAGATGTGGCCTAGGAGTGTCCATCAAATGATAGAGATTTTCAGATTAATTTCAAGACTCCCCCCCTTGTCAATCCAGATTGGATCAGAATTCAAACTAAGAGATAGAGTTATTCCGCTTCCATTGAGAACAATAGACTTTACAGTACAGTCCATATCAAAATTAAGCACAGAACACAACTCGGTACCTCAACAAAAACAACATGTTCCTAGTTTATTCAACTGGATCAATTGATATTACAATGTTTTGGAGCTTCCTCTTTTCAAATGGTATATAATATGGAATATGTTGTATATAATGTGATCTGGTGATTCGAAAATTAAGTGGGCCTTTAACCCTTTCATGGCTGGTGCTTTCTGAAATTTTGCGAAAACCCTGTGCCAAGCATTCTCTTTTATATGCGAGTCTTCCATAGAGACCCTCGCATATTTAAGAAAATTGGCCCAACAACCTTGAAGTTGTAAGCCAGTGCATTCTCTTATTTATGTGGGGGTCCCTATAACAGACTCGCACATATAAGAGAATGCACTGGCACAGGATTTTTAATGCTGCACAAGCGCAGCTTCCATCATGAAAGGGTTAAAGTGATGTGATTGAATGGGAATAGATAATAATCATGCTCAAAGTAGTTATTTTCATAAATTTTATATCCTAATTAGCAGAATGCAATGTCAATATGGATTATACGCAGCTGACTGCAGCCAGTGGGATAATTTGTTTATCACCAATAAATGGTAATCTCTTATTAGTTTGATTCCCTGAAATAAGTTCACAATAATTCTTTATTAACCCTGCCATGACTGGAGCTTCCTGAAATTTTGCAAAAACCCTGTGCCGATGCATTCTCGTATATACGCGAGTCTCCCATAGGGAGCCTGCCATATATAACAGAATACATTGGCTAACAATATTTACCTTGCCCTTGTAAGCCAGTGCATTCTCTTATATATGCAATGCTCCCTATGGGAGACTCGCATATATAAGTGAATGCACTGGCACAGGATCTTTAATGCAGCACCAGTGCAGCTCGCATCATGAAAGAGTTAAGCCTCGCAGTAAACTGTGACGAACTTACCTGGATACCTTTCTTCCCACGTTGGATCTTTAGCTGATGGGAATGATATGAACAACATTGGTATATCAGCTGATGCCACTTCTGATGCTGACAAATCTGTATACTCTTTAAAGGATTTGTCAATGTCATCTCTGCAGAAAATAAAGTGTGGTTGACATATTATAAATTAACTGAAACAAGCTCGCTTTGGGAGCCTTTATTCAGCGTCGGAGGGGCCACAGGCCCCTACAATACTATTTAAATTTTTTTTTTTTTTTTAATTAAATGTTTTTTAATCAAAATTTTTAAAAACTAACACCGTTGTAACCTCTGCCAGGGTAACCAAAGTCACCATACCAAATTTGGTTGAAATCGGTGCAGGGGTCTGGGAGAAAGATCCCGACAGACAGAGAGACAGACGGATCCTACTCTTTTATATATACATGTATAGCTATAGATGAAGACAGAGATTATCACTACAGTGAAGTGATCTGAGTCTCCATATCACGCCGAGTTAAGATGGTGAGATCCCGGATGAGACGAGCTGCCGCAATCTGCGAGTGAGCTCACTTTCTCGAGACGTGATGTGGAGACTCAGATCACTTCACTGTAGTAATAATATGTTTATTATATGACCAATTGAACTTAATTATTACAACCAACCTCTGAAATTTTATTGCGAAAAAGGTGAGAAGTTGAATTCAAATTTAATGAACAAATCGCAACAATTTAATCAACAACAACAATTTAAAGAAGAAATGTCTCAATTGAAAATAGTTCAGGAGCCTATTTCTGATTCAGACATGCATGGTATGGAATCGGATCACGATACTATCATGATCCGATTTATCGTAAAACAATCACCAAACAATAGTGGTATTTAGTGAAAATAATGAAAGTCATATAATAAAATATTTTATCATGGTTAACAAGGCAGTTGGAAGCAAACTGGCATGGCAGGAGTTCTTATTAATATTTATTTCCTTTTCTAAAGTGTCTGAACAACTACACAAAGTTGTCACTCAAAGGCCCACTTCATTTTCTAATGTTCCTGTGCAAGGCCTTAAATTAAACGGCATCAAGCTGAAATAAAATGGCCGTTATGTCCAGCGTTTAATGATACAAGCGCCGTTAGATACCAACGTATGGGCACGTCTCGCTCTGCAAAAGCCATAACAATTTAATGAGGTTCCTCGAATGCCAACATCACGTTATATAGAACACTAGCAGGTTAGCCCGCCACTGGCGGCAATCGTCAGAAACATGAAATTTTTTAATTTTTCTAATTAATTTGCTTTTTTAATTAATTTTTTTAATTAATTTTTTAATTTAATTTTTTGTTTTTCAATTTGACCCGATTTGACCTTGAATTGATCATTTTCAAGGTCAGGTCGGGGTCACAATTTAACCCGTCCATGACACTTCCCGTAGGTTGAGCTCAATCGGTTCGAGTCTATAAAGGACACAAACATATATATCATTTGTGGGTACCCGTTTCAAGGTGAAGATCACCTCGGGCGGAAAAACTGACCTGATGAAAATGTCCCCCGTTCCTAGGAAGCCCTAAGTACATAAGAATCACACAGAAGTGAGTTCCATTTCGAGCGATAACGTAAACAAAAGCTGCGAAAGCCGAAGGGAATAAAGAGCGTTAACCGGTTAACGAACCCAAATATGGAAGATATAAGGAGCGTTTAGCATTATTGTGTTAAGCACTCCCCGCCAATGACGATGACTGGGGAGTGGATCAGGGGTGAAGGAGTCGTCGCACGGGCTCGTGAATGATCGGATGACATTTCCCGTGACTTTTTACCCTTATATAGGAAGTTTGAGGTCAATCGGTCCAGCCGTTTTTGAGTCTATAAAGGACAAATATATATATTTATATATATGTACGTAGTTCTCAAAATATATAGTAGACTAGCAGGTTAGCCCGCCACTGGCGGCGTTGGTCCGAAACATGACATTTTTTTGCTTTTCAATGAGTTAATCGTGCCTTTTTAATCAAGAGAAATTATGGTACCCGTTCCTAAAAGAGGTATGATTTAAGGTACATCGGGCAGAAAAACTGACCCGATGATGTCGTTGTTATTTTCTCGCCAACAACGTCGTTGTTGTTGATATTTACGGCTTGGGGGCTATTTTCTCGCCAACAATGTCGTTGGCGTTCACGGTTTGGGGCAGTGGAAGTCCCGTCAGATTCGGGACGTATCGCAGTTCCTCGGATTGACTTAAAAAAATGACCCGATGATGTCGTTGTTTTTGGCATTCAGGGCTTCGGGTCGTTGTTGTTGGCATCACGGCTCGGGGCTACCCGAAAAATCTCACATTGCCGTATAGGGAAAATAGGATTGCGGGTATTTATTAATTTTAACTAATTATTTTCTTGCCAAAAATGTCGTTGTTGTTGATATTTACGGCTTGGGGGCTATTTTATCGCCAAAAATGTCGATGGCGTTCACGATTTGGGGCAGTGGAAGTCCGGTCAGATTCTGGACGTATCGCAGTGCCTCGGATTGACTTATAAAACTGACCCGATGATGTCGTTGTTGTTGGCATTCAGGGCTTCGGGTCGTTGCGTTGGCATCACAGCTCGGGGCTACCCAAAAAATCTCACATTGCCGTATAGTAATTTTAACTAATTATTTTGTCGCCAACAATGTCGTTGTTGTTAATATTTACGGCTTGGTGGCTATTTTGTCGCCAACAATGTCGTTGGCGTTCACGGTTTGGGGCAGTAATAATGTGATACATTGATGGAAAGAGCTCTTAGAGCTCTTTCCATCAATGTATCACATTATTATAATCAACAAATTTGAAAAATGATCAAGGAAACAATATTTTCCTAAAAAAGTAAAATATATATCTCCTAGAAGTATCTTGCCCACTGAACTATATGGTATATTATCCCAAGTAGGAGGGGTTAACTCTCCGAGTTGAAAAAAACGTACGAAATTCTATGATACATATCTTCTGTCATGTTCATGACCCGTGTAATCACGTGATTTCTGACACGTAGTGAAGGAATCGCCATATTTTTTATCCCCAGTAGGACATTCCCCGTGAGCGGGGTGGGTGCGAAACCCTGGGAGGGAGCTCAACGTTCAGTGGGCAAGATACTTCTAGGAGATATATATTTTACTTTTTTAGGAAAATATTGTATCTCCGTCAAAGGTATCTTGCCCACTGAACTATATGGTAAAGCATAGAATTTTCTAACAGGTGGAGGCCACGAGGAAACAAAAACACCGCTATGCATCTGAATCAAAGAACTGGATTGACCTGATAACCTACAATATATACATACACATGTTCAGACATATAGATATATATGTATATACATATATATATATATACACACATGCTCAATAGGACCATAAGCCAATGTAATATTCCATCCTAAACTAATACCTGTCAGCACTCTCAAACGAACAAAAAGTGGCCACTTAAGAGTTTAAGACCCCTGCAAGTAAAGTAAATAGCTTCAGAAGACCTGGAGATGGATACGACATTCGCATCGGAACTTAGGGCTAATAATGTATCAGCCGAGTACTTGCCGGGAAAGGTACGGGTAACACCCCCCCTCCCCCCGAAAGGGGAGAAGCATCCATGTTCTAAGGAAATGGAAATAGAAAAATACCCGTTGACAAGAAATCCCCAGCCGGGTATTATAAACCCAGGGATGGCTAAATACTAATACCGCACCTAACAGGCTAACCCAGGCAGCAAAAGCCGCAAGTAATAACGAAGACCCCCCCCTTAAAAACAATAGAACCAACCCCCGAACCAAATCTTGAGTGGGTTGGGCCGTGTCCCAGTACACGATGAGAGCCCGATGAAAAACCAGCTGCAAGCTCCCAAGAAAGGCCCCGACACCAACTACTTGGAGACATGCCATTGTCGATAAGGAGGAGGTAACATTGACCAATAGTCTGACCGGGAAGCGAATGGGTATTACACAGACATAGGTTGCAAGGCTCAGGCCGTATGAAGAACAGGGCTCAGAATTGGAGTTTCACAGCAGAAAACTTAGTTTGAAGCCTGGAGTTCGAGATATGACCGACTAAGATGTAATAAGCCATGACATTTTTCCCCGATGACGTTCCCAAATGTGGAAATGCCCACCAACACAGTTAAACCCAACTGACCAATCACAGGCTACTGAATCCATGACAGAAAGGCAGCCAGGAACCGAAATTCCAATGTCGTTAAGGTGGAAATCCACAAAAACAAAAATTGGACTAACGATGCATCAGGATTGTGGCACAAGCCCAAAACCAGCAGAAACCGACGGCAGGTATGTAATGAAAAGCAGACCAAGGGCCACCGCGCCCCAACTGTTCGAGCTCTGCTGACTGGTCCCCGACGAGTCGATGGCGCAAGATATCCCTTCTGGTAAGGATGGGGTGCCCCTCCAATGGGACCCTGTTCCGGAGACAACCATCGCCCGAAGTGCGAATCGAGAGGGCGGATCATATGATCTGGCATCCGACACCCAATGCTAATGAATCTCGCACATCCGGCTTTATGAATTGTGCCCAACACGATTCATATGCTGCCCCACAGGTGCAACATTATCCTGCATTGGCAATCACTGAGGTCAGCAAAGGACCGAGTGGGGTGCTGAACTAGACCTCATGTCAACAGTGTTCTGAAATTGAGCATATGTCGAACCATGGATAATGGACTCATCTATGTATGACTGGACAACAAAAGTGAAATCCATGTTGAGTTAGCACTGAAAGCAACCTGAAGACAAAATATATGTCATTCGTATCTATTACGGAAACACAGCGAGGTCGGAGATAAAGCATGTATGCTTGTTTATCTCTGATTCTTGCGTCCCAAATCGAGATGTAAATATTTACCCTATCGAGCACCCGAACCAGTCCAGAACACGTCTTAAAAAGTCAGGAAAATGAAAGGGCGAGAGTCATATACTAATCTAGTGATATGAATGACTATAGACATTCTCCAGCAAAGCCCGTGACCATGAAAGAGCTGGATGGAACATGGAAAGAAGCAACCACTTATAAAGCAAGAAGTTGAACACATCCCAACCCGAGAACAGTAAAATGGTTGAATACCTCTCAGGATGGTCGAACCCAGGTCGCCAAGTGTGCAGTCCGATGGCATAACCACCCATCTCTGACGACGTTAGGCAGGGTACAAACTGACCGGCATCACAGGGCAAGTTGCTACCCAAATGCTAACAAAAGCCATGCAACTTGTATCCTATTTCCTCATTTGACTGTCCCAGGGTATGCCAACAGTCGTCCCGTAGTATCCGACTTGGAGTCCCTGTCGATAGTCCAGAAAGCCCACCAAATGCGGCCAATGGGTTCGATGGGTAGCCCCAACCCGCGACCTGTTTGGTGGGACTATCATCCTGAGTGCTAATTACGCCAATGAAGGGAACACTATACATCGACAAGTGACAGTGTCCTGGTCGTAAAGGTTTCTATCGCTTCCTTGGAACCCTCGAAACAAGGGAAAGCACTCTGATGTTCTGTTAAATTGTAAATGATTGTAGAACAATGCTATCAAATCATGTCAATCTGAGGTTATTTGCTAATCAAAATTCGACATTAATTTTCTTCCTGCGCTTGGCTGCATCAGAGAACACTGAACAACTAACTGAGCTCCCTCGTAAGCGCATGTAAAGGTGACCCGAAAGGAATGTCGAAAGCCCTTTCACCTCGTGCTGGAGCGACTGCTCGATCTGATCCTGATCTCCATCCGTTGATGGGGGTGTTAACAGCACAATACACCACGACAAGCTTCATTTCTAATTGCATGTGAGGTCTGGTCATTGGGGACCCCGGAGGAATGTCCAGAGCCTGTACATCTCGGGGTGGAGCAGCAGCAGGACCGATCCCGATATCCAACCGACCGAACTGGCGATGGGAGGTTAGTAGGTACCAGTTCCCAAGCAAGCTTCCTGCTATAATGGCGTCAGGGAATAAGATCTTTTGTTTCATTTAAAATCAAACCCGAAGTTACTGGCAGCTGTTGGCCAGAATGCGGCCAGTAACCTGTCTGCCAAGCCCCCGGAAGTGGTGACTTATAATAAGGAGGAAACAAGCCTGTGAACTGTGATCCCATTCCAAGCCCAGCTGGGGCAGAAGGCATGGAGGATAAACTTTCAGGTGCCAAATAATTGCGTAAATGTAATAATTTGAGAAAAAGTCTCCTAATTTGAATTGAGACAAAGTAAAATGGCCATTCGACTAGTAATTTTAGCCCAAATTTCCACACACTATGATCATAAGGCACCGGAGAGCATGGTCAGGGATCACCGAGGGTGTATACCCCAGCCGCGCTGACCCCGAGATGACGACTTGTAGCGATGGACGGCGTGTGTCGAGTGTTTTAGTAGAGCTCAGTGGTCACAGCCGTCCGGGGCACATCAACAGCCAACGGTCGACCCGCAGAAGCAGATTGACGTCCCATTCGAAAGTGCAGGGAGCGCACCAATGTGACTAATGGGTTCAATGGGTAGCCCCAACCCGCGCCCTGTTTGGTGTGACTATCGCCCCGAGTGCTAATTACGCCAATTAGAGGAACACGATATATCGGCAAGTCAGAGAAGGATACAGGGATGTTTTGATACCTGTTACAGGTTTGGGTGCCCAAACTATAGAGACCCAAATGTCCCCAAATTCCATGTAGATAGTATTTATTCCAGTTGGATCTTCCATATTTTCAAGCAATTTTTCTACAATTCAACAAAATGTCCTAGTAATGCAAATCATCAGCCCGCAGATGATATATAGTCTATAATATGGAGCCTTTATTTGCACAATCAAGTATCCAGTACTGAATATTTTAACATCCAAATTTATATGGGCACATACTCAAATACAGAACAGGTGTCCCCAAACAAAAATTCTCTGGATCCTTCCCCGCGAGTTTGTCCGTGTCCTAGGGGAAGCAACTCGTGTGAGCTACGGGTTCGATGGGTAGCCCCAACCCGCGTCCTGTGTGGTGTGACTATCGCTCCGAGTGCTAATTACGCCAATTAGAGGAACCCTATATATCGACTTTCGTTCTCTACTCTTGGGACCTCGAAACGAGGGAAGCGACTTCAAGGGGAGCTACGGGGAAGGCGATTCATGAACCTGGTCTTACCTCGATTAGCAGTCCTGTGAAAGTAATTAATGTGATTGCGAACAATCACAAATACACCTGTTGTGTTATGTTACCATGTGGCAACCAAGGCAGTAACGGCCCCATTGTTAATCATCCAGGGTGAAAAAGGTTCAAAGTGACATTCGGGATTTTACAATCCTATCAGCCTATTTCACAAGCGTTTAAACACTGCTTTTTCCGTCAGTTGTACACCAGACGATGATTGTCAACGTATAAAGAAAGCCGTCAAACGAAAAAATGAACTCGAAAATAAGTCACCTAATTTCGTGATACCTTTAACCACCGTCAACGCACGTGGTAACTTAAATAACACGTCACCTGTATGCCATATATTTGTTATAAAGAAAACGATCAGCGTCTTTAGTCATATCCAATGGTGCCTCGAATGTTCTGCCTTTAATAGGCCAGAAACGTTGCATATTGTCTGCACAGAAAACGTATATTAAATCATTGACCGATTAAAATTATGGAAGACAAAGTCGGTTAAAACGAAACGAGTCATCCGATATTATTATATTCGGAACAAACCGTCGTAATCTTTATGTGAATCGTTACATAATTTTCAACTATAAGCAAAGAAATAATGTTGTTTGTATAAAACAAAAACAAAACTGTTTTTGCTATACAAACTGCAACTTAGCTTCGTATTCTTTGTGAGAGATTCTTTTTGCACCCGTCCTGGTGAGGAGGGAAAAAAATATGGCGATTCCTTCACTACGTGTCAGAAATCACGTGATTACACGGGTCATGAACATGACAGAAGATATGTACCATAGAATTTCGTACGTTTTTTTCAACTCGGAGAGTTAACCACTCCTACTTGGGATAATATACCATATAGTTCAGTGGGCAAGATACCTTTGACGGAGATATATGGGTTGATACAAAAATCGGACTTGGCACTGAAAGGGTTAAGTATATGTAAATATATGGAAACTAATCTTACTTGTGGTAATACCATATGTTCTGTGCCTTCAGTTTTAGATCAGCAGAATTTCCCTTTAAGCCAACAAATGCACTAATATAGCTCACGGAAGGCGCTATAGTTTTGTCTTCCATCAAATTGTATAATTCTGGAAGTTAACAACACAAATCATTCCTCAAATATACATTAAAATGAATATCAATGAGCACAGCTAGATAATTAATGGTTACAACCCAATTTAATGTCTTAAGGATGTTGTGTCCAGGGTTCGCACTGCTGTCTGCCAAATTTGTCAATTGCCAAAAATATTTTCATTTGGTAAAACAAAATTTCATTTTGCAAACATCAATTATGGGATGTGAACTATCTAGTCATAAAACATCACAGAAGGTGGATTATTCGTTGCGTGTGCCGACTAACAGACAATTCAAAGGGATACTTTGCATGAAACAGCGAAAGGTAATTATAAAACTGTTTTTACAGTTAATCCCTCTTTGTTTTGATCATGGATGCAGTAATTTTAACAATGCATATTACTGGTGACATTGTATACCACGTATTTATGATGTCGGTGTTTTATGACCAGCGAGTATAAGACAATAGGTTATTAGGTTAATATGAATGGCGATGAATTAATTGTGGCTCATTGTTGCTAGTAAGGCTACAGGGCGAAATAATATGAATGCTTTGATGACAGATACTTTTTGATAGTTTGAAAACTGTGCCGCAATATTAAACATAGTTTCTGGATGTCGCTTTGTATTTATTGCTACTCCGATATTCATTATTGTAAACAATTTTTATTTCAAAATTAAACATATCACACAAACACAATAGATATACAAATGCACATAGATTGAGAGAGGATTGAAATACAAGTTGATATTTATGAATGAAAGTGTCTATGACACTGTAGCTCAACTTGGAGAGGGGATAATGTCATACATTTCAGTCAATGGAGTGATAAGGAATGCGGAAAGTTTAAATGTTTAAGTGACCAGAGGTCAACCCAAAGGGCTATATGAAGTTCTGGATCAATTTGATAAATACTGTTGACTGTAGGTATGACAAAGTATTTCGATGCAAGGAGTAAAATCCAAAATAGCTAGGCGGCATGCAGCCATGTTTTTTATCGAATATTGTTAAAATTTGATAGCCCACATCTAGAAGTGATCCTGAACATGCCTAAAAAATTTTGAAACATTTCTACAATAAATGTCAGCTGCATGGATTGCCGATGGATTCAAATGTGAAATTAACAAAATTCAAAAACATTTTGATGGCTGCCATCTGGTAGTCATGAATTGATTAACCCACAGGTAAGTATATAGATATCATTAATTTCCGCACAGCTGGGCTATCACCGCAACCAAACCTGATGATCGATCAACAATCAAGTTACAAGGGAAGGTGTCGGAATCCCTCCCAACATTTTTTCTGGTAAACGGTATTCAGGTGATTTTTAATAGTGGTACTTGCAATGACTGACATTAAAATCTAACCAATTTACTCCGGGTTGACTTGCTTTTTCATGGACCATGACCATAGTATGGCGGATGGGAGTGGTGGGGGTTACTGTTTAGAAAACAGAACTAGAGGTCATCCCGAATATCCATATTGGTGATGTAGGGTGTGGAAAAGGAAATACTTGACAGAATCAAAGTTGAGCGAAAAAAGGTTCTATATTGTTTTGACTTTTAAATTGGCTTTGAACTTGGAATACCGTACCAGTGTACCACTAACTGTTAACTGAAATATGTTTGCAATGTCAGAAATGGACAGGGGCGGAATCATACAGGCATTCATTTTGTTTTTGTTTTTTAGCCAAAGCTCTATTACCATCTCCTATTTCCCTGTCATTCCAATATGGCAGACTGCACAGTGAAAGTTGTGATTCAGCCTTCAGGTAAATCCACCATTTTAACTCTGATCACAAATGATCATGTGACTAACCTAAGACCTTTCCATCTGTGATTTTTCGGCCACAGATTTTTTCCAACTTACTGGAGAAGGGACGGACAAATAGAAATAAATAAAAATCCTCAATCAATGATTATACAATAACATGATTTTCGAGAGCGTTACACTCCATTATTGGACCTCCATTAGTGATTAGCAGCCTGGCAGTCCCTTAGAGGCCTGAGGCGACAGCCGAGGGCCACCAATGACAGTAGGGCTGCTAATCACTAATGGAGGTCCGATAATGGAGTGAAACGCCCGAGAAAATAGTGTTATTATTATTATTATTATCAATTACCGTATTATTGTTTGTCGATATTTGTATTTGCCAGCTAAGGTATTTAAGTGGAATAGGACTATCAGAAACTCTTTTTACCAGTAATGTTGGCAGGTCATTATCGGCACTACACGTCATGTGATGTATTGACATCACATTATGTGTTGACCGTTACCATCTCTTAATGCCCAGTAAAACAGTGATAATGTGTAGAAAATGCCCCATAAAGTGGTAATAATATACCATATCGCCATAACAAGTGTCCACTTAACCATGGTACGGTTAGCGTTGCCACTGTAACTGAATGGCAACTAAACCATGGTTCCATCGTGGTGTACCTGCCATTCGGCATGTAGTTGCTGTTCAAAATTATATTGTAAAATACAAAAGAGGACACGATTAACGAGGTTTGATTGAACCCTTTGTTTACCTTGGGCCAATTGTTGGGCCATTGGCAATATTTTTCAGGCCATTTCATATGTATGCAGGCAAATGGTTCACATGGCCCCAGTCAGCATGAACACTGTCCATGAATATGCCCATTAGTGTACTTACCAGTTTTGCTGGCTATTTCTTTTGGGATAAGATTGCGGAGAGTGTTTAATACACCTGCTGATGATACCACAGTGTTTGCTTTGATTTCTATATCTCCACTAGTTTTCTTTACTGCCACACCTGGAAAAAATTAGTGAACAACATTGCAGTTCAAAACAGAATCCAGAAGACAATTACACTGGGGCTTCACGGTATTTAGTCATATCGCGATACTGTTTTTGACGCCATATAGTCAGTTTCACTTTAAGTAAATACTCGTTAGCCGGTGTGGATAACGATATCAACGATATGACTATCAGTATCCAGTATTTAGTTACACTAAACACTTAGAACTAACGCTGAGACAAAGGTCATGGCTAACGGATTCGGATTAGTGTCACATGAAAATTAATTAACTCTCACTGCTCCCTATGCGTTTGTCAACACACTGCAGACAATCAAGTAGGCATGCCTCACACAACGGCAGCAATTTGTGTTTATATAGGCTGATCTGATGAGCTCAATATTGTTGGAAGGTTTCCGGGCCAAATACTATGAAAATGTGTGATGTTTGTATAATCTGGAAAATGACATGCGTTTGTTTTTATTATTTACATAAGCGACATTTAATGTTATAAGCGACCTGCAGTTAGCAGGGAATTCCCGATGATGTTAGTCCATCATATAAACAACGAAATTCAGGACAATTTATACTAACTATCATTGTCAATGCAACATTTGTTCATAATTATTATCAGCAAATGAATGCAACATAATTCTTACCAAGTGTATCAAATCAATAATTCTATAATTTTGTCTACTGGTTACAAGTATCATCTCAAAGTCCAACATTTCTACTCAAGACTCAAGTTTATTGTTGTCAGACGATATTTAGTCATACCGCGATATCATTTTCAGTATCGTAGTCGGTATATTAAAATCCGGATATCGTGAAGCCCTAAGTTACACATAAAACTGTATTGAATTTGGGAAGGGCAATCAGTTAATTTTTTTTCTTCATTTTATCGTTTATTTCTTGGGAGTTTGAAGCCTGAAATTATACTCTATTTTGCAACATCACAGTCTGTTTCCAGGGATCAAAATAGTTGATAAATACATTTTAACCCTTTCCTGATTGGAGCTGTGCTGGTGCAGCATTAAAGATCCTGTGCCAGTGCATTATCTTATATATATATATATATATGTGAGTCTCCCATATAAGAGAATGCACTGGTTTACAAGGTTAAGATAAACATTGATAGTCCAATATATTCTCTTATATATGTGAGGCTCCCTGTGGGAGACTCGCATATATAAGAGAATGCCTTGGCACAGGGTTTTTGCAAAATTTCAGTTTGTTTGCCTTATTCGCAGAATATGTAGGTACTTTTCCAATAAATGTTTTTTTTTAGACAAGGTCTGAGTTTTTGTCATGTGCTGGTGTAGGTTGTCCATCCATACACACTTCCGTCAACAATTTCCTTTGGCACACCCTACAGACCACATTGCTCATCTGATCATCACCAAACTTCATATCAATCTTTGGCATGATCTCTAGATCGGTGCTATAAAATGTTTTGGAATCTCATTAAAAAACATGGCCACCAGTTTGGTTTCAGTGAGGCTCCATAATAAAAACTGGTTTTTTTTATGTCCAGGTCAGAATTTCTTGGACAAGTAATATTAGTTATCATTTGGCATACATTTCATTTGGCCAAGTCTCTGGTTTAATAGGTGACTGGCAGTGCCATGAAAAGATCATTTAGACTATATTGTTATCTATGGCACACCCATTGGTTTATTGGTTATTTTTGGCAAAAATAAAGAAGGCTTCAAAACCTTCAACAAAAAAACCTCTTTTTTTCTCCAAATCGGTGCAGGTGGGTTTTATTTCCAGTTGTCGATCAATCAAAAGATAATCTCGGAACTGGAATATTTCTTTTAATGTAAAGACAGTTTATCCTTATAGATGTTAGTAACAGTTACTCTTGAAACTCACTAGCTTCAAATAGAATGTGTTCAAATGGACCTAGGTTCATGCATTTGAATCTATGCACTGTTTAAATTACCAAGAAATCTAGCATGTGTTAATTTACAGATGTCCGTATTAGGATTCTGACTTTGTAAAAATTACTGATTTTTTCCAACCAAACAACCAGGCTAAAAAAAAATGAATTTGGGCAGTTAACAAGCCAAATTGACCATGTACTAAATTCAGCTGCACCATACATGTATTAAAAGAAAAAATGCAGAAACAATGCCCAAAGATGGTGTATCTCATCTGGGCTACGATTACAACATAACTTTTATAAATCCCGATTTCAAGACAACAAATATCTTTTCCAGTGTATAAAACACAGACAAAACTGAAGATTGGGTATATTATTTGGCCACAATGGCATGATAATAGTTTATTCCTGATGTAGCAGAGCAAAATATCTGAATCAAAATGACATTTTGTCTTGATGGTGAGAGCTGACAAGATAGAGTTCTCCCTCTTGCTACGCTTTGAACATTTCTGTGAGATCGCCTGAAATTTCAGTTCTTCCAATAAAACTGTCCCAAAAGGTTGTCACTGTCACTATTAGTTGATAAAAGCATTGAGGATGAGATATACTATTTATAAACATGATGTTCCTGTTTGGATATTATATATTATACTTATGTGGATTCAGGTTTTTATTTTTTCAATGCCAATAAAAACTTTCAACACGCAGGTTTAAAGACATATTATGTACTTGTTCAGGTGCGTGGAACTGGTAAGTTAGAATTCAGGCGGTATGTCAATCGGAGGAATGTAGCATTCCACTAACACCGTAAATCTGAAGCAAAACGACTGTACCACTCCATAGAAAACATCATCTGAACTGGAATCAATTGTAAATATTAACTTCTCGATTCGGTCACGCATCTATCAGCGATAAACTAAAAAAGCGATTGCACCATCGAGAGTCACTGCATTTAATTAATATATAAGAATGATGATGTGTGTAGTCAATTTAGAAATAATATTTATAATAATAACTACTTTGAACAATGTAATTCCCCATTTCTATTTGATCACCCTACCAGACTGTTTCACATCACTTTAAATCCAAAGTTCTAGGGCCTGTGAAACAAATCTGGAGCTTCCTGAAATTTTGGAATACCCTGTGGCGATGCAATCTCTAATAAATGCGAGTCTCCCATAGGGAGCCTCACATATATAAGAGAATGCATTGGCTTAAAAGGTCAACATACATAATGTTAGGCCAATATACTCTCTTATATATGTAAGGATCCCTTTGGGAGACTCGCAAATATAAGAAAATGCATTGGCACCAGGTTTCGCGCTGGACCAAAATTTACTTTTGCCAAATAATTTGCCAAATGAGAAATTATTTTAGCATTTGCCAAATGCTATCCCTAATAGTATCATTTTCTGCAACCTTAAGTCTTATGTTTTGATACTCGTGGTTTGAACGACTTTTGATATCGATAGAAAAGCAGTTAGTTAATACTTAATTATACACGCATGTATCATATAACAATAAGCCAATCACTGAACAATACAATGGTAGAAAGGTTGCTTCATAAGAAGGGCACATCACAGGAGGATACACAAAATACTAGTAATCCCTCCATCCATCGGTACTAATGCTATGAGATTACCTGTATCCAGACTTTCATTTTTAGAAAATGTAGGTGCGCATAGTCTCGCTCGCTGGATTTTGGCCAGGCGCGCGGTTTCTATCAAGATAAAATAAACAGCGGAAATACATTCATAAATGCCGCGTAAATTGAATTAGTTTACTCACGATCGATGTCCAGTGAAACTCTTTGATGGTTTAACACTGCTTAATCCACTATCCATAAAGCACAAGTGAATGTTACACACTGTTTTTATATTGTACATGCTCCTATATTTATTGTAATTCATAATTATTAATAAGGAATCAATTTAATACTCCGATTCCTATATTTCCATGCTGACACAGACAGAATAAATATCAACATCTCCCGGCCACGTGGTCTCGCTTTGATTTTCCAGGAATTTATGTGACGTCATAAGCCATACATAGAAATGTATTTTTAGCTTCGAATCATTCACATACAGATAGTGCATTCGACACGTCACACCGTGTGACCTCAAATAACTTAAACTTCCAATCATCGTGGCACGAGGGACTCATCTTTTGATGTATGCCGACAATGAATGTTGGTTTCGGAGAATTGCTGAATTCATTTGATATTTTGCTTTATACTTGTGCGCACGTTTTAAATAATTTAAATAACTTCGTCGTCACCACGTGGAGAAAAAGCGCGTCTGCATCATGCCAAATTCTAACAACCATACACCTCTTGTTTCATGATACCAGTAAATTATGCTGAATATGTCACTCTCACCAGTTTTCTGTGATAAAGTTACCCAGGTTGGTTCCTAAATTTGTGATAAATGTTATTAACCTGGGTAACTTTATCACAATCCTATCCAACCTGAACCTGGGTAACTTTATCACAATTTCGGGAACCTGGGTAACTTTATCACAGAAAACCAGTGAGAGTGACATGTGCATGACTCAACAGGGCACACCATGAAAACTTCATGCAGGGATCGGTAATCAAACGTCGGGCGGGTTGATTGACACCGCACTGTGAAAGTTGTGGAATTGGTAACTATGTCGCGGCACCTTTGATCTCGCGGCACCTTTGATCTCGCGATACATCATACAGGCATTCTCGCAACGCGGTAATAAAACGGAAAATGGGACACATTATTAACCAATCTCGTCTGGGTAGACACTGAAAATAGCGTTATCAGGTTCGCTCGCTGCATTTGGCCTAGGTGCGCAATCGATCGCTCACTGGTTTTCAATTTTAGGCGCGCGATGGTGCGCAAGAGCGATCGCGCGCCTCAAAAATGAAAGTCTGCTGTATCTTAATAGGTGTTAATTTTTTTCTAAACCTTATAAAACACAACTGATATAATTATGTTGTAAGAGTTTCCTGAAATGAATGATATAGATTGACCAATATTTCTCAACTTTCTTGAGGAATTAAAAATTGACTTGCCAAAACTTTTGCCAAATGAAAATATTTTTTGCCAAATGTGAATTAATTTTGCCATTGGCAAATTTGGCAAGTGGCAGCGCGAACCCTGATTACGTTGACAAAATCAACTATAAGAGAAAATGTCTTCACCATTATGAGGTAATGTCTACCTCAACTAACTAGTTGGTTCATTTAATGAAGCCGAAGTTCCAGCGTGCGACAGCCTACAGTAATGCCCAAAGTAATTGACCACTTAACCACAGCAGAATTATGGGTAATATTTCAGGATTTAGTCGGAAATATGGCATGTTGCCATTCATCGGAAAGCTCTCGCTGAGCATTACTGTACAATCTTCCTGATTGCAATAAACAGAAGGACACAGCGTAATGAACATTTTAACGTCATTGCACTCGTTTGTAGTGCCGTGAGGTACAACTCGAACCTACATAAGGTCAATATAATAAATTTACATCCAACTTTTTCAGAAAAATGGGGAAAAAATTGCACATATAGGGCCCAAAAAGTTTTTTTTTTCCGACCTCGAGGGACCCACCACCCCATTTTTGCAAAAAAAATATTTTTTTCCTCCAAAATTTTGGGGACCCACCCCCCGTTTCTCATGTTTTTATCAAAATTTCAGAGGTTTTTTTTTAGCCGCTCTTCAATAACTGTGTTAACTGCCTTACTAATTGGTAAACACAGATCAGAAAAACGAAAAATATACTGTATTTCCATGTGTTTCCTGGTGTTTTCAGTATCTAACAACACTATTAATTAAGCATTGTGTAGGTACACTATATGTCACAAATTGCCCTAGACCCCATTATAGCCTTAATATATCGAGTGTGTTGTGTCTGACAGAGAACACTGGCCAGTGTAAATAGTGGTAAACAGGTCAGGGGTTCCACAATTATATGTGCATGATCAAAGAACTCTTTAGTCTTATCCAACGGGATGTGGTGGGGAGGGGAATTGTTTTTTGGTTAGGTATACACATAGATATATGGTTATTATACTGCCCGATATTAGTCGGCGGGTATATAGTTGACGTCTCGAGCCGTCTGTCCGTACAAACATTTTGAATTTTAACTCAAGAGTCAGTTGTCATATTTGATGCCCTATGGCATGGTGATGGACCAGAAATGGGGGACGAATATGCATAATATCGCGGGTTGTGACCACCAATGCATACCAACGTTATGGGCCCTGTTCGACTTTAATGAAATTCAGTCCATACAAAGTTTTTGCAATATAAGTTAAGTGTCGGTTGTCAAATTTTGATGTGGTTTGGTATGGTGATAGACCAGAATGAAGAACTGAATGTCATTTCTCAATGCATCTGAATGCATCACATTATTTCAGTTCATCTATTTGTAAGTGATAACAGTATACAATTAGTATTTTAGTTTCATCTTGTTGAGCAGTAAAGCTCCCAGATGAAGTTCGGAAATTCAATGAGAATAGCGTCACCTTCATTTGGGATTGTCTGAGCAGTAAACAGTAATGTCATTCATCATAACCAAATCAGTTTTATTTGGATAATTGTTGCAAATTAACATTACTTGCAATCATTCAAGATGAGAAATAACCAGAAGGAATGAATTTGATTACATGCCAGAACAAGACAGTATTTCAGACATTAGAAATTTATGAGATACCCTTTTCAATTTCATGTTATGCAACAATCAGGTTAATTATATCTACTAGTAGTCATCATTGAGTATTCACCATGTAGTATCCAATTTGTGATAGAGTTTTTTTGTTTTATTACTTTTATTCAGATAATACAACTGGGTAATATATTAATTTTGTTACTAAATATTTCTTCCGTTGATCATAAGTTTCCTGAACGTTAATACGGTGGTCCACTATGAAGTGGTCCGGGATACTGTGATATCCAGAATGTTGCTAAATCTGAGGCTAAAGAGTCACTTTAGCTGCATATATAGCCCTATACCAACAAGCATGGTACTAACATGCTTACAAACAACATTACATGGTCAGTACTTGTAAATTGTTTGAAACAAACCCATTTTGGAAAAAATTTACAAGCACCATTTGTTCCGCCTCTGGACCACCCACCCACCCCGGTTCTATATACGGAATTTTTTTGCCTGGAGGGAGGGAGAATTTTATTTTTTATATTTTATTCTTCCAAACATAAATGGTCATGGACAGTTCTAGATATTGAAGCAGTATCCTATCTTATATAATATAATGTGATTTAGATTGTCCAATTTTATCGAAATAGACTGAATAATGGGTCAATGAAATGTAATTTCATAGTTAAGGCATGAGTAAAATGTTTACATAAAACATATCTGAATAAAAAACAAATTGACAAGGTGACTAAACATAGGGTTCGGAATGGATGTAAATCTAGCAATTTTTTTATATTGGCCTAACAACAAACTCGTGCAAAATGATTAAACAGTTCAAATGTTTGTGTCATTCTGTATACAGTAATGCTCTAATAAATCGACTCCTTAACCACATCAGAATTATGGGTCAATTTTCAGGATTTAGTCGGAAATATGGCTTGTTGCCATTCATCAGAAAGCTCTCAGTGAATCCTGAAAAATTACCCATAATTCTGCTGTGGTTAACCCTTTGGAGAGTATCTGTAACGTCATATACATGACGTCATGAGTAAATTTAATGTCAAGGTCAAAGCAATAATTATTAACAAGTTTGGGTCAAAAGGGTCCAATAATTCATTTTAATTTATGTGCATTTTGTGTTAACGTGTGTTATCATAATCGATTGCACTTATACATTTGGGACATTATATTAATCAAAATAACTCCTATACAAATCATTTATAAATCAGATGATTTATTGAAGTTATGTCTACATAAAATAACACTTCCTGAAACGACATATATGTCGTTCTACTCACCAAAGGGTTAAGGAGTCGATTATTTATGGCATTACTGCATTTATTATGACCTTAATACTAACCACAGGCTGCTCCCTTTTCATTGAACAATATTTTTGAGACCGGTGCACACACAAGAACCCTACCACCTGCTCGCTCTATAATTGGAATCATAGTCATGGCAATTTCACTAGAGCCGCCAATAGGATAGAAAGCCCCTCCTCGGTAGTGGTTCACAATCAGTGAATGTAGGAAGAATGGTGTGCAGCTTGGAACAACACCTAGAAAAGGAAATACAGTTTTAAGATAGATAATTTGATTTTATGGTCCCCATATCAACAGATTCCAACAACATTTCTTGAAATGCCACTTCAGTTATCAGAATTGATTAATTGCCAAAAAATAATGCTAACCACTGTTAACTATATAGTATAAAAGGTGGTGAAAAATAACAGATATTAAAAAATATATATCTGATAACTCTGAGAACCAGGACGAATGTGTGATTCGTCCTACACATGAAATTCATATATGAGAACCATCCCACACATGAGAACCATTTATATTAATCACATGAGAACCATTCATGAGAACCACCCTACACATGAGAACCATATATACGGACCACATGAGAACCATTTATGAGAACCATCCATCTCACACATGAGAACCATCCCACACATGAGAACCATCCTACACATGATAACCATATATCAAAACCACATGAGAACCATTTATGAGAACCATATGAGAACCATCCCACACATGAGAACCATCTATCCGACACATGAGAACCATTATGAAAACCAAATGAGAACCATTCCACACATGATAACCATATATGGCAATAGCCAATCACAACGAAGCTTCTCCCAACACGGACTATATAAAGGCGAGGTAATCCGTACTTTTTCACAAACCACATTTGGTCCTGAACGAGGATTTACAATAATCGAAACGCGTTGACCACATAGCAAAGGATTAGTTTTGTACTGGTGTTTTTCCTGGAGAATTCATTTTCTCATATTCCTTACCTAATCATTTATAAACGGGGTATTCAAATATTGCTTTCAGCACAATGCATCATTCTCAACAACTCAACCATTTCCACTTCACTGAGGAAATAACCTCTTCCATAAATAGAAACCAGATATGGAGGTGTATTTCAACCAGTAGATACAATGTACATCTGTTGTCTGGGAGACTCATTTGTTAAATTATTGCTAGTTATTACTGTTTATCACTACATGTATTTAATGCATGATGAAGTCTGGTACTGGCATACAGGCCCCAAGCTAGGAGGCGACAGGCGAAGTTCTCGCCTTCCGGGCGCGTCTTCGCCCTTGGACGTCTGCGAGGCGAAAACGAAGTCGCCTTCCAACTTTGACCAAACTGAGATTTATCGGTGTCAAAGAGTCAAGGTCATCACCTTATTACCAGGGCCATATATGGTAGCATTGTGCGAATATGGTTTCTACTTATAGAAGAGGTTATTTCCCCAGCGAAGCGGAAATGACCGAGTCGTTGAGAATGCACAATGCATCTGACATGACACAATAGACGTATTATGCTTATAACGTAAAATCTTACCATAGTCACCAAAGATGTAAGACATTACTAGCTGTAACTCTTTGTTCTTTGTGAGAGAGCTTGTGACTTCCTCCAGTGTTTTTTGGTTCCTGAAGAAACCGGTCAGCATGTGAATCAGTCTCGTTTTGGCAAGAACTTTGGCCCACTTCATAGGTAATGCTTTGAGAATGAAAGCACCAATGCTGTGTTTCCTTTCCGCCTAACAGAAAGTTGAGTAAAAATTATATGACGTCAGCAGACATTTTATACAGGAAGATTGCTCTTTCAGGGATGAGGTGACAGGGGAATGGTTCTAGGGGAGTAGTGTTGAAACGATTTGTCGCGACGTCGATGAATTGTTCACTAAAAGTTGACTCCAGAATCCCATGTCGTTTAGTTGCATTAAATTGAGCAGGCAGTGCACATAATATGCTTTAATAGAACAGTGGTTCAATACAATATACCAACAACGCAAGAAGAGTGTTAAAAGTTATAACAAAAGCTGCACTATTTAGTAGAATTACTTAAACAAACATCAATTATGAAATGGACAATGTTGCTCAAAATAAACATCGTCTGATGGCCGATCGACAGCCGTGCTTTGATTTCCCTTCAATTTCACACCGTATAATCAATCGGAAGATGTTTCGGGCCAACGCGGATGTTTTTGACAGACAACGAAGGTGCGACATGTTTTTTGTCATTTTCATGCGTTGATTCTTGAGGTGACATGCTCTAGACAGCACAGGAAGAGAATGGAAAGGTATGTTTGCATTATTCCTCGATTGCCAAGTGTGGGGACCATTTCCACACACGTGTAAAGTATTAGGGGGTGTAAGAGGTGCACACTATATATTTTTGGGCTGTACAAAACGGGTACCCCCAACAGCAAAATCCGTCCAGGTGACGAAACATAGTTATTTCAATTAAATTGGCAGCAGTCGGTCAATATGTTCACTTATTAATGTAGCGGAATGTCTTGGCAACTACCATGGCGAATTTCAGTTCATAATTTCCCGAAATGACCGATTGTAGGTATCAAATGTAAGGCATGGTGTAGAGAACATTGACAACGCGGATGTGTCGGGAGTGGCAACACGGGTGAGACATGCAGATGAATTTAGGCTGAGTTCCTGGAATCGCGCTGTTGTCATTTATAGACACTTTAAAGCGCTCCGGAAGTAGCCACGCGTATTCAACCGTGCAACATGGCTCATGTGACATTTGTACACAATACACAAGATTACTGAGTCTTATTTTTCGCACACTGTTCGAAATATAGTACTGCTCCTGAGTGTATACCCTAAGAACCTAGAGGACTGTACAGGTATATGAGTTACATATTATGTTATGGAAGTTTGGACTGAATAGACGACTATCTTTATACATGATAGTCGGGGAGCCAATAAGGTCCACCTGCACCCCCCCGATGATTACAAATAACCTTATTTTTATTGTTCCCTATGGTATCCAGATAAAGAATCCGGAATTCTCCGAAAAATAAAGGTGGCCCTACTAGGTGCTAGAGCCATTTGAATCCAAGATGGCCGCCATTTCCTCTAATTCCGACCAGCTGTATTTAATCGTTGTAATAGATCGGTTGTTAGCAAAAGACACAGACAAAATATATGCCATTTGTTGGTATGATGTCCTTCTTCAAAATGACGGCAAAAAATTTCGAAAAAAATTCAAAATGGCCGCCGAAAAATGACGTCATCTGCACGAAAATAGGAAATTTAATTAATATTTCACCATATCTTCCATTTTTCTTCACATTAATCATTAGTAAATGGCAATGTTTTTGAGACAGTCATCAAGCGTGATATTATAGCGTCATTTTAAGACATTTGCCATTGACGAGGGTTCCGTAATAGATACAGAAAGAGGATTTGAAAAAGAGGGGTAAAATTTTCGATTTTTTGCAAGACGATTTTGATAGTCATTTTATCGACAAACCACACAGGCTGTTAATAGAATGTCAACAACTATGTGCTTTATTTTATTGGACGGATGTTTTACTTCAATGGGAATGAAATTGGTGTAGAAAATTTCCAAAATGGCCGCCGAAAATATGAAAAATGGTAAATATTGCCCCAGGGTGTCCTGCAATGGCTTACAAGTTGTGGTTAATATATAAAATTGGCTAATCTGTATTATATACATTGCATACTAACATGTCTGATGCACCATGGATCATTGTTTCTATTGTCACCACTGACATCACCAGAATTATTGGATTTTTCTCTCACAAACTTGACATAAATTTCGACAAAAATTAACTTTTCAGGGTTGGACAATTGTTTTAAGTAAAATGCAACTATCATTGGTATCAAAGGTATTTATTGTATTGGTCTATCTTAAATGTGTCACACTACGGTGTTTATAGACCAAATTGCTCAAGATGGCTTCCAAAATGGCAACCAAATTTGTAAAAAGTTAATTTTTTACATATATCCCGAACATTATTCTCTGCGTTATCCGACAAGGTAGTAAATTGTGACTCACTTGGTTATTGTACGTGTTAGTTAATTAACTGACAACTACGTTCTATTATGTTTGTCCCAGTTCCGTATGGGGCATGACAAATTCATTTTAAAGTTGCAGTATGGAATTTTGCGGAGAACCTCTTTTGTGTTTCTTGCCATATTATTGAAAGGAAATGGGCAGAACTTTGAAACGGAACTGAGATGAACCATAATATGTGGCTATTCTGGTCCATTATGATAAAACATATCAACTGGATACACGGTGGATGCCAAGATGGTAGCCAGGGAGTTACTATATGGTCATAGATGAGGTGAATAGGTATACAGGGAGTTATTGTATGGTCAACGGTGAGATGAGTACATGTATGTATACAATTAGTGACTGTATGATCATAAATGTAATGAATAGCTATATAGGGAGTGACTAAATGGTCATGTGTCAGGTGTATGAGTATACCCGGTGTTCCTGCTTGGTGACGTGTAGGTCATGTGTAGGTTATACGGGTATACACATGTGTTGCTATATGGTCATGGGCGAGGGGTATGTGTATATAGCGAGCGGCTATATGGCCATGGATGATGTGCATATGCATACATGGAGTGAATATACTGACATGGCTGGGGAGTATTAGTATATCTTGAGTGGCTATTCTGCTATGGTGTGACAATAGGGATACGGGGAGTGACATGGCCAAGGGTGAGGTGAATATATATACAGGGAGTTACTGTATGGGCATGAATGGTGTGAATATGTATACAAGGAGTGACTATATGGTTATGAGTGGGGTGTCCATGGTGAGATGCATAGGAATATAAGGAGTGGCTGTATGGGCATGTGTGAGGTGAATCGGTATACATGTAGTGACTGTACGGTGTATTGTTGTGTGTGGACGTTGTGACCGTATGGGCATTGCTGTGGTGTATAGATATAACGAGAGTAGCTACATGGTCATCTGTGAGTTGTTTATGTATATATGGAGTGACTGTAATGTCGTGGTGGTATGTATATGTGTACCGTGTGTGGCTGTATTGTGACATGTGGGTGTATATGTATATTTGTGCTGTCTGTATGATCATGGATGGAGTGCGTAGATAAATAGGGAGTGATTTTATGGTTATGGGTAATGTGTATAGTTGCACCTGGTATGCCTGTACGGTCAAGATTGAAGTTATATGCATACCTGTGGCTATATAGGGAGTGCCCTTTTGGTAACGGGTGGGTCGTATATTGATATATGTTGTGGATGTATTATCATCGGTGGTGTATAGGGTGTAGATGAATGATCATGGATGGCGTGTATAAGTATACATTGAGTTGCTGAATTGTCATGTGCGAGGTGTATATGCAAGTATTAAACTTATGAGTGGTCGTGTGTGCGGGTATTGGTATATTTGGAAGGGCTCACCATTGATGAGGTGTATATGTATATCTGGATTGACTCTATGGTCATGGGTATGGCGAATAGATATACATGTAGTGGCTGTATGGTCCACGGTGAGGTGAATAGGTATACAATGAGTGACTTTATGATCGTGACTATATGGTCAGGTGTAGGAGTATACCTGGTGTTCATGCATGGTGACTCATGGCTGTATCGTCATTTGTGGCATGTACCAGTATAACCAAATATGGCTGTATGGTCAGGTGTATGTGTATAGAGTGGGTGACTATATTGTCATTTGTGTGGTGTTTATGTACATATGAGGTCATGGTGGGTTGTACATGTGTAATTTTGGTGGCTATCGCTTTCCACAATAACGCAAGGATATGTTAATCAATAGAGAGGTCATATCAAAGAGTTCTCCACCATGATAGTGTTTGTGTACATGGGGGAACTTTAAACGTGAAAAGCGATAGCCACCCATTACCACACAGTCATTCCATATATACATAAACACTACAGACATAACAATATAGTGACCAACTGTATAAACGTACACCTGACCCATGACCATGGATGGCCATACAGCCATGAGTCACAATGCAGTCACACCGGGTATAATCCTAAACATGACCCATAACCATAGAGTCACTCCTTGTATACCCATTCACCTTACTATTGGCCATACGGTCATCCCATGTATACCTATTCTCCACACACACATGGTCAAATAGACATTCAATATATACATCAACACCACAACAATAACCATAGAGTCACCCCGGGTATACACATCCACCTCACCAATGGTCATATAGCCACTCGCTTCATACACATACCCTCACCCATGGCACCTGGTATACTCCTTCATCTGACCTATGGCCATATAGTCACACCGTGTGTACCTATTCGTACATGATCATGGTCAATCAGTGTATATATATTCACCTCACCCTTGGCCATGTCACTCCCCGTATCCCTATTTGTCACACCATAGCAGAATAGCCACTCAAGATATACTAATACTCCCCAGCCATGTCAGTATATTCACTCCATGTATGCATATGCACATCATCCATGGCCATATAGCCGCTCGCTATATACACATACCCCTCGCCCATGACCATATAGCAACACATGTGTATACCCGTATAACCTACACATGACCTACACGTCACCAAGCAGGAACACCGGGTATACTCATACACCTGACACATGACCATTTAGTCAATCCCTATATAGCTATTCATTACATTTATGATCATACAGTCACTAATTGTATACATACATGTACTCATCTCACCGTTGACCATACAATAACTCCCTGTATACCTATTCACCTCATCTATGACCATATAGTAACTCCCTGGCTACCATCTTGGCATCCACCGTGTATCCAGTTGATATGTTTTATCATAATGGACCAGAATAGCCACATATTATGGTTCATCTCAGTTCCGTTTCAAAGTTCTGCCCATTTCCTTTCAATAATATGGCAAGAAACACAAAAGAGGTTCTCCGCAAAATTCCATACTGCAACTTTAAAATGAATTTGTCATGCCCCATACGGAACTGGGACAAACATAATAGAACGTAGTTGTCAGTTAATTAACTAACACGTACAATAACCAAGTGAGTCACAATTTACTACCTTGTCGGATAACGCAGAGAATAATGTTCGGGATATATGTAAAAAATTAACTTTTTACAAATTTGGTTGCCATTTTGGAAGCCATCTTGAGCAATTTGGTCTATAAACACCGTAGTGTGACACATTTAAGATAGACCAATACAATAAATACTTTTGATATCAATGATAGTTGCATTTTACTTAAAACAATTGTCCAACCCTGAAAAGTTAATTTTTGTCGAAATTTATGTCAAGTTTGTGAGAGAAAAATCCAATATTTCTGGTGATGTCAGTGGTGACAATAGAAACAATGATCCATGGTGCATCAGACATGTTAGTATGCAATGTATATAATACAGATTAGCCAATTTTATATATTAACCACAACTTGTAAGCCATTGCAGGACACCCTGGGGCAATATTTACCATTTTTCATATTTTCGGCGGCCATTTTGGAAATTTTCTACACCAATTTCATTCCCATTGAAGTAAAACATCCGTCCAATAAAATAAAGCACATAGTTGTTGACATTCTATTAACAGCCTGTGTGGTTTGTCGATAAAATGACTATCAAAATCGTCTTGCAAAAAATCGAAAATTTTACCCCTCTTTTTCAAATCCTCTTTCTGTATCTATTACGGAACCCTCGTCAATGGCAAATGTCTTAAAATGACGCTATAATATCACGCTTGATGACTGTCTCAAAAACATTGCCATTTACTAATGATTAATGTGAAGAAAAATGGAAGATATGGTGAAATATTAATTAAATTTCCTATTTTCGTGCAGATGACGTCATTTTTCGGCGGCCATTTTGAATTTTTTTCGAAATTTTTTGCCGTCATTTTGAAGAAGGACATCATACCAACAAATGGCATATATTTTGTCTGTGTCTTTTGCTAACAACCGATCTATTACAACGATTAAATACAGCTGGTCGGAATTAGAGGAAATGGCGGCCATCTTGGATTCAAATGGCTCTAGCACCTAGTAGGGCCACCTTTATTTTTCGGAGAATTCCGGATTCTTTATCTGGATACCATAGGGAACAATAAAAATAAGGTTATTTGTAATCATCGGGGGGGGTGCAGGTGGACCTTATTGGCTCCCCGACTATGAGGGCGTAATATGCAATCTAAAGAAACCACGATTAAGTAATATTACTGTTTAATCGTGTGCGTATTAAGTGGATAGTTTCGCGTCATGCAACGGCTCGTGCATGAGATAACCACACAATTTCAGTCGATATTTAACGCTCGTTATGGCATAGTGTGGTCAGAGCAGGCACAATTTTGACTAACAACAATGCGCAAGAACACTATTTGTTTTGTAAGATATTGAAAACTTTCCGTGAACAAATTTCAATATTACATAGTATCTTGCCTGAACTCGTGAAGCGTGCCTGACTCTACAGTTTATTTAAGAAATGAATGTCGTGGTAGTGTGTGTTATTTGGTAATACGACGATGTGGTGGTTCGGGGTACACTTCGCGGTTTACACTAAATTTACCCAGAACCACCACATCGTCGTATATCCCAATAACACACACTACCACGACATTCATATCTTATATTTCTATAACGTTTTGATTATTTATTCCCATAAATTATCTGAGTGAATTAGTTTTTATTTTCCAAAAGATGGCCGAGAATATGAGATTAGCCCACTTATCACATATATTCAGCCCAATATAAGATTTCAGAACATGTTGTAGTGATATCGTAATGATAGAAAATCACTGTCTTCCGATGTAATTCGGCTGAACTTTGAAAAACGCGCCCAATTATTCTGACCGCGTGGAATACATTGATCGGTTGAGATTACATAATCAGAGTGTCACTTCCTGTTTGTGTTACAAATCATAATACCACATGGTCTCTGTATTATGAGGACATAAAACAAGTTGCGCAAGTGTCAGTTGACCAATCACACGACGGTATTTAGTGTATCACAGACGGGCTATGTAAATATTATGGGATAACAATAGTTTTGTTTAACCTTTAATACATTTTAAATCAATTACGATGCAATCCAAATCCAATCATATTTGATAACCTATAGTCAGCTAGCTTGTAATATGACACAGCAATAGTGACATTTTTATGTAGACATGTCATGGTAAGATGTACTATTTTCACGTAAAGTCTTTATATTTCACATGTTGAATTGTTAGCAATTATGTATTCATGTGAATCACTCGAATTCCCCCATAAATGTCTGCTATGAGCACTCTAAATGCAGATTGAGAATTCAATATATCATTTGATTCGTAAAACATGAGTGTTTGTTCTTCTCGTTTACCACTGGTGGAATTGGGTATCACTATATATATCTCGCTATACATGTATATGATGTTTTATATGTCAAATACGACCAATTCACTATTATGTTATTGTTTTCAGGAACAGGAAAGTGCATGGTAAGGGGTGGGACTCCAGGAAAAGGATCGGTCACCGCACAGGACATCGAACAGCCCATACAGAGACAACGAAGCCGGTGGATCAAGGAATTGACCACTGTACAGCGAAGAAGCGGAAGTTAGATATGGCGCCAGAAAAACAGGGTGCACGGAGGCGGCCATTGCGAGCGAGGCGATCTCTTTTCAGTACTTCACAGGATGGGGCTAGCTGTATCCAGCTACCAGAAGATGTTGCAGCATTGTTCAAGGAACATTTTTTGGATGATATGCTGAACTTCTTCAGCCTGGTACAGAACAAAAAGTTCGCATTGGACAACCTATCAATTCGTTTGTTCATGGAAACTGTTCGCTGGTGTTCTTTGTCAACTACAACGTGTATGCGATATTCAAATCAGACAACAGAATTTTGGAAGACTGGCTATCGATTGTTTGGGGATAGATTTATACTGTTCATGAGTGGACAGAAGAATACTGGGCAGGTGGTTACAGGCGAGACAACAAGGGGGCAATATGCTCCAGTTGATTCGTGCTTTAACTTCGCCGTGCCTTCCATTTCGACATTGAACACATTCAATAAGGAGAAATTACCTGCAAATATATATCCTGGGATCATCGAACAAACACTAAATATTAGACAGGAAGAGAGCACAGACTACATTATATGTGTGGATGGGAAGAAGTTGGTCCCAGGACTGAACAAAAGCTTTTGTTAGGGTATAAACTCAGGAGTCGTACTATTTTTCACTCAGTGCGCGACAAATAAAACTCAATGATCTCGTTTATTGCGTACAAATGTCACATGAGCCATGGTGCACGGTTGAATACGCGTGGCTACTTCCGGGGTGCATTAAATTGTCTAAAAATGACAACAGTGTGAATCCAGGAACTCAACCCAAATTCCTCTGCACGTCGCACCCGTGTTGTCACTCCCGACACATCCGCGTTGTCAATGTTCTCTACACCATGCCTTACATTTGATACCTACGATCGGTCATTTCGGGAAATTATGAACTGAAATTCGCCATGGTAGTTGCCAAGACATTCCGCTACATTAATAAGTGAACATATTGACCGGCTGCTGCCAATTTAATTGAAATAACTGAATGTTTCGTCACCTGGACGGATTTTGCTGTCGGGGTACCCGTTTTGTACAGCCCAAAAATATATAGTGTGCACCCCCTACACCCCCTAATACTTTACACATGTGTGGAAATGGTCCCCACACTGGGCAATCGAGGAATAATGCAAACATACCTTTCCATTATCTTCCTGTGCTGTCTCGAGCATGTCACCTCAAGAATCAACGCATGAAAATGACAAAAAACACGTCGCACCTTCGTTGTCTGTCAAAAACATCCGCGTTGGCCCGAAACATCTTCAGATTGATTATACGGTGTGAATTTGTGTTGCATCACGTCAGTTTAATTGAATACAATAATTATACCAATACATTTATTGCATTTCTCTGTCACTATGTGTGCAATTAATTCAGTATGAGTATGGACTAATGTGACCGATATGGTATGATGAATGTGTCATCATACAATGCTATTAAACACTAATGAAACTAGCCAAGACACTCGGTATTAATTAGCTGAATGGAAACAAATTTAGTAGAACCGGCCACAGGTTTCCGTCTTCCGAATAAAAAATGAGAATAGCAGTAATCTAGAAGTACTCAATACTACAATAGCCACATAGTAAAATGGAAGCTTTCCTTGGAAATGGGGGTTGGTGATTAGTCTACTTCGACCCAATTTTTGACTATCGATCAGACGTCTAGGAAAATCCCTAGTCATTTTAACACTGTAGGAAGGTGGTATTCATAATTTTCAATAGATCGAAGTTTCATGCCTGAACCAAGAGTAGTTGGAAATTTCAGACCGAACGTAGGCTGAGATCATGCGAACAGTTTGAGTTTTCAACCCAATAACTAGTGTAGGCCAAGTGAAAATTATTATTTGAGTATCATACACAGCCGCATTGAAATACATAGTCCGCAGTGGATGTTTTATTTAAAATTTTGACAAAATAAAGTAAAAAAAACACAAAACATATCTGTGTGTAATATGTGAAGATTGACTATCATGTATACATAGTGTGACATAAAACATTAACTAAATTGAAGAAATTGCTCAGATTATCATCATAGTCTGGTGTACTAATTGTAACTCCAGAACAATTGAAAGGCACTGGAGGAAATTTACAATCACATGTTATCATGGACTGGTGTCAATTATAGACAATAATAGAAATTGTGAATAGTCATGGCCATTAGAATGTTATAGGTAATGCGAGACATTTGCAGAATAAGCCCGTACAGTGGGCTAGCATCCCTAAATTCACCCTCTAGGAACCTCATTCTGCTTAGGCCTCACCTTCTCTGGAAAGTTTCTTTATTATCAAATTAAAAATTAACATTGGAATACCCTTGCATCCCTAACCTGATATAAATGAACACAGTCCATGGTCAGTAAAGCTCTCAACAACAAGGAGCGCGCATCAGAAGATTACGAATTTGTGATAAAAAGGGAGGCTCCCATCTAGAGGTCACACCCAAAAACACATGAAGTTTGGATGAGAAATGTGACCTTAAGGATTTAAAGAGTTTAAAATCCAAGATGGCTGCTGGCGGCCATGTTTTTCATCGAAAATCGTTCAAATTTGACAGCTCACATATAGAGGTGATCCTAGACTCATACTGAATACCGTTGTAATCGATCATATTTTGTTTGAGTTATCACCCTGTGCCCTAACAGTTGATGGTTCCTGGCAATAATCCACACCAAGTATTAACAACATCTGCAATCTTGGACTGGAGAAAACAATTTTGAAGTATTTATCTGATTTAATGTTATCTAACCCTTTTGTTGCCTCTGGTGTAGACACCCTGAAACACCTATCCTGACAAGATAAACTGATAACAGCCCTAAATCCTCTAAAGTACTCAATAGATTTTTTTCGTACATAGAAAAGCATTGATTTCTGTTCTCGAGATGAAAGCCATGAAAACACCATAGCCCTCAATGTTAATCTTCTGACCCCTAGGTGGCCCCTATAATTCACTCAACTATGACCCTATGATCAAATTATGAACTACATGTAGGTCTTATAGCAATGCTCCATCCCAAGTATAACTGGAAAAGGATACCGTTGCAGCTTATAATAAATGATAGCTAAAAATAGCTTACTTCCCATAAATCAGATTAGTCTCCAGGAGAAAACATTCTCTCTACTTCTCACAGTGGGTAACCTTGGATCAGGAAACCTCAATTCTGGATGATTAGAAGTCGAAAAAGGGCCAAATATATAACTCTGATAAAATACATCTGATCAAACCCATATTCAAACTCGATCACATATAAAAATTTGTTTCCAATCAGAGAAAAAAAAGTTGAGTTATCACAGCATGAGTGAATAAAAGGCCGTCCGGCCACAGTGTCCCCTGAAAAAGTGGCTTCATTGGGGGCATCAGTTTTCTGAAAAAAATATCAAAACAAGGACCCTAAATCTGAAGCAACAAGACAAAAATGGGTGGATCGTACCCATATTCGAACTTGATCTGTATTTCGATCTGATAAACTCATATACCAAATTTTATTCAGATATGATCACACAAACCAAAGTTATCATCCGGAAACCAGAAATTGACAAGATTCTAAGTCGTAAAAGGGCCATAACTCTCACAAAAATGGGCAGAGCAAACCCATATTCGAACCTGACCTAACTATCATACTATATTTGATTCAGATATGATCACACAAACTAAAGTTATCATCCGGAAACCAGAAATTGACAGGATTCTAAGTCGAAAAAGGGCAATAACTCTCGCAAAAATGGGCGGAATGTACCCATATTCGAACTTGACCTGTATTTCGAGCTGATAAATGCACATACCAAATTTGGTTCAAATATGATCACACAAACTGAAGTTATCATCCGGAAACCAGAAAATTACAAGATTCTAAGTAAAAAAAAGGGCCATAACTCTCGCAAAAATGGGCGGAGCAAACCCATATTCGAACTTGACCTGTATTTTGGTCTGATAAACTCACCTATGAAATTTGCTTTTGATCTAATAACCGAAAATAAAGTTATCATCCAGAAACCATTTCCGGACACACACACACGCATGGACAGACGGCTCGACGGACGGACGGACACCAGCTATTTTAATAGTCCCCCTGAATTTTTTTTTTGGGGGACAAAAAGGGCCATAACTCTATTAAAAACATTGGATCAAACACATATTTGAACTTGATCTGTATTACGGGCTGAGAAACTCACATACCAAATTTGTTTCCGATCAGATGAGTTATCGCAGCATGCATAAATTTTAAGTATAAAAAGGTTCATAAAAAAAAACTCAGATCAAACCCATATTCGACTTCCGGCAAAATTTGGTTACGTATATAAATTGATTCAGTCATTGCACCATGCATGAAGTGTCTACAGATGGACAGAAAGACGGACACAGGACGAGTAGTCAATCCTGACTATATGGTATGGGTACACATAATGAAATTGTCAATAACACTGTAGCTCAACTTGGGAAGTAGTTAATTTTTTGCTGACCAATGAATAGAATGATAAAGAAGGAAAGTCAAAAAGTAACAGTAAAGGGCTTGTATCGTGTAAATGAAATTATTTTCATTTAAAACATTTCACCAATAAATGTGGGCTGCAGGGTGTGCCGAATGATTCCAATTGAATCCAAGATGGCTGCTGCTGTCCATGTTTTATAACCAATTTCGGAAATAATCGATGGCTACTATCTAGAGGTCCCCCCAAGATCCATATGAAGTTTAGAGATGATCGGACGAGGGATGTGATCTGTAGGGTGTGCCAAAGAATTTAGTCATGCAAAGAGTAAAATCCAAGATGGCTGCTGACGGCCATGTTTTTCACAGTAAATTGTTCAAATTCTCGATGGTTCCCATCTCGAGGTGATCCTAAACATGCGTGTAAATTTTCAAAACATTTCTCCAATAAATGCAGGCTGCAGGGTGTGCCAATGGATTCAAATCTGACATCCAAGATGGCTGCTGGCAGCCATGTTTTTTAATGAATTTAGGAAAAAACTGAAGTCTCCCATCTAGAGTAGAGGAAACACTGAAGATCTATATGAAGTTTGGTGATGATCGGATTATGGATGTGGCCTGTAGGGTGTGCCAGCAGAAATTGTTGACAGACTCAAGGACATCCTGATGGATGCCAACCCATGACAATAGCTAAAAACAGGCATTCAAGAAATCCAGGCTAACTCACATCAAGCATTTTCACAAACTTATTGATTGCATCAGCTTCATCAGGAAACATTTGAATCAAATTCTTTCTGTATTCGTCTTTTCCTGTCTTCATGGGAAAATATTTTGGTTTTTCTGAGTCGCCAAGTGCCACCTGTGAATAAATTGTTAATAAGCTGTCAATCCTCCAAAATTCTGGAATCAACGGCCTGATGCATGTTGATTAGCATGACTAAATATACAGTAATGCCCTAAGTAATCGACCTCTTAACCACAGCAGAATTATGGGTAACTCTCCCTTACTTAGGGCATTACTGTATCTTGATCAATAAATTGATGATGCTGATATGGGCATAATTTCCCTCATTGTGAGTCAGGGCCAGGAACCTAAATCACTAATGTAATCTCTAAGCCATCGCATCAGATGTTCATGAACATACGTCACTAATGTAATCTCTAAACCATCACATCAGACGTTCATGAACATACGTCACCAATGTAATCTCTAAACTGTCGCTTGAGACATTCAGGAACAGACGTCACTAATGTAATTTGTAAAACCATCGCTTCAGATGTTGGGATAGCTGCCACAATGTACTAGTATATACAGTAATGCTCTAAATAATCGACTCCTTAACCACAGAACTATGGGTAAGTTTTCAGGATTTAGTGGGAAATATGGCTTGTTGCCATTCATCAGAAAGCTCTCGTTCATTACACTGTGTCCTTCTGTTTATTGCAATTAGGAAGATTGTACAGTAATGCTCAGCGAGAGCTTTCTGATGAATGGCAACCAAGCCATATTTCCGACTAAATCCTGAAATATTACCCATAATTCTTATGTGGTCAAGGAGTCGATTATTTAGAGCATTACTGTATCTGGACCTCATTCAGTGGATGAGATAGGTATTTGTTGCAGGAGTTATTGTACTTTTGAGGGAAAGGATTGCATTTTACGAACATCTATTAAATGATTGAGGTGTGTTTGATTTTCAAAATTGGGCACAATCGAAATAATTGTCAAGTTATAAATTAATTAGCATAACTCGGGTAAAAATAGGCAGACGGAACCAAAATTTTAACTTTGAGTAACCCATATTCAAACAATCAGATAATTAAAACTAAAGTTATCATCTAGAAACCAAATTAATCACCAAATTCTAAGTAAAAAAAGACCATAAGTCTGACAAAAATAGGGGCACGAACCAAAATTTGACCTTGATCTGTATTTGCATGAGGGTAATCCACATATGAAATTTGGAAATTATCAATTAACAACAACTAAAGTTATTATCCGGAAACCATCTGGGACAGACGGACGGATGGACACCGCTGATTTCTATAGTCCCAAAAAATTACTGATTTTTTAATGTGTATTGTGAGTTTCTACATCTTATGTACTAGTTTATCCAGATAACATTTATATGTGTTTTAAACAAATTTAAGATCATAAGCGCTTTGGGTTAGAGACTTGATTGTGACATACATGTATGTTCCAGGCCCTGATGCAACTAATATAGAAAATACAGGGTGCCCAGGTCAAGACTATTAAAATTAAAGCCATCTCTGAACAATTTTCAAGGTTTTTTAACCTCTTGACTGCTGTAAAATGTCACGTGAGCTATAGACAGTAATGCCATAATTAATCGACTCCTTATCCACAGAAGAATTATGGGAAATTTTTCAGGATTTAGTCGGAAATATGGCTTGTTGCCATTCATCAGAAAGCTCTCGTTCATTACACTGTGTCCTTCTGTTTATTGCAATTAGGAAGATTGTACAGTAATGCTCAGCGAGAGCTTTCTGATGAATGGCAACCAAGCCATATTTCCGACTAAATCCTGAAATATTACCCATAATTCTTATGTGGTCAAGGAGTCGATTATTTAGAGCATTACTGTATCTGGACCTCATTCAGTGGATGAGATAGGTATTTGTTGCAGGAGTTATTGTACTTTTGAGGGAAAGGATTGCATTTTACGAACATCTATTAAATGATTGAGGTGTGTTTGATTTTCAAAATTGGGCACAATCGAAATAATTGTCAAGTTATAAATTAATTAGCATAACTCGGGTAAAAATAGGCAGACGGAACCAAAATTTTAACTTTGAGTAACCCATATTCAAACAATCAGATAATTAAAACTAAAGTTATCATCTGGAAACCAAATTAATCACCAAATTCTAAGTAAAAAAAGACCATAAGTCTGACAAAAATAGGGGCACGAACCAAAATTTGACCTTGATCTGTATTTGCATGAGGGTAATCCACATATGAAATTTGGAAATTATCAATTAACAACAACTAAAGTTATTATCTGGAAACCATCTGGGACAGACGGACGGATGGACACCGCTGATTTCTATAGTCCCAAAAAATTACTGATTTTTTAATGTGTATTGTGAGTTTCTACATCTTATGTACTAGTTTATCCAGATAACATTTATATGTGTTTTAAACAAATTTAAGATCATAAGCGCTTTGGGTTAGAGACTTGATTGTGACATACATGTATGTTCCAGGCCCTGATGCAACTAATATAGAAAATACAGGGTGCCCAGGACAAGACTATTAAAATTAAAGCCATCTCTGAACAATTTTCAAGGTTTTTTAACCTCTTGACTGCTGTAAAATGTCACGTGAGCTATAGACAGTAATGCCATAATTAATCGACTCCTTATCCACAGAAGAATTATGGGTAATTTTTCAGGATTTAGTCGGAAATATGGCTTGTTGCCATTCATCGGAAAGCTCTCCGATGAATGGTAACAAGCCATATTTCCAACTAAATCGTGAAAAATTACCATAATTCTGCTGTAGTTAAGGAGTCGATTGTTCAGGCCATTACTGTACGTCTGTACTGAGAACGGACCTACTTCAACACACTAGCGGTTGCTCATTGTTCATAACTGGAACTCAGAAATTAGTGCACGGAACAATTGTACTAGTATCTCAAAGTTTAAAAATAATGTATGCTGTTCGAGGATTGTGCATTATAATAGCTGTTCTACAGTCAGTTTTATGTTTTTCAGAATATTCAAGTTATATTTTTCCACTGATAAATGGCCACAACGTCAATCGCCCAGCACATGATGTAACAAGTCCGTAGCCAGCCACTAGCAAAGACAGTTCGTCATATGTAATGAGGACATTGGACACGAGCTGCGAGGCGACGAGAGGGGGTGTCCCCTATCGCAATCAAGGGGGTCTGGGGTTTCTCCCCCGGGAACATTTTTGAAAAAATACGATGCAAACTGCGTAATTTAGATCCGCCCGAACACAAAAAGTTGAGCTTTTATTTTAATAGTATCCATATAGTCTATAGCTAACAGAAGCGAGCCTGTTTCAGCTAGTTATTATATAACATTGGTCAGCTATCATATTTAGAACCATTTTCTGGCTGAGAGCCATGATTTATAAAATCACCACACCTGTTGGTTTCATAGATCAAAATTTACAATGGAATAGTAGTACATGTACATTAACATAATCGTGTCGTTCTGCGTATGTATTGAATCACGATAAAAGCGTATCTCCCATCCCAAGCAGTCCAAGTGCTACTGGTATATCTATGATTTTCTGGCAGACAATGAGCATTATATGTTGAAGATGGATCAATTCTGAAGAAGAAATTTCTGAACAGTAAAGAGCCTTTATATTCAGTCAGACCTGATAAAGTAGTATTGACTATAATATTCAACATACCACATCATATTCATCATCCATTGGAGCGAAATCAAGCTGACCATCTGTCAGCTGATCTATTAGCATCCGGTTCTCTCGGCCTGGGTGCAGATTACCAATGTAATGGATGCCTAAAAAACCCAGGAAAATGTGTAAATTACCAATGTAATACAAGCCTAGACTAGTGGATGCCCACAGAAAAAAACAGGAAGAAGTGTGTCCAATTAATTAATTACCAATGGATGCCTGGAAAATTCAGGAAGTGTGCAAATTACCAATAGAGTGGATATCTTGGCTAGAGAAACCATGAGGAAGTGTGCAAACTACTATCTGATATATAGTGGATACCTAGAAAAACCAGGAAATATTGTGTACATTACTAATTTAGTATGAACCTAGAAAAGTTGGGAGAAATTTGCACTCGAAAATTTCATTACATGGGGGCCAAAATTTGATCCTGTCACATCTATTATATTAAAATTGCTTGGGTGGACTGTTATTTAACCAATACAGGGGTCGATTTAATGTTTTAAATCGAATCAGACAAACAATTTTGAATCGCATCAAATCGAATCGATTCGCAGGGCTTTACCTTATATAGCGAGCATAAATTAATATTTACGTAATCAAAAAGACCAGATATCAAAAGTACATATGGTGACAAATTTTATTTAATTTTTGTCCAGTCAGGAAAATACATGTGTACTAGTAATATACTTTGAGAATTATACATCTACTTAGCCATAATCGGAACTCCAGTACTCCAATAGTCTGTTCATTTCAGTGTCTGAAATTTTGTATGCCCTACATTCTGTATCTACAGCAAACTGCAAGGCAGAGTTCTGTCCCCTCGATACGCTTGTCAGACCAGTGCTTTCATATACATAATGTAAGCTTTTCTTACATTTGTTTTATTATTGTGTCCATCACAATTAATTTTCTGTATTATTCTGAGAAACTCAGGTAACAATACACAATTTACAGCAATTTTGGCCAACCTGGGAGGGGGTACTGTACTTCAAATCTATGCTGAGCCATTATCTTTGGCATACAGCTCCCATCAAGCATGTTTTATTTTCGATAGAAAAGGTAGGTTTGCACACACGAAACGCTTAATTCTACCCATTTTTTTTACTAAAATCTACAATTTTTAACCAAAAGCAGACCATGATAGTGTGATTGTCAGTAAATAAGCTTTTTCTATGGTAATGGCCTAATTAATCGACTTCTTAACCACAGCAGAATTATGGGTAATTTTTCAGGATTTAGTCGGAAATATGGCTTGTTGACTAAATCCTGAAAAGTTATCCATAATTCTGCTGTGGTTAAGAAGTCGATTAATTAGTGCATTACTATACCTGATAAAGCCATGTTAGAGAGCTCTGAGGAATATTTGAAACAGAAACAAATTTATTAGCAATTTCAAAAAATAGTCTTGGAAACCCAAATAGTTACTGGTACAAGGTGGTTTATTTTCCAGTTTTCTCTACTAGTAGAGTCATTGTCAGATTTGGTCCCCTCATACCTCAGAAAACATAACTAAAAATGAACGAGTACAAAATCGGGCCATCCGTTGGATTTTTAATGACTATTCAAGATACTCAAGTTTGTCAAAAATGAGGACAGATTTAGAACTGAAACCCCTTGAGGACAGAAGAACCATCTCAAAATTATCCCTCTACAGTAAAATAGTCCATAATCAAGTAGATATTACAATCCCAGAATACCTTCAGAAACCACTCAGACACAGCAGATATAGCAACGCTGACACTTATCGTCGAATTCATACTGGGCCAAACTATTTTAGACATTCATTCTTCCCATTAACTGCTATACTCTGGAAAGAACTCCCGCCTGATCTGATTAAGCTCTCTGACCCTGACCAGTTCAGGAGGAGAGCTTATCAGCTACAACCATGAACCTGACAGCAACCTTTGTTTTTAAAATACTTTTATCTGTACATATTCTTTTAACTGACAAACTTGTCACCCTATCACTCTATTTTCCACTAACTAGCACTGACTGCGCCTGGTGATAACACCCATATATGGGGGTCGACCAGTACCAATAGATAGATAGATGGACTAATTACTATTATAGCAACTAGTAATTGTCAACCCGTACAATTAAGATGATTTGTCCAATTTTGGCAGATAGTTGTTCATCTGATGTGAACTGAGGGCACATACATGTACAATAATGCTCTAAATAATCGACTCCTTAACCACAGCAGAATTATGGGTAACTTTTCAGGATTTAGTTGGAAATATGGCTTGTTGCCATTAATCGGAAGGCTCTCACTGAGAGCTTTCCGATGAATGGCAACAAGCCATATTTCCGACTAAATCCAGAAAAATTACCCATAATTCTTCTTGGTTTAGGAGTCGATTATTTAGAGCATTACTGTATCCTGGTACATGTGTTCATGCTGGTACACACAGGGTGGATTGTTTTACATAAAATTAAAAAAACAAACAGGTATGATTATTTGGATCCCCGAGTAAAGTACCTGTGTCAAACTCATATCCCTCTTCCACAAATGTATGACAGTTTCCACCGGCTTGGTCATGCTGCTCCAGAACTAGCACTCTCTTGCCGATTCTCGAAAGGAGAACAGCTGTCGCCAGACCACCAACACCGCTCCCAATAACGATGACATCATAATGGTCTTGCACCTTCGACTGCTTGAATCCTGTAAAATATAAGTTGTAAACACACATGGTAATTTGAGATGCATAATAAAACACGGGAATATCCTGGTTTCTGGAATTACACTTCTGGAAATTTTTGACCAAAAACAGGGATGTTTAGCCCAACCATACATAAAACCTAAGTCTAATCATTTCAGCTGATGGGGGCTTTAAGTTTATGGGAGGTCTTCACATTTATTGGAAGTATAAAACACAAATACTTGTATGTGTACCCAACACCACCAGATTCCTTCAGATTCTGAGTAAGCGAATCTATTTGATAGCATCATGGGTGGAGTCTGTTTTCTATCAACACATGGATATCAGAGGCCTTTTTCACAATGAGTCCTTATCTGAGCTGAAGTGAAAATAAGACAATTTATTTGTGGCAATTTTGTGCCTAAGTGAAAATAATTACGATGAAACCACGGGTCGATTTAATTTTTTTTAATTTTTATAGAATTTTGCAGCATTGGGTAGATTTTGTTTAGCATTCCTTACCATTAAATGCTTTTTCATTGTAAATTGGTTAGCAGAAATGGGAAACACATATTATTCATGCTGAAACGCAAATGCATCATCGTACATATGTGTATTTAACCCTTTGAGTGCCAGGTCGATTTTTGTATCAACCCATATACCCTGTGCCAATGCATTCTCTTATATATGCGAGTCGACCATAGGTCGCCTCGCATATATAAGAGAATGCATTGGCCTAACAATTTGTTTGTTTGTTTGTTTTTTTTACAATTTTAATAATTTATTCTTATATTCTTTAAAAGACTTATAATTTATTTTGTAGGTTTAGGGCCGATGAGATCGGCCCCTGGCACTCAAAGGGTTAAAGATACTGGTACATACACATGTAATCCGATTTGATGGTCCCTGTATCATCCAGTTACAACAACAATGGAATTTCACCAAAAGTTATCCCAAGTAGTTCAGTACCAATAAATACTTAATACTCACAACAATATGTGCACATGCAGACCACTCCAATCCCCATCACCCCCCCCCCCAATTTACGAGAATCAAAATGAGAATCATGATTCTCCTCAGATTTTAACACGTTGAGTGCTGGAACCCTATAGTGTAATACTCCAGGGTGCCAACTTTAGATTATGTATTAAATAGGTAGCATGCACCATTTAACCACCCTCAAACCCCAAAACTGGGCATGTATCAGCTTGGATCACATAAAAACATGCCATATATGCACTACGAGATAAAACGTAGTCGGCACAGAGCAATGCCATCTCATGGTATTTTGGCTGGGTGCCGACTACGAGTTATCTCAGACCCACACTTTGCCACGTTTTTCTCATTATGAGTACTTCATCAGATGATCATGTTCGATATTGTAAATAATAAACATGTGCTACATTTTGGAGTAGCCTGTGCTAGTTCTGACTATGACATAACTCGTTGTCACAGCTGAGGAATATCATATCCCACATAATGTGACATTCCAGGTTTAGATGGGTAGCCCTGGGTGCCGACTATGAGTTTCTAGTATCTCGTACATGTACCTAAATTTTGACATACAATCTAACATGTGTGATCATGCTACTTAAAAAGTGATGTCTACTATTCAAATACACAAACTAACTAGTTATTCTGGAGTGCAGAATGTTAGGGGCTTTTGTGGATCTTATCATAAAATGCATATTCAGACAGCACAACGGAGTTAGGGGCCAATGCGTGACCAGTATAACCATACTTTCAGCATCAATTAGGTCGCTTTATTACAGAGATGCAGTGGCATCACTCACATCACATACCGGTATAAGTTTGAGCTTCCTAAGAGTAAGATGGTTGAATCATGTTTACGTGGGGGGAACTCAATACCTTAAATTTCTACTGAAGAAGACATGGACCCCATATAAAGTAGGAGATAACTCGTAGCTGGCACTCAACGTGTTAAGGCCTGTTCTCATCATGTGCACCAAGATTGAGATTGTGATTTTCTTCGTACATCACGGCTTGTTTTAAATGAGATGTTCTGGCCGATGTACAGCTATGCTCTAATTAATTGACTCCCTTAACAAGGTTGTAGGCCGGTAATTAGTGCGGTTATCCAGTCAACCGCAGTCAAGTGGTATCACCGCAAATGCTAGCAGTTAACGGTTTCCGCAGGTAATCTTACCACGGCAATAAATTTTAACTGCAATACTCTCAGGTGCCTAATAATCGTGATGGCCTAATAATAGTGATGGATGGTGATTTATGCTGAAAATAATAATAGTGATGGCAAATTCAGTAAAAGTCTCAATGCCAAATAAGTGATCATTGGGAATTTTCTCCAAAATTAATAAGAGTGCCTCACTGTTATTAGGCACCTGAGAGTAACCAAGTAAATTACTGCAGCGTTAATTTTTTTGCGAGCGCAATAACAACGAATTAAAACTAGAAATTTTGAAACATGACAGCGTTCGACTGTCGACATTTTCAATCGCCAAGTTTTTAATTCACAATACAATATCTCTAGAGCCAGAAATAACATGTACATTCTCTGGTGTCGTTACAATGCCGTCTTTAACTCTTTCGCTGCCAGTCTTATTTTGTAGGTTTAGTGCCAGGGAATCTTACGTTTTTCATGGGCATCAAAATTATTACAACCCTGCTGGACAAAACAAGTGTCCACTTAACCGCGGTGCGGTTAGCATTGCCACCGCGGCTTAAATGCAACTACACCGCGGCTCCACCGGCTAACTACAGTTGGGCCGCGGTGTACATGCCGATCGGCCATGGTGTAGTTGCCGCGGTGTACGTTCATTAAACTGAAAAAAGACGATACAAACCAGAAATCTAACCACGGTGTACATGCCGTTCAGCCGCGGTGTAGTTGCCTTTCGGTCGCAGTGTACTTGCTGTTCGGCCGCAGAGTATACACAGCGGTGCCAATGGACACTTGTTTTGTCCAGTGGGGTATGAATACTTGGTGATAGTTTTGAGTTATAACATACCCCTAAGGACTTATAATCCAGTTTGTTTTTAAATTCGCTATAGCATGCTTAAGCATACCCCAAAAAAAATCAACCCCCAAAAAAAAAACATCTCATCGGCCGTGGCACTCTACAGACCGTAAATTAGGGCCGATGAGATCGGCCCCTGGCACTGAAAGAGGTAAACAAAATTAAATTCATACAAACATTGCATGAACAATGCGGTCTAATCGGGATTGTGAGGTGGTACCATGATCGGCGGCAGTATAATTGACCGTGGTATTAAATACCAGTGGAAACCTTGTTAACCCTTTGGAGAGTATCTGTAACGTCATACACATGACGTCATGAGTAAATTTAACATCAACGTCATAGAAATAATTATTAACAAGTTCGATCAAAATGGTCCAATAATTCATTTTAATTTAGGTTCATTTTTTGTTAACGTGTGTTATCATAATCGATTGCTCTTATACATTTGGGACATTATATTAATCAAAATAACTCCTATACAAATCATTTATAAATCAGATGATTTATTGAAGTTATGTCTACATAAAATAACACTTCCTGAAACGACATATATGTCGTTCTACTCCTCAACCAATAGACGACATACATCATACATGTATATGTCGTTCTACTCACCAAAGGGTTAAGGAGGGTCCATTGATTAGAACATAGCTGTATATATCCGTCGTCAGCAATGCATGAGTTAAATTATGTGCATCAACACAGCAAGAGTGAGTTTTCCAAAATTGAAGGTCTGACATTTCATATGAAGAATATATATATGAGTCATTACGACATCCATCCCATACAAGTCTACAACGGCACATACCGTATGTATAACGGCATCAGAAAATTGGAGCATTACCGGTACTAGTATCAACTTGTCTTGGGCATGACCATCAGAGTTGGGAGTGTCTAAAACGCAGAATGGGACGATGGAATGGGACGGTACCGGGTATTAAATGGGATGGGATGGATATTAGATGGGATGGGACGGTATTAGAAAACGCAGAACAGCAAAGATGGGATGGGACAAAAACCCGACGCTTATCAATAATACAGCAAGTAGCAGCACCAAAATGGTTTTATATAGTCGGTATTAGCAAGGCGTACAGGAACAATGATTTAATAGTCTCATTCGCCAACACAAATCTCATAGTATCGGCTAAAAATAGACACATCGAAAATATGCCATTTTGGTAAAATGCAGGAAAAAAAATGTAAACATCAAAATCACTCCATGCATTCATATTTCCCTGTCCCACGGTGATATTTTTGCACAAAATATTAGATTTATATCTTCTCAACATCATTCTAGCATTTTATTGACCATAATCAAGCTTAAAACAACCTGTTTCGTTGATGGTACAGCAGCGGTAAAACACAGAACAACCTTTGGAAATTGCCAAACGAACATGTAGACAACAAAATCATTCAAAGCATTCCATATTTACCTGTCCCACGGTGATATTTTTGCACAAAATGTTACATGTAGATTAACATCTTTTCGACATCAATGTAGCATTTTATTGACCATAGCCAAGCTTAAAACAACTTGTTTCGTCGATGGGACAGACGCGATAAAATGCAGAACAGCATTTGGAAATTGCAGAACGAACATGTAAACAACAAAATCATTCAATGCATTCATATTTCCCTGTCCCACAGTGATATTTATGCACAAAATGTTAGATTAACATCTTCTCGACATCAGTGTAGCATTTTATTAAAGTAAAGAATAAAACTTGTTTTGTTGATGGGACAGGCGCGGTAGAACGCAGAACAGCTGTGCATGGTAAATATTGGACTTGGAGGATTATATTTCTGCATTTTACCGCGTCTGTCCCATTTACAAAACAAGTTGACCTTTCCATGACTGCAATAGTAGAAACAGCCAATCACTGCTCAGTATTAGAATCGAGGTCAGGTCATAATGAATATTAAAATGAGGCGCTGCGTGATTTGTAAACAAAAACAGAAGAAAAAAGTTGGAATTATCGACAGATTTCTCCTCTATAGAAATTGATTACTGACGATGTGTTGATTTGTATGAGTAAATAAATGATTAGCCGACAAGAAATCCCTGAGCGCTAGATGTTTAGTTGATCGTTTGACCGATTTTTAATGATAGTAAGCTGTATGGGTGGTGAATTTAGAGAAACATATTCGCAATTGCTACTGAGTCGGATCAAACTGGAAATTTACGCTTTTCGGAGACAATACTCGGTGGTTAAAAATTTATCAAATGCTATGTATATGAATGGTTCTGATTGGAGTTTGTGGTATTGATTGAAAGATGAATTCTTCGCCGATACATATCCGTGGCTATATCGTTAGCATTACTGGTGTGAATGGCCTAAATTTGTCCAATTGACGAGGGATGGTCAAAAGGTGAATTTCTACAGTTCCCCTTGTGTCTATTATCCTACCATTAACGTGAAGCAAGCGCGTATATAGAAGCGGCATATATGGGCAGCGCAAAAGGGGGGGCGGACAGCGGAGCGCGTTACAGGCCCATCCCATCTAATAATAATACCATCCCAATAGACTGAATAATCAATAACTTAGGCAGGTCAGGGAGAACCCAAAATCGATGTACTAAACCTCAATTTGTGTAAAAAACCTCGATCGAGGTCCTTCGAGATCATGTGACCACTGGTCAAAATATACACCAATGATATAAGGGGAAACACTCTAGACCAAATATGATACTAATGGAAGTAATATAGTGTGGAGTATTTCATCTTACACTATGGTAGTGAGTCCATGTAGCTGATCACATGATCTCGAAGAACCTCGATCGATGTTTTTTACACAAATCGAGGTTTAGTATTTAGTACCGTACATCGATTTTGGGTTCTCCCTGACCTGTTAGTGTTACTAATACTAGTGTTAGGTCCCATCCCATCGTCCTATTCTACTTTTAGTCACTCGCACAGAGTTTGTGTCAATTTAGGAATAATTTATTTAATCCTCACTTTGTTTAATAACTGCGTCTCTAGCAACATGATCAGTCACCAAAGGTTTCTTTTGCTTTCGATAGTCCACAGTGAATGGATTTCTTCCAGGTTTCGGCCTCGAGAAAAATACCGATAACGAAAATAGGAGAACGTAAATCAAAAGTCCGCCTAAAATGAGCAAAGGGTTGTGCACAAGATAATCCAAATAATAGCCGATAGAAGTTATGATCGCCATCCTGATTTATTTGAAGATAACTACGAATCGATCCAATATTTTATCGGAAAAGACGCAGTTGAAAGATCTTTGCCCCCATCGAGTTCACGTGCCGGCAAAATGAGCCCAAAATTGATAACCATGTCAGCCCAAAAATAATCGCGCACTTGTTAAAGAGGATTACTCATTTTGTTCATGATAGAATAGGATATTTTATTTCCAATATACATTGTATACTTAGTCAAACAGGATAATTGCGGATAAGGGAATATGCATTGAGCACATCTCACTTTATAGATACAGACTATAGCGTAGTATATAACGTCATGCACGACGACGACGACGACGACGACGACGACGAAAAAAAGGAGAAAAAAAGGAGAAAAAAAATCCGGCCTTTCGAGGGTGAAGGAGAAGATCTCTCGATCTTTTCGACCATCCTGGGCGCTTCGCGCCCTCCTACTACCACTACTATCCGGCCTTTCTTGAAGATTCTATGCGGGAACGCACAAAGTTTCCACACATTTTGACTTGAATCTGTTGACATCCATTGTCAATTTGACTATTATTCACTTTTGGACATTCTTATATTGGACATTCGTACATTATCTACAGTACCGGTATTTTATTGCCATTTGTGCAATAGTATGTCAGAACGCTCATTAAGATCCAGGAAACCTGTCAAATACCTTCAAATGCACACGGGAGAGGATTCTACGTGCGAGATGGAATCGGGTGCGATTAGCCCGTTAGACATGGAGCATCCGGAGTTAAATTGTTACTCCCTTGCTCGCAATTACATAATAATGATGGAAATTATGGATAATTCTGTCGTATATTGTGGGCGATGGCATATATAGTCTGGCAAGACTGCCTTCCTGCCATCCCCAGTAATAGAGTATGGTGAAGAAAGTAATAACAATCTAGCAAGATGGCCTCGGGTGAGCCGTGCATGCACATCTTGTGGGACTAACTTTAACCCGGATTCCGGATACGGATTTGGCCGAAAATGTGCTTTTTCCCGGACTCCGGATCCGACTAACTTTTTAAAAATTCTTTAAATCACTATTATGTGGCATTTTTGCATTATATCGCCGTTGCATGACATGCGACTTTATCAGCTAGCTATTAGTCCAGGAGATATTGGTCGACATCTGCACCCCCAGGACTCAACTTCACCCCACTAATTTTCTTTCTTAATTTCTCCTCTAAATTTTTTCGGTTGTTAACAAGAAAAAAAAGTGGCCGCAGAGACTCCAGACAAGATGGCGTCCATCATGACGGCCATTTTTTTTTATATGCACCAGGTCTCTTTGATCGCCGTTATAGTAAAGATGATATCACATGCGGTCTTGTTTTCCGCTCGATTCGTTATGCTAATATATATGCTAATATACAACCCTTACAAACTAGCCAAAAATCCGACACCAGATTCCAATATGGCGGCCAGGATGGCCGCCGAAATGTGAAAATATGCTATTTTTCTGACATTTCACCACCTTTCGTTTGTCTCTGCATGTGTGAAAATAGATGGCTCGTCAACTCACAAACTCAGCGAACGCATTGGCATACATGGACAACTTCGACAGTGTTTCGACGGTTGCTAGCTGTCTCATTCCCTTGGACAGATGTATATCTACTAAGGAGAAGACCATAGTGTACCGACTAACCAAACTTCTTGACCATGATCCGAAGCAAACTGTGTGACGTCCCGCAGTTTTCTCGTCGAATATCTCCCAGCAGAGAAGAACAATACTCGCGGTGCTAGTTTGTGGACAGGCGCCATGATAGTGGGAATGAAATGGGCCATGGTATACACCACCCCTACATCTGGTGCATGTTTAAGATATAGAATGTCATGCGTGTCGTTTTTTTTTTTGTGTGGTAGGATTGTATTTATACATCCGTTTCGAAGCCGTTCTTATTCAACTTGACCAGACGTAAAATTTTGTCTGGATAATACTATGCTAGCCTCCCTCACAACAGTCGGATGGACTAAATGATAATGTATTTATAGCATGAATTTATGCGTTTTTGTTATCCTCTCTCATGGTTAGTGTCAGTACGTGGGCGGTATTATTCAAGAAAATGTCAGAAACTGTGGTGCATTCATTTCACTATGTATTTAAAGAACAATTTATAGTCTCGATGACAATGGATGTGGACGTTGGGGAACGCGACCTTTATGATCATATAGCTTTATATATATATAACTTTAGAATAGTAGTTAATGTTTCATGCAGGAAAATGGTCGCAACGGTGATGTTACCAAGAAATCACTTGGTGTACCAACGTATGTTGACCTGAATGCAAGAGCTCATCAACTTAGCATTCCTCTGGATGTTCTTCGCGTTGAACATTTCACCCTTTTGTTGATAGCATTTGTACTTTCTTGAACCATACCGACCATCACCCAGCGTGAGTATGACATATCAACCAACTATCAAAGGTATCGCCTTTAAGGCTACACCCCAGTCTTGGTGGGGCTTATACAATAGTAGCCAATGGCACACACCTGGTCCAGTTGATTAAGAACGGCTTCCAAACGGATGGGAACATACAATCTTAGCATACAAGGAAAGCAAAGCCACACATGAGATCATGTCTGAATCTAAAGATACCAAAATAAGGGGCGATGCAGTCATGGTCCAATTTCATTTCCACTATCATGACACATTCCCACAAACTAGCATCGTGTGTATTGTTATCATCTGCTTGGATGTGTTCGGTGAGACGAGTGCTGGACGCCAACAAGGTTGTTCTTAGGATCATGTTCAAGAAGTTTGGGTTTATTATGTATTATGGACTTCTACGCCTTAGCAGAAAGGCATCCGTCAAATGTCTGGCTTTCATCATTCGAAGCCATTATAGAAGTTGTCCGGGTACGTCAGTGCATTAAATGAGTATGTGAATTGATGACCATATATTGAGAAGTGGATGTTTGGGAAGATTACCAGTTGTACATGTTGTTATCGCAATTAGGTCACCAAAGCTGACAATACGCAGATAGATAGGTCCTTCTGAAAGCTATTATACGCATCGACCGAATACCTTTCTAGTGTATCGCACAAGATGACGCTCATATCCCATATGTAGCATCTGAATTATACCATAAGCTATACCACGAATGAAGCTCGCCAAGAATAAGGACAAGAATTCCAAGCTTTCGAAACAAACACGTGAGCTGGAAACGGCATATATATTGTTTGAATTATTCCGATTAGTGGGACCCTTCTACAAAGAAGTGTAGACAACTGTTGTTGAGAGCGAGATAGATTAATCTGACGAAGAGACGGAAACTGGTCTAGATAATGACGAATGTGGCAAAGCAGAATAAGCTCAGGTACTGTTGTTTTTATTCTTGGAAGTCATAATATGACTATTCGGCGCACCTATATACGGTTACGGCCAGTATGGGCCCTTAGTGGAGAATGGATTTTGAAATGTCACATCGCGATTGTGGGTTTTCATCCTTCCAAAAGGATACGACTTACGTTGGAACTATAATAGATGGCTTATATTATGTACCGTTTCGTCTATACATATCGATATTATGACACAAAGTTGAAATAATATGTGATAATATCGGCTTCTTTTCAATTTCTGGCAGCCAGTTTGGCCGCCATATTGACTGTGAAAATCAATTGCCAAACCATAATGAATACTTCATATCAATAATCCATATAAACATGTAATGGTGGGTAGAAATAGTGAAACAATAACGCCCATCGTAAGAAAGTAAAGGAATGTAGGCGTGTTTTCAAATTTCGGTCGCCATTTTGACCGCCATCTTCGATTTGGAAAAAACATTTCTTGCATGAGATGTAAGGTAATTACTTCACCTCAGTATTTCCATCTCAGCTGTGAGCATGGGTGTAGTTGTCTCGACAATAATGCCCAATGATGTGAATATGAGGGAATTTCGGTGATTTTTAAAAATCTGTCCGCCATTGTGGGCGCCATTTTGGATTTGGGGGACTTTTATTTGAATATCGTACAAGGAAAGTTCTTCGCCTAAGTGTTCCCAATTCACTATAGTAAGCATGTGTGGAGTTGTCATGACAATAATGCTCACTGATGTTAAAATCAGCGATTTTCGGCGATTTTTCTATTTCTGGTGGACATTTTGGCCTCCATCTTGGATTTGGGTGAACATTCCTCAACTCAGGTATAAGAGGAATCCTAGCTCGATTATCTCCTGCACATATATATGCATGGGTGTTGTTATACTAGCAATAACATTCATTGATTCGAAACATTACATCGCGTTATTAACGTAGATTCGGCTATTATACCGGCATTTGGGAAAACGTGATATCGGACACAAATATCCCACAATTAATGTATATTATGGTCCCCATGTGTTCAGTCCTGGGGGGTGCATAGGTCGACCAATATCTTCTGGACTATATAGTTAGAGGTCCTTGCCACGAATCCGAGCTTCATTTTGTTGCAAAGAGTGGGTAGCTCATATAAGTGAATCCTGATTGTTTTCGATTGTTAATCCCGGACTGGTTCTCTTGTCTCGCTACTCTCCCTCTCTCTATCTCTATCTCTCTCCTCTCCTCTCTCTCTCTCTCTCTCTCTCTCTCTCTCTCTCATCTCTCTCTCTCTCTCTCTCTCTCTCTCTCTCTCTCTCTCTCTCTCTCTCTCTCTCTCTTCTCTCTCTCTCTCTCTCTCTCTCTCTCTCTCTCTCTCTCGTTTTAAGATGAGGTGTTCCATTATGGTCAACCTTATCAACGGCATTTGAGAAGTCTAAAACCACCATGTGCATCGGTGTGTTAATATTCTGCAAGAGAGTCCAGTATATCCTGTGTGAAACTGACAGCTGAGACAAGTTGAGTTTCGCAGCTTAGGCGTGAGCGGAATCCATGTTGGTAACTTGGTGTTTATACATGAGGTTTTTTTTTTAGAATCGAAAAAGGACATAATTTTGGAGGTGAACATATTTTCGAGTTGTTTGCTGAGAATACAGGTACCGGTAAAGAGAGATTGGGGGATAGTTTTCAGGTTTTGCCTTGGATCCTTTTTTGAAGATTGGGGCAACGTAAGAAATACCCCAGAGGAGTACCTCACCTGTTGACAGAAAGAGTGGCGAAAGAGGTTTGTGTTTATCGATGAGAGTTCCCCATGCATGTGTTTCCTTGAGAAAGTAGGGAGAGATATCATGTCGATGCCCATTGATTTGTTTGGTTTGAGCTGTCTCATGCAGTAGTTTGGACACGCCTTCGTTTGTGATGTGACTGTCGATAATCTTCATTTCATCAGTTCTGTGATGCGACATAAGATGTTTCAGTTCACAGGAGTGTGACAGGGTAAGATGTTTAGATGTTGTGAAAGAAGAGTGGAATTGTTGGTTGAGGTCATCGGCTTGGTCTTTTGGTGGAGTTTAATTTCACCCCAAACTATTATTTTCACTTTTACGCTCTTTTACAAATGACCAAAATTTTTTGTCACCCAAGTTTTCTTCTTAAAGATGCACAATCCGAATTAACGCTCCTAAATTACTATTTCTTTGGTTTCGATTTCTTTGATTCGAGTCGAAGAACCCACCCATCAAAGTTATCAGATATCGATTTTTTAAATATGTTATTTTTCACCACCTAGAATATATGACGGCCTGGCAAATATTCGACGAACACCGACCGTCATACTGTCGACACCAAATTGCGTTGAAAAAAATGTTGATACATGACATTTTTTGGGCAATTTTATACTATAGAAACTGTTGACAGTGGTTGGCATTATATTTTGTGTCAATTAATCGAATCTGATAACTGAAGCGGCATTTCAAGAAATGTTGTTGTTGTTGGAATCTTATGATACGGGGCTCATCGAATCGGATTGTGTACCTTTAATGGACCTAGCTACTATTTTATATATTTTTTTCACTTCTTGTTTTTGGGTACATCTTTCTTACCCACCCCAGATCAAATTTGTACATAAACATGTACGTCCATTGGTGAGGTGTATATGAGCTGCAAATTCCGTACTGCATCCTTTAAATTGAATTTGTCATGTATCATGAGGTACCGTACTGTGACTACTATAATGTAACAGTTAGTTGTCAGTTGATTCAATAACATGTTTAATAACAAAGTGAGTCACAATTTGCTATCTTTTTGGAACAGCAGAGAATAATGTTCGGGTAACTTCGGGATTATGTGCAAGCAATCTTCAGTAATTGTGTCTAAAAACACATCGGTAATCGGTATGATTACATTTGAAAAAAGTTTAATCAATAAACACATTTGATACCAAAGATAGTTTCATGTTATTTTCAGAAAATGTTCCAAACCTGAACATTGAAATTTTGCCGCTTTTTATATAATGTTTGTGATAGAAAAAAAAGTCAATAATTCTTGTAATGTCAATGGTTAAACCAGTAACAATTAACAAGCAAGGTGCATCAGAAATGTTAGTATTCAATGCATATAAGGCATAACAGTGAATTATGTACATCAACAGCAACATGTAAGCGGTTGATTGGCACGCTGGGGCAATACTTACCACTTTTCGTAAAGTTAAAGAACATTTACCAGTGTCCTTATGGTCCTATGTTCGTGATGATTGATGAACTTTGTTCCATGGCCGCACATATATGGCCGTAATGAAGTGGTACAATGTTCTGTAACCCTTACAGTACATAGTGCCAGCATCAAATTACCGGTATTTTGTTCCATTTAAAAACGGATTGTTTTTAAACAGTGTATATACCAACTGAACCAGGGGGGGGGGGGGGGTCGGAAAAAAATTTCAGGCACGTATGGCATTTTTTCCCTTTCGATCATTTTTTGTACCCACCCACCCCCACCGCCAATTTTTTTTCTGTTTTCGGCAGTTTTTTCCGACCATTTTTTTACACCCCCCCTTTTAACACTAAAACAGAGATTTGCGGGGGGAAATTCACTGTAAACAGCTGTATATGAATTTCTGTGCATACTATTTATCATGGATGTTAACATGGACATGTAAATAGGAATGAGTCATTTTGAGGTCATTCGGCCAAAAAAACATGGCTGCCAGCGGCCATCTTGGATTTCCAAATTTGCAACAAAATACAACACGATAACTGCCTGCAGTCAGTTTACCAGTTAGAATTACATTATTTCTCTCATTCAAAGTGGTTTTGAAGCCCAACTCATTGCCAAAACACTAAAAAACAAGCAGGATTTTTTTTTTTAGTTGCGGAAAAAATTGCTTGTTGGTGGCTTTGACCACCCACCCACACCGGCATACGTGCCGGAAAATTTGTTTACACCCCCCCCCCTGACTGACGTCCCTATTATGACGAAAACTAAGAGGATCACACCTATATAATAATTATAACATCAGATGAATTTATATGATATACTGAGTCGAAATTTATGTCGACTGACCTATATAATAATTATATGGACCAATATACTTCACATATTGACTTTCAAAAGAATCAACGACAGATTCTTCTATCATAGGGGAAAGGAAGTCGAAATACGGGGATCAATATTGAAAGATCGGGTACGACAAAGACACTTGAACCTATATAGAGGATTCTATATACGTTTTCGTCGTTTCCGGGAACTTGCGAAACAAACGTACGTAGGGTTGGTAGTTTGGGGGGGGGGGGGGCTAACCCCGGGATGGTCGAATAGACCGAGAGGTCTATTCCTTCACCCCTCATTTTTTTGTAGCTTTAATTATATAATAATTTTTTAATTTTTTTTAAAGCATTTTAATTCAATCAAAAATCATTTCTTTTTGTGCTTCTTTTTCTTTGGTGGCTTTTCTGAGGATGGAGTAGATGTAGGTTTGTCCTTCTGTTGATCTTTGTTGTCAGACTTCCGAAGCAATCTGTCGTTCTCTTCTTTTGCCTGGTTGACTCGATCTCGAAGTTCATTCATATCTCGAATGGCTCTCTGTTGTGCTGCAGAGAGGGTGGTGGTGTTTTCCGTGTTGTTGTCACTGTCACTGGTGGAGATGGGGGACACCGGGATAAGATGGAATTCCGGTGTCCTTGGTGGCAAACTGTCCAACTCCACCTCGAAGCTGGCGGCAGGAACAGCAGGGGTGGTTTCCTGCTCCCTTTCTCCGCTCGCCTCGACGACGACAGCAAACGTACGTGGGTGCCCGTATATACTTATTTCAGCCAAACCTTGGCTGTTTATTTCACACCGGTTTCTGGGATAACCTGTGTGTCGACTGAGAACCTGCGTGTCAATTGAGGAGGACACACGGAGGATTTGTGTAAATGTTAGCCCAAACGACATTTCGAAATAACGACGGCTTTGTTGTTTATTTCGAGGAATAATACCGCATCATATGAATTCAGCCCAAATATATTGACAGGTGTCAAGGGTCTAACTCTATACTGAGCAATAAAAAACTAATATTAATAAATACCGAGTATATTTAATTTAACGCCAATGGGTCGTTTATGTGCGTTTAAGAGTGTATTTATGCCTAAAGCAAAGTGAAATAACGATCTTAAAATGAATTGGCCGGTATATTTTATTACTTATCAGGGTTACCAGGGTCGTAGTTGCATAAATTACAATATATTTTATGTTTATGCTAAGATAACTTGATCGGTATTGATGTTAACACAAATCCCATATATGGAAATTCCAAATATGGAAAGTGACGTGCGCAAATCTGGGTCAGATATATTTATAGCGTCGAAGCGAAGAAATGTTGTCATATTCCACGTCTGAATACGCGTCTTATTCTCACTTATACCGTGTTTATATAAGTTTTATTCTATGTGTTGTTGTGTATTGTATTACTTTGATCAAGGTTGCGCTTTTGTTATTCTCACAAAAGGTAAATTTGATGCGTGTTTATATTTCAAAATTGCGTCGGCCTGATGTACAGTAACACTATTAAACAGTGCGACGGAATTCCACATTCCTTAATTACGAGACTAATTTATCGAATGAGGTCAAATTTTCGCATATAACAAGACTCGTATGTTATTCTGCACCATTCTGACGAGAGCCGAATTTCATTTCGCATTATTTTCGTTTTTATCGAAAAATAATCGTTCTCTATGCCTATGGACTGGAGATTAAAATTCCCATGTAAATTTTTTCAACAAAAAAAAATTCATTGTTTTGCCAATTTCAAGCTAGTTTATAGCATGGTCATGGCATAATTTGGCCTAGCGAGTGTCGGTAGACGTTTCTTGAGTGTGCACAACAAATTTTGGTCCCAACGAAGCAGGCTAAAATCCTGAAATTTGTCAATTTTACTTTGCGTGTGAAGAAAATATTCATTTAAACTTCCAAAATTGGTTGAAATATGCTCAACAACATTCAGTTGAATGGTGACATTATTTATAGTCACCGACTAACTTCCACGATGAATCAAATTTGTTTTTATTGGTGACAATTATGTCGCGAGAGATAAAAATGTTAAATTTTAGCTCATTTTAAGACTTTAATTGCTTGTAGATCGGTGTTAATTATCTTCGTCAATGATGTCATGTCACGCTTGTTAATAATTCATTTGTTCGGAAATACTTATTGGGGGTCGAAATGTATAAAATTTAACTACCACCACTTCCAAAAACAACACCGATAAACAATAACGCTCTTTGTTCCATGCAATGGAAATGGCTATTTATTGTCCTGATATCAGTGATATAAATGAATGCCTAAAATTAGTATTATCGTGAAATAAATTTATGCCACTTTGGCGAACATGGGAACCACGGTACAATTTATGCCATTTAGGCACACTTCAGAGTGAAATCAGGGCTTATATTTCGGCGAGAATCCAAATCTAGATTCTCGTAAATATTCTCGCAAATTACCCTGGATTCTCGTGAAAAAGTATATATGGATTCTCGCAAAATCAGATGAAATATATGCCCTGGAAATATAGCAAATCGTTTAATGCTTTAGAATTTTTGTTTTCGGAGATTTATATATATGCTTAAAGACATATTATGGACTTGTTATGGACTTTTTCGGGTGCGAGAAATTGATAAGTTAGTGCTCAGGCACTTTGCCAACCTGGGGAATGTTATCATTCTACTAACATCACTGAAAATTTCCAAAAAAATCGGCCACACCACTTCATAGAGAACATCGTCTGAACTACTCCAAATTGTAAATATTTACATCTCGATTCGGGGCGCAACTATCGGCTATAATTAAACAAAAATGATTTCGCCATCGAGAGTCATTGCATTTAACTAATATATAAGAATGACGTTGTGTATCATCCATTTGGATTAATATTCGTAACGAATAACTACTTTGAGAAAGATTATTCTTAATTTCTATTTGATCACTCTGCCCGGTGTCTGCCGGAGTGTTTCACATCACTTTAATCAAGGAAGACTGTTCAGAAAAACTGCATTTCAAGAAATCGTTTAATGCTTTAGAATTTTGGTTTTCGGAGATTTATATATATGCTTAAAGACATATTATGGACTTGTTATGGACTTTTTCGGGTGCGAGAAATTGATAAGTTAGTGCTCAGGCACTTTGCCAACCTGGGGAATGTTATCATTCTACTAACATCACTGAAAATTTCCAAAAAAATCTACCACCCCCCACTTCATAGAGAACATCGTCTGAACTACTCCAAATTGTAAATATTTACATCTCGATTCGGGGCGCAACTATCGGCTATAATTAAACAAAAATGATTTCGCCATCGAGAGTCATTGCATTTAACTAATATATAAGAATGACGTTGTGTATCATCCATTTGGATTAATATTCGTAACAAATAACTACTTTGAGAAAGATTATTCTTAATTTCTATTTGATCACTCTGCCCCGTTGTCTGCCGGAGTGTTTCACATCACTTTAATCAAGGAAGACTGTTCAGAAAAACTGCATTTCAAGATCACCAAACAACTTTCCTTTTTAGGGCCACCCACAACTTTCCAAAGATGTACTTCTTCCATTTTGCTATCAAAGACCGAAAAATGTCGTTAAACTAGAGATCCAAATACCCACTAAGGGCCCCTATATCTTGAAATATTAAAGACCGAGAATGTCGTTAAACTATAAAGACCGAAAAATGTCGTTAAACTAGAGATCCAAATACCCCCTATATCTTGAGATATTATAAAGACCGAAAAAATGTCATTAAACTATTAAAGACCGAAAAATGTCGTTAAACTAGAGATCCAAACATCCCCATCCCCTATTTTTTTAGACAATTAAGAACGAAATATGTCGTTACACCATTAATACATAATTTGTGTTTATGAAAGTCTGGCACCCATTAGCAGTTTGTTTTCAGTACATTTTAATATTCATTGGAACGTAAACAATTATTCGCTGACAGAAATCATGTTAATATCGCCTTTCGTTACTGGTTTCCTCGACTCAAATATTTCTCACTGCTCAATACTTATAATTAAAAAAAATGTTCTGTGTTTTGTGTCACTTCTTAATAGCATTATGTATTCTGCTATTGACAAGAAACAAAGTTGCAGTATACCTTAAAGGTACGGAAGGCCTTGGTGGGTATCCTGTGAACATATTTCCACCTGTCAAAAACCGCTACAAACGAAAATAATATTCAAATATAGACATACTTTGTTAATATACAAATGAGAAATATCTCATAAACAGTATGTTATTGTCGTAAATTTGACGATTGTTATGTAAACAAAGCATAAAAAAGTTACTTTCTTGGTGTTTCTTTATATTATGATGGTAAACATAAAGAGCGTTATTTGTTGCTCAATTCCTTATTTGGAAATAATAAAGAGCGTTTATACCATTTGTGTGTGATTAGCCAGTAGCATTGTGCTGCCTCCTATAACACAATCAGACTCTTGTTTAGGTAAAATTTAGTAGGTCTTTATGTGAGCATGATGTTTACGCGATAGTGATCGTATATTTGAACCAAAATGTATGCGTTTTAATATTTTTCTGTTTACGGTGTTTGGAACAAATATGAATATTTTCGACAACTAAGCCCCCTCGTCCCTTTAATATAATTAATATAACATCCCTCATCCAATAATCTCCAAATTGCATATCTAATTTCAATCCTAGTTACACGTCACGCCGCCCCTCATCATTTGCCAATTGTACACCCTTTTTTTTGCTGCTGCTGCAACTGTTCAATTTCTTAAAAAATTATTGAAAAAATGGCCCTCTCGCCCGCCGACATTTACCTCTGATTTTTTTTATCATCGGTCCGCACCAAAATTGAGCACACGTCCCTATATAATATACCTATTTAAACCGAGTATACACGGTGGTGTAATAGATCAACCGTTAATTTAACCGTTTAGGTAGCATATTTCCACGTATACGTTATCACGACAAATCCCTGCTGATCTGTTATTAATGAACCAAACACTTAACATGTCAACACACTCTGGCCCGCCAATGCTACAGTGTATAAACGTAACGGGGCAAATATGCACATTATATTGGCAGCTAACGAGAGCATTCATCATCAGCAATCTGCTCACCCCTTTTAGCCGATACGATAGAAACTAAACGATTTGTTACTTCTAATTACCCGTACTTAATTACACTACTTGCGTGTTAATAAAGTACGACCCCATTACCACTAAAGGTGAAACATGGGATTTAGAACATTAATATTCACTCTTACATAGTTCCACATTCAAGGTGTAATCGTATGTCAGTTGTAACGTTGTGAAACTGCAACCGAACTGAATTATTCTATGCTAAATAGTTCATGGCCGACCTGATGCATTGTTGAAACCATTGAGGGAACTATTAAGGGTGCCGATAAGACGGACCAACATTTGAGTTCAGTTTCATTGCTTTACCTCGTGCTCGTTCTTCACAATATATTCTCTTCGTTATTCTACATTTCTCTCCTTTCATAATCCCAACATTGGTCCCTCGACCGGATAGATGGCATCGAAAGAACTCAGACTACGTCGAGCCCATCGTGGGCAGAGCTCGAAATTGGTGCATTTGATGGAAGATGCCTTGCATAGCGGCAACGTGACGCAGGGAACTTTGACAATGGTCAGCTTGAAGAAAAAATTTACGAAACTGGAAGAAATCGATTCGAAGATTACTGACCTCCTTGATGAATCGGATGATAAATTTGATGACATTGTGGTAGAAGGTGATGAATTCCTCAATGGACTCGGCAATAGAATTACGGAATTCGAAATAGAGTTGAATGTACTTACCCTCAGAAGAGACGAATCAAAAAAAGGACATTTCAATTGAAACTAAATCCCATCCAGAGATGAGAGTTCATCTGCCAAAGACTGATCTACCGAAGTTCTCTGGCGACATTCTTAAGTGGCAGACATTTTGGGAAATGTTCGATTCATCAATACATTCATGTTGTCAACTCCGCAACATCGACAAATTCACATACCTCAAAACTACCATCACGGGAGATGCCAAAGCTTGTATTGATGGACTGCCCCTAACGGGAGACAATTACGACACAGCCATTGACCTACTGAAAACGCGCTTTGGACAGCCCCACCGCATTACTGAGGCAGCGGAAAATACCTACGAAGTTATGCTACTTCCAATGTTGTGGGAAAAGTTACCATATCGGTTAAAATGTAACATGGCGAGAGCTCATGGCAACCGAGAATGGAAACTGGCCGAGTTCCGGGAGAGTATACAGTCCGAAATCGCAGTTCTTGAGTCATGTACACCAATAGTACGCCATGTAGAGGAGCCTCGTTACATGTATACCGAAGCTGCAACAAATGGCACTGTTACCTCACTAGTTACCCCCCACATTCCAGAGTAAGATCAGGTGTTGCATATTCTGTTCGGGCATGCACTTCCCATCTGATTGTAACGTAAGTGGAAATGTTGACTCCAGAATAGAACACATAAAACAGAACAATCTTTGTTTCAATTGCTTGGGAAGACATACAGCTCAAGTATGTAGATCCGAAAGAAGATGTCTTATCTGCAAATCAAAACACCACACAAGCATTCATAGGACTATTGTACCAGAACGTCATATAGTACCGGCAGATTCTAAAGAGGAGAAATCATCTGAGACAGTGGTTACCACAACATCGACTTTTTCACCGAAAAAAATATTTCTCAAAACTGCTATCACAACAGTGTCCAATGGACAATCTCATAGCTATACGACTGGACATTTGCTATTCGACGATGGCGCTCAGAGAACATTCATTTCGACCAGATTAGCTGATGAACTAGGGTTGACACCACATCGAACTGAACGATTAAATATCGCCACATTCGGCTCTGTTGATTCTAAATACCATGAACTTGACGAAGTCACACTAAACGTTTCATGTGGCACGTTCGCCATACCAATTAGAGCGCTCGTTGTTCCAAATATTACTCAGTTGCCGCCGATGACAACCATATCTAAATTTGACTTACCTGAGTTGAACGGTCTCCAATTAGCAAATCCGTTTGAGAACCACATTGATTCCTTTGAAGTTTCATTGTTGATTGGTAGTGACCATTATTACCAGTTCGTTGAAGGCCACTTAATCAGAACCTCCCAGGGTCCAATTGCTGTCAAATCCAAGCTCGGCTATTTACTGTGTGGACCATTAAACTTATCTGCAGAACAGACAAATCCAAGTGCAGCTATGATGCATGTGCTTACACAACCCGACGATGATGAACTGAAACACCTTTGTGATCTAGAAACACTTGGCACAACGATCAATGACAGCGAACTCGCGTCACCAGTTGAAAGGAATAACTCCAGATATAGGTATGCACGATACGGAGACGACAATGTTGTTCTGAATACTTGAAACTCATCCACCAATCTATCGTCTGAAGATCCTGTAAACATGCTATCTCAACAGCGAATAGATTATGTTTCAAGTAATGCCAGAGCAAACTCTACAAAATCCTCTGTCAAGACAAAGTTTGGCGATAGCAGAAAATCACCATTTGAGAAAACATTGCGTAACTTCGTCACAACTGAACAAAAGCCCAAACCAGAATTTTCAAAGAGAGGTCAACTTTTTCTGAAGCGAAATCTATCCGAGCTCAGCCCTAAACCAGTTATGTCTCTACCTACTACGTCTGGCACTTATAACATATCAACAAAACAGCCATCGCTCTCTCGTGAAATACAACCAACGAAGAAATCTCCACCAAAGCAGTTGAAGAAGGCGGAAGACACCAACGAAGCTACGGAATCTCCAGAAAAGGTAACTCTTTGTCAAGACACCGATATAAGGGTTTCGTCGACAGAATACATACATACTCTACCCATTCGTAACGACGATCATGTTGGCTTTATTCACTCTAGACCTCAGATGACAGCAGCATTGCGAGCTCGAGAAAAAATTCAGAAGACCTTTCGAGACGAAGACGTTGTTTATGACTAGACTTTGCGGGGCGGGGAGAATGTTGAAACCATTGAGGGAACTATTAAGGGTGCCGATAAGACGGACCAACATTTGAGTTCAGTTTCATTGCTTTACCTCTAGTCCAACAAATTAGACTATTCGGATTAATACATATTTTAATATTTGGACATTTACGATTGTATTACTCCTTATAGTCTAATAAAACAGCTGAAAACCAAGATTGCAAATTTTTTTAAGCAGGTCAACACCAGTGACCACCGATATAACCCCTTCAAAATACCATTCTATCTGAAATTTTCTACAAATACATGAGTCTTACCTGTAGCGGAGATAGTATTCTTTATGTTCAAACATAGATTGTGATATAAACGTTGTCAGAATTACAGATTTGTTAGTTTAATCTCGGAGTCGAAAACATATCACTATTTTCAAATACAGACGATAATGATGACGTCACGCTTCTAAAATAAAGGCCACACAAATTAATTACTCGTGAAAATCAATATATGCCGTGCAGATATGGAAATATCAACTGGGTCAATTTGTTGGCATTTATAGATAGCACATTAGCGCCAAATGTTGTTTGTCTGATAAATAACAATAATAAGGGTCTGTTCGTCCGGTTTTGTTGACATTTTCATCATAGAAGTGTTCTTATAAAAATTATACCATTGATATTTTTGTACCAAAAATAAAGATGCCTTTTCTTAAGTAAACAATATTTGAAGGGATATGGAAATTATTTTATTAGTTTTGAAATTCAAATTGATTAACCGGTTAACCGGATGCTTGGTCTTTCAAGCTTTCCGGTATGTCAAGATTCGACGAGAGTATGATATTCGTGGGTAATAGTTATTATTATTAGTCACTTATGTGGATTATATTCGTATTCCTGTGGATTTTCGTGTAAGTAAATCAGTTGTAATCGATGAATTCAACGACCACCTGCCCCATGAAATGTTCACAAGTCAAAAACTATGACCAAATTGTCACCAAAAGCCGGATTATATAGGTCTATGTTCGATATTTTGGCATAAAACCAACACATTTCTAGTGATAAACAGATTAACTGAAACGGCACTTCGACTATATTTTCGTTTGCCTGTTTATAATCGACATCGAGAAAAAAAAACCTGCCGTTACGATGGTTGCCGATTATTACCGCTTTTTCCAGTAAAATGAGATAACGGTAAATCAACGTTCAAATAAACAGTTGTGTTAATGTTTTCTACAGTAGTAATGGTAAGTATGGTCATCCTATTATATGTTTAAAATAATATATGGTCATTAATACGGCGAATATGTGTACGTGTTTAAACGTATATTGTAAAACTTGGAGATAAATTGAAGTATGTACCTGTACATACGCTACCGTACCGAAAATAGTTGCCTGACTGTGTTAAATTGGAAATTACACAATTGGCAATAGACCGGCCTACATATAATATTATTATTGATACGGAAAACCTAAACATGCCTTAGCGCGCCGCACACGCGTACGATGCGATATATATTGTACGACAAATATCGGGCACCGGTTAAGCCTATATTGTAGGCTATATATATAGGTAAAATCGTAGCTTGTGCGGTGGAAAATCGCAGGACATTTTGACGCACGATCGGCCTCGCAAAGAATCGAATAATTTTGATTTTCTACGATCGAGTCGTACTATTTATTGGAGGTAGCCAATCATATTCAGTCGCTCGACTAAAATCGTACCTGTGGCGGGCACTGGCGGCTACAAATTATATAGAATAATTGAACTCGTATACATATATGCATTTTCGTAGCTGTGTCATTCTCAATTATCAAAGCGAAGCTCGTTTTTATATGTATAAAATACAAGACCACGTGGCAGCGAATATATTCCCATCCGGTAACAAATTGCGCCCAAAATTGCATTTAGACGTCTGCTATGAAACTTCTAGCAATTTCGACGACGATGCTATATAATGTGTGTGTTTATATATATCTCGATTTATCACTACAAATTTCACATTATATATATGACCACAGTAATACTCGCATATCAAAACAAATTCAACATGTTAGGCACAAACTTTCCAATTGTTGAAACTGAAGGCCTACTTGACACCCATCCACTATAGCTTTCCTTGCGTTTTTGTACTGTATGTGGCTTGACAGCCAGTTAGCGTTTTTATCTAGCGTTTATTACATATATACTTAATATATAGATGTGAACAAAAATCATTCACTCCGAAAAATTATAAGGATATAGATCCAATAATGTCTATAAAAATCAGCCTGCTCCAACGTGGTCTGGAACAATGAAACTGCGAAATAAGTTTGGTGTGGCCTAAAATTTTTCCATGATTTCTGTTCCTTTACGCATGCGCGTAATCTCAATACCGCGCGTAATCCTTACGCAGACGATGTTGATATTTCTGACGTGTGTATTCTGATCAAATTTTAATGGATTAATAGTGACAAAAAATATTCTAGTTAGTTCAGTCATGATACTAAACATTCCAACAACAGGTATGTGTTTTTTATTCATGGTTTTATTTGTGTCATTGGACGTGAACAGTGTAAGTTAAAGGGGCATGCCCTTGCCATGTAAAATAAGTGGCTTCGCAGCGTTCCTATTTTTCACGCCTAGTATTAGACTGAAGGATTAAATGGTCCATAAATGTCCAAATATTAAAATTCCAATTAATCCGAAAGTCTAATTTGTTGGACTAGCTTTACCTCGTGCTCGTTCTTCACAATATATTCTCTTCGTTATTCTACATTTCTCTCCTTTCATAATCCCAACATGCATGCATCTTAGTTTTCTTGTATATATGCTGTCGGCGCAGTATACGATGTATTGAAGTTGGATGCTACACGAGCACGGTGCACATTATTATTGTAAGCTAAATTCCGTTGTAGAAAGTTATAGACAAGATGTTTGTCTTTCTGTACTTTCTTGTGGGTTTCATATTATTTTCAACGGTAAATGCTGGCGTAAAAGTTCAAGCGCCATATCAACTTTTTGAAATCGAAGATGGGTGGATGGACAAGGGTGTAAACACTTCATACATGTATAACAAGGCAACGCTCGCGAAAACTGAAGGAGAGTGCAGTGTGTTTTGCTTTAGTAACGCAGGGTGTAAATGGGCAACATTCTTTAAGTCAATCATTGGTGGACCAAATTGTTTTTATTCTGACTGTGGCCGGATACCAGATAAAGTTGAGGATGTAAATGCTGTCTTCATGAGACGAATGGTATGTTATTTGTTGCAAATGTATCTGCACAATAGTTTATTTACGATATTCATTGTGATATTTGTATACCCCCATCCCAAAAGATGGGAATATACTGGATAAAAGTGGATATCATGCGTCCGTCTGTCTGTCGGAACGTCCGGATGTCCGTGAATTAAAATGTGTAATAATTATTCTACTTCTATTTGTCTGCCACATAAACATACGCCATTAAGCTCATTTCTGTCAATTAGTAATCTTCGTCATTTTGTAAATATACCGATACTTGGTCTATATAAGAATTACATTGAATTTTTATTGGAAAGAAATAAGTATACCTAAATTCATGCTCAACTTGCTTAGATACCATGTTAATCTGTTATATTATTGTGCGGACTCACACCCTTATGGTATTGCTACATTCTTCATTGACTATTTTCAAGAACTACTAAAAATATTATCAACACATCACATTCAAGTTTATGCTGAATTACACGGTGAGCTAATTTCCCTAGAATATATAAATGTGTTCTGTGATAAGCAGGGGGGGGGGGGGGGGCGGAAAAAAAACTGCTGACACAGGGTGAAAAAAACTGTTTTCTTCGGTTTGGGTACCCCCCCCCCCCCCCAAACAGCAAAATCTGCAGTTTTTTTTCCACTGACCATTTGCCCCCCCCCCAGAAAAATCAAATCTACCCCAGCCGGACAACAACTCGGTATGACCGGAAACCGAAAAAAACACCGGAGCATACAATTCACGAGAAGGTGCTTGGTAACTTAGTTTATATTATTATGACTAAAATGGTCATTGTCTACCAGTAGAACGCAGATTTGTACCTCGTGATGTCATGACATGTACAAACATATATATTGGTGATCGCAACGCTTTGTATGCACTTTAAAAAATGACAACTAGTCATTACCTCGACTTTGAAAAAGATGCAAATGAGATGAGTGAGATACCAGCATATAACTGTTTTCTGATACCATTGGAGGAGAAATTGTTTAATACATGGGATAATTCTGCAGTAAAAATTTGCCAGATAAGCGATCGCAGGGTAGAATTCTGCATTCGACTGGTAGACACTGACATAGTCGGCATTATTAAGACGGTGAATGGGGTCAATATCACATGTAAACCAAGACAGTGGTTATCCAAAATTGTTTTATGTGGATTGTACTACTCATGTATATATGATTTGGATATTAAGGTTAATCCATATTCTATAAAATGAGAGAAAATTTAAGTTGTGAGTCTGAAAATACATATTTGGAAAAAAATTACATGCAAATTTTTTCCGACAACCCCCCCCCCCCCCTAAATTAATAAGGAAAAAATTTACGTGTAAAATTTTTACCCCTAGGTACCCCCCCCACCCCCGGTACGTTGTGTCCCGCAGTTTTTTTCCGCCCCCCCCCCCTGTGATAAGTCCCTTAATGATCCTGTTACAACTACAAACGATACTAATTTTGACAAACTTAAAAGGCACATATGACCTTGGTTGTATGTTATAATTTAGAAATAAAAGTTACCAAATTATGAAAATTTCATCAAGAATATACTAATAGTATGGATGGATAGGATATTATTCCACAAAACACACTTGTGCGAGCTGATCGTTTATTTGTATACAGCACACAAAGAGCGCGCGATAAGCAAAACACTCAACACCGCGTGGTGATTTTTTTAGTAGATTAACGGTGACCCATTAAACACCGAACTATTGAGTGGCGAGGATTAGCGAGTGCTATAACGGTATGTTGTAAACAACATCGTACCGTTTTAACCAAAGTTCACCCAATGGGATATCTCCCATGTTAAGTGTATTGCTTATCGTACACTATGTATGCACCGCATTGTAACATATTAACATAACCTTTGTTTACTAACACTGCGTACGATCTTGACAATAACATGATATTTATGATTGGTATAAGAACAAAATCTGTCAATATTTTAATATTCTTTCTGCTTTTATGATGGTTTTAAGGGATGTGAACCATCGTGAAGGCCATCCGTATCTGTAGTACTAATACATGTACTTAAAACTTTCAATTACTTCGAATACGATATTAATTTTCCCAACCGTCCTTTCATCTTATTTGGAGCTTAAAGTCTCTTTTACAAGCAAATCACATCTTCCACTAATGCTGTTTTCATTCAAGAAAATTTGGACATAATTATGCGTATATGCATTATATAACATATCATATACCATATATAAACAACTATATAAGGCAGTATGCTATAATTTAACAATCATACTATTACTATAACATTATGGTTTAAACATATCAATTATAAATAAGGTGTATATATATAAGCTGATAGGAATTTCAAATGAAAACTATACTAATTCACGATAGCTGATTCTGAAATCATCGGTCGAAATATCGCGTAATAATTAATCAGCATTCTACGTGCGGCCTTAATTGTCGAAAATATTCATATTTGTTCCAAACACCGTAAACAGAAAAAACATTAAAACGCATACAGTTGCGTTCATATATACCATGACCATCGCGTAAACAGCATGTTATCATAAAGACCTATTATATTTTACCCAAGCAAGAGCCTGATTGTGTTACAGAAGACAGCACAATGTTACTGGCTAATCACACACAAATGGCACAAACGCTCTTTATTAGTTCCATATCAGGTATTCACCAACAAAGAACGCTCTTTATGTTTACCATCATAATATAAACAAACACCAGAAAAGTTACTTTTTATGATTTTGTTTACATAACAATGGTCAAACATATGACCATAAAATACTGATTATGAGATATTTCTTATTTGTATACGTACAAAGTATATCTACATTTTGATGTTCTTTCTGTTTGTGGCGGTTTTTGACGGGTGGATATATTTTCACAGGATACCCACCGCCAAGGCCAACCGTGTCTTTAAAGTGCACTTTACACTAAATTTGACCATTTATAGGACTATCACCTATTATACTCAACAGAATATATGCAACAAATGAATGAATTTGAGCAATGTATTCGTGCAAAAATACACTCGTGTCCTCTATGAACTATGCAAACAGCATGGTAATTAAAATGAAAATGAATTCATTTTCATTATAATTACCATTTTTTAACTGGACAATGTACACATATTCAATCTCCAAGAGATTATATTGTTCCAATGTATATTGACCTAACTTTAATTGCACTATTTAGCAATAATGCTCCGTACGCACGTAAAATGTTCATTATTAAACAATACTATTCATTGTTAAATTTGTTGCATTCATTTTTTTTAATTTAATAGGGGCACGTGGTACCTGTGCTGCCAGACTATGCCAGCGGTGAGTACATATATTATTATTATATATTTCACCTCTCCCATAAATGTCCTTTATGATTGGCCGAGAGCTGTATCCTATATATGTTGTAGTGTTGTTCTAATTTTATCACCCTACTATACTTGTACAAGAAAACCATAGTCAGAAATGGTAACGCCACCAATATCATATTATTAGCCATAAATATAAATTATAATACAATTATTCTATAAACTAGCTTTCAAATTTTATGTGGGAAATTTGCATACTTCTATATTTCAAGTTTTCCCGTTTCTCGTGTTATACATTACTTTCTTCAAACTGTCTTCTTTATTACACAAGCTGATGGGCCCGACTTCGTCCGGGATGTTTCTCATCTGATTTCCGGCGAAAGGCGCGATTTGACCTTCAATTGACTATTTCGAAAGTCAAGGTCAGGTCAGGGTCATGATTTGACCCGTCCAAAACACCCCCACCCGGAGAAAAGTACCCCTAGGTATCAAATTTCGTCGAAATCCGTCAGTTTTGCCCCACTTGACCTTTAATTAACAATTTTGAAGGTCAAGGTAAGGTCGGAGTCATGATTTGACCCGTCCAAAACACTCCCCCGACAAAAGTATCCATAGGTATCAAATTTCGTCGAAATACATCCGTTTTACCCGATTTGACCTTTGATTGACCACATTGAAGGTCAAGGTCACGCCGATGTCACGATTTGACCCATTCAAAACACTCCCCGGACAAAAGTATTCCTAGGTATCAAATTTCGCCGAAATTTGTCCGTTTTACCCAAATTGACCTTGCATTGACAGTTTTAAAGGTCAAGGTAAGGTCGGGCTCACAATTTGACCCGCCCAAAACACTTCCCGGACACAAATACCCATAAGTATCAAATTACGTTGAAATCTATGGAAAGCCGAAGAGGACATGTTAGTTGCTAATTGCTAGATATACGACGCGGTATTTTAAAGGTGTTTCAAACTAGGAGATAGAAGGATTCTGCGTTTCAAATGGTGATGAATTATAGTAATTTATTCAAATTTTATGCCATAAATTGTTATTAAAACCGTATATACTATAACAAAAATGAATGACTCGAAAATTAAGTGGGCCTTTAAACAAAGTCACAATTGCAGTTAGGCTCATCTCATACTCGTCTAATCAGCGATATTCTGCTGCGCAGTTTGTTATAGCTCCCTGTATTCATTGAGCGTTATAGCCCCACTGTTATAATTCGCCTTTAGCAGGCGTACTCTTGCCTCAGATTATTGAGATATTAGGTCATACGTAATGACATTAAATCGCATGGAAACATAGCAATTGTGTGGGCTGCTTGGCGTGAATATGTAATGAGAAATAAAGTCATACGTAATGACATTAAACTCAAGAAAACCCGCGAAAACAAAACAAAATCACATTTAATGTTTTAAGTTATTTCCTTCATAAAAAGAATCTTCGTGATAATGAACCCTCCCAATACTTTAGAATATAGAATTAAAATAACAAAAACCTTCGGAATACAGAACCTACGGAATAACGAACCTTCTGATTGGCGAACCTTCGGAATAGCGAACATTCAGAGAAATTTCGGAATAGTGGACATTCTGGATAGTGAACCTTCGGAATAGAGACATGCCCCAATATTCATATTATATGCCCAGAGTTCAAAGGTATGGGCCCATAAAATCCTAAATTTGGCCCTTAAAATATTGAACTCCAAATTGGAGCCCACACAGAACATCACTTTAGTCAACTGTACCTGTGTCATGTCCAAACGCGGGAGGGTCCATATATACCACAACATTCATATTATATGCCAAGAATTCAAAAGTATGGGCCCAAGTAATGACATTAAATCTCAAGAAAACCCGCGAAAACAAAACAAAATCACATTTAATGTTCTAAGTTAAGTTATTTCCTCCTGTATCTGTATCGGTATGCGCGCAGGATCAGTTCGGATGTGAGCGCACACTCCATAAAAAGAATCTTTGTGATAATGAACCCTCTCAAATTAGTCTCAATACTTTAGAATATAGAATTAACCTAAAAATAACAAAAACCTTCGGAATAGAGAACCTTCGGAATAGCGGACCTTCGGGATAGCGAACCTTCATAATAGAAACATGCCCCCACAATTACACCGGTGACGTAAACACATGTGCTAATCTTTGTTGTACTATCGTGACTCTATCGGTACGATTTATACTCAAGTACGAAATAACCATAATACAGTCGCCCAGTGGATTATCGATCGACCACAGAATATGAAAAACTCTACACCAGCTTACACCACTGTGTGGCGTAATAATGTCATGCTAAATTTAGCACACTAGCTATGCTATACCAAAAAGCAACGAACAATCTCGAGAACATATTTACAGAAAGGTGTCCACCAATTTACTCAAATGAAATTAAAATATTAGTGTGAAAAAGAATTTGACAGGAGGTCAACTTGCGAAGCGGCAACAGTCGGTTGCAGTAACCTGGTGTATGTATAGGCACAGTTTCGGGGTTTCGTGCATTCAAAACAAAACCTAAATATTAAATGAAATACTAGATGAAAGTTATGAATATGAACCAATTAGGTCAATTTTGTAAGATTTTGTACCAATTGGCCCTTAAGGTTTGTGAAGCTATGCCCGCAAAGTTCCAATGGATAGAGAAAGTGAAAGTATTCTATAACAAAATCTGGACAGATTCATTTGTTAAATGTGAGAAAAATTACATGCTCAGAACAAATGACACCTTATTTCAAATGTAGTCTGCATAGTTAATTCCGTCGGGTTATTGAACATTGAAAACTCTAGTCGAGGCAGTACTTATAAAATATTCAAACATGATATACATTTCGAAAACTACTTGGACTATTTGGATAGTAGGAACAGAATAATTATTTGTCAATTATGTACTTGTAATCATCGCTTTCCAATAGAGAAATACCGATGGAATGAGGCCATCATATTCCATAGACTATGTCCGCTGTGCACTAAAAGACATATCGGAGATGAACTGCATTATTTATTAGAATGTGAATGTTTCGGTGAGGCCATAAATGACATTTTGAACTTGGAAGATATGGATTGCCTGCGCAGACTTTGTTCATTCATCCGACTGATAAACCATACGACATACGTTAAATAATATTGAATAATAGAGAGATATGTAGTTTTGTTGTTGTTGGAGATACTGATGATAATGATACTGGCGATGGTGACGACGAGTAGCGACGATTACGACGACGATAATGTGATGACAATGAAGACGGTGATGCTGATGGCGCGGTTATATGGTGACGATAGTCGCGACGATGGGGACGACGACGAAAACGACTACCATATGAGTATGATTATGATGAAGATGATGATGATGATGAGGATGATGATCATGATCATGATCATGATGACGATGATGGTGATGACGATGATGTTGATGGGAAGTTCGTGTATATATATTGTACATATACTGTGACAATCTCAATCTTTTGTATATATCTTCTACTTGTATCATCTTTTGATCAGAGAATAAATGCATTCATTGCTAATGATTCTTTCGAAAAGTTTTCCCTAACATTGAAGTATAGACTGGTGGGTCTATACTTTGCAGTTATTTTATGGTCTTTGTCTGGTTTTGGAATCATGACCCCGAGGGCGGATTTCAAGGTTTCTGGGAAATAGCCATGCTGTAGTTCTAGTCTATAGTTTATTTTCACACCGAAAGCGACTGGATCGCTTCGTCGATCGCGCGCGATGGTTAGGATAGATGATCGTTTGAGTGCATCATTTGCAGGCAGGTCACAATTACAAATATATGGACATTTTAAACATAATTTGCTTAATATATATATGTAAGAGTTTATCAAACTCTTTAAATTGTCAAATATAATATGTCAAGTGGAATTATGCACGGACTTGCTAATTTCTCATAGCAAATGCGTTTAATTGAATTTCATTATATCATTCCAGTTTGTGAGGGTTTTTTTATCGGGGGGGGGGGGGGGCAAATTATGGGCAAAGTATGGAATCCTATTAGGGCCACTTGCTAATGGCGGTTGTGAAATTCCAACCTAAGACTTCGGCGTTGAAATGTGCGCCATTAGCCTTGTTTCGGCGCCCGCCGAAAGCGACAAAATATGCGCCGTTACGGCGCACTTTTTGTCGCTTTCGGCGCTTTCGGCGCGGTGCGCCGAAAGCGACAAAATATGCGCCATTAGCGCATTCGGCGCGATGCGTCATTAGCGCATTCGGCGCGATGCGTCATTAGCGCGGTGCGCCGAAAGCGACAAAATATGCGCCATTAGCGCATGTACAATTAATTATGGGATCACCCCAGCAGGGGTGCCGGAAGAGGTGATCACACGGTCCCCATACCACCAAGATACAACAATATTTCTTCAAAATACACGTAAATTATCACAATCGATGCATTTCTACAAAATAATGATAACCACTACCAACTACATGTATGGTATAAATTTTCTCAAAACGTTTTATTTGTTCAACAAAATATGTCCGTATTATTACTAAAGTACCACTAGATTTTAGAGTTATCCATCTTCATCCGCAAATTGTCCAGTAACTTAGGACCGTTTGATCGGATTGAGTACCTTTAACTGCCCACAAAGGAGGGACCAGGACCACACGGCCACAATAATTTTAAATCTGAATAATGACAAATTATAGCATTTAGAGGTCTATCTACAGCAAATTTCAGCCCCTCACTTTTAAAATTGATACATAGACCTATACATTGTACATATGGCCATGTCCGATCTGCACTGCGGTGCAGGGGCGCCGGAAGCATCCAAGGGCAGGGGGGCAGAGCCTACAAAAAGGGCACTTTTCTGCAAAAAAGGGCATTTTCTGCAAAAAAGGAATTTCCTCTGCAAATTCGGAAAAATAACCATAAATTCATTGTGGCAAAAATCCCTATTTTAACAGGGGGGGGGGGGGGGGGTCGCGGATTTTTTTTTTACATATATAGGGCGAAAAAAATGTTTTTGCCCCTCTCGGGGACCCACCACCCCTCTACCTGCAATTTTTTTCTTTTTTTTCCGTCCAATTTTTGGGACCCACCCCGAAAATCTTACATAAAAAACATAAAATATAAACCAAATCATAGCCTAGCAAAGAATTGTTCCGTTTCTTATTATTTAATGCTATTCCCAGCATTTTAATAAACCTCTAAACTGCTCTAAAGGGAGATAATTCTATTAGTATAAAATGTGGAAATGCTGAATGCATGCACTTAAAAACATTGGGCATAATGCCATAAAACATAATAATTATGAGGTAATACATGTCCTGATATCCTCAATAACTCCATATTCTTTTATATAACAATAGTATAAGATGTTTTAGAGCCAATGTCCAATAGTAATACTGCAGTAATAGGGGTAGAACAAATTTCATCTCCCCTATTTATGTGATATATATCTGCACATGGGTATGATGGGACCCAAGGAAAGTCACACTCACAGCAGCTCACAGTCTAAATACATGTATATGTATGTCATGTTGGTGTGCAGATTGACATATACCAATATTAGTGAAGAATTGGTAGTATTATTAACTTATTATCAGAGTATAAAGTTTAGTTTAAAGCCAGCGGAGATATCCAAGCCATGGTCACCTTGTACAAACCGTCCGTATACATGTACGTGCCCCCTGTGCAATGTGGTTTACTGGACGTATCACATGGAAACCCATTATATGAACAAGCATCCTGGATCAGACTGTCCAGTTAAGATATGTGACTCTGAGAAAATTCGCATGAAGAGAGTTGCATAGATTACCTGTGCAGTTTGATCCAGGTTAGTATGATTTATAATTAGTTTCAAGAACAAAGTTCATATTTAATAGTCGTGTTTATATTCTAGCTTTATGTTGCATATGGAATAAGTTGAGACTTTAATACCAAAAGCTACTTTTATAGTTACATTGCTCTATCCTGCTATATCCTAAATTGAATATCAAAGCAACCAATAATGAACAAGCAGCTATATTACAATACCATACGTATTGGCAGTCAAATAACAGAAGATGGTAATCATTTCATAATTATGCTTATATGCAAGCATTGTCGACTGATCGTGTCTGAGCATATAATTATGTTATAACAGTAAACAAATTTGTCAAAAGTAATTGCAAAATTCATCACTGAATTCATCAATATAAACTCAGCTTTATATTTTGTTCAAACCCTTAAAGGGATACACATGTGTATATATATAGCTATAACATACACTTTGCATTCCAATTGAAAGGCTATCTTGGATACGCATATTATAAATGTTTGTTCTTTTGTTTTAATGTTTGTTATATGATTTGTTTATATATATATATATATATATATATATATATATATAATATATCTTTCATCCGTCGAAATCTGGTACATTAATTTTGACATACAATAGCAGACATACACCCCTAAATGGTAGTTAGTTATGGTTAGTATGTTTTAAATAGCCTAGCCCCGAAAATCTTACATAAAAAACATAAAATATAAACCAAATCATAGCCTAGCAAAGAATTGTTCCGTTTCTTATTATTTAATGCTATTCCCAGCATTTTAATAAACCTCTAAACTGCTCTAAAGGGAGATAATTCTATTAGTATAAAATGTGGAAATGCTGAATGCATGCACTTAAAAACATTGGGCATAATGCCATAAAACATAATAATTATGAGGTAATACATGTCCTGATATCCTCAATAACTCCATATTCTTTTATATAACAATAGTATAAGATGTTTTAGAGCCAATGTCCAATAGTAATACTGCAGTAATAGGGGTAGAACAAATTTCATCTCCCCTATTTATGTGATATATATCTGCACATGGGTATGATGGGACCCAAGGAAAGTCACACTCACAGCAGCTCACAGTCTAAATACATGTATATGTATGTCATGTTGGTGTGCAGATTGACATATACCAATATTAGTGAAGAATTGGTAGTATTATTAACTTATTATCAGAGTATAAAGTTTAGTTTAAAGCCAGCGGAGATATCCAAGCCATGGTCACCTTGTACAAACCGTCCGTATACATGTACGTGCCCCCTGTGCAATGTGGTTTACTGGACGTATCACATGGAAACCCATTATATGAACAAGCATCCTGGATCAGACTGTCCAGTTAAGATATGTGACTCTGAGAAAATTCGCATGAAGAGAGTTGCATAGATTACCTGTGCAGTTTGATCCAGGTTAGTATGATTTATAATTAGTTTCAAGAACAAAGTTCATATTTAATAGTCGTGTTTATATTCTAGCTTTATGTTGCATATGGAATAAGTTGAGACTTTAATACCAAAAGCTACTTTTATAGTTACATTGCTCTATCCTGCTATATCCTAAATTGAATATCAAAGCAACCAATAATGAACAAGCAGCTATATTACAATACCATACGTATTGGCAGTCAAATAACAGAAGATGGTAATCATTTCATAATTATGCTTATATGCAAGCATTGTCGACTGATCGTGTCTGAGCATATAATTATGTTATAACAGTAAACAAATTTGTCAAAAGTAATTGCAAAATTCATCACTGAATTCATCAATATAAACTCAGCTTTATATTTTGTTCAAACCCTTAAAGGGATACACATGTGTATATATATAGCTATAACATACACTTTGCATTCCAATTGAAAGGCTATCTTGGATACGCATATTATAAATGTTTGTTCTTTTGTTTTAATGTTTGTTATATGATTTGTTTATATATATATATATATATATATATATATATAATATATCTTTCATCCGTCGAAATCTGGTACATTAATTTTGACATACAATAGCAGACATACACCCCTAAATGGTAGTTAGTTATGGTTAGTATGTTTTAAATAGCCTAGTGTGTCATATAGTTGATATTAACAAATTACATGAACACAAAGACAGTGATTTTAAGTGGAGAAAAACATTTGCATTTTTGGTCATTAAGTTTACGCATTTTTTCCGGGTCCAAATGACCCACCCACCCCCGCCCTATATATGGAATTTTTGTGCGCGACCCCCCCCTGATTTTAAAGGTATTTGTCGGTTTTTATGGCCGTTTTGTGATAAAATTGACAAAAAATTAATATTCCTTGTGAAATTGGTGGTATTTGGACCAAAAAAGTCACATTTTGCTATAAAAACACGAGATTAAACACACAAAAAGCATTTTCTGTCTCCAGAAAAAAGGGCAAGTCCTGCCCCCGCTCGCCCCCCTTGGTCAAGGGCAGGGGGTCAGCTGCCCCCTCTGCCCCCCTCTTCCGGCACCCCTGCTGGGGTGATCACATACTTAATTGTACATGGCGCTAATGGCGCATATTTTGTCGCTTTCGGCGCACCGCGCTAATTAATGGCGCACCGCGCCGAATGCACTAATGGCGCACCGCGCCGAATACACTAATGGTGCATATTTTGTCGCTTTCGGCGCGCGCCGAAACAACGCCAATGGCGCACTTTTTGTCGCTTTCGGCGCGATGCGCCGAAAGCGACAAAAAGTGCGCCGAAAGCGCCATTAGCAAGTGGCCCTAATATGATTCCATAGCAAAGTGACTTCACAAGCTTGGAATGGATTGGGACTAAAAATTAAGAAACCAGACGATCCTATGGAATCCTATTAGGGCCACTTGCTAATGTCGCTTTCGGCGCACTTTTCGGCGCTTTCGGCGCGCGCCGAAACATAGCCTAATGGCGCACTTTTTTCGCGCCATTAGGGAGTGGACCTAATAGTATGCCTAATGGCGCTTTCGGCGCGCGCCGAAAGCGACAAAAAGTGCGCCATTTAGTAACGCGCCGAAACTTGCGCTAATATCGCACATTTTGTCGCTTTCGGCGCGCGCGCCGAAAGCGTCGAAAGCGACAAAAAGTGCGCCGAAAGCGACAAATAGTGCGCCGTAACGGCGCACTTTTTGTCGCTTTCGGCGCTTTCGGCGCATCGCGCCGAAAGCGCCATTAGCAAGAGCCCTAATTTTATCCTTGTATATACTCTTTCGAATTCGTTTCATACAGACACGCATGACGTTGCACTTCAGTTATCAGAATGTCACTAAAGTACTCCACCACCTTTTTTGATCGCGGCGACGAATGGATGTGTTGCCTTCAAATAGGACGAATACGCACGTTTTAACATCCTATTTGACAGCGATCAAATTATCCCGATGGTTTTCCACAAAGGGATAAATCGACGACGCAAAACATCACTGCTGTGACCGCGTCGTGGCCAACGACACGGTCGTTCGTGGTGTGAATATAAAAATCGCGCGCTTAACCGCTACGAACGACAGAACACGGCCGTAATAATCGCGCGCTCGCGCCCGGTGTGAATTGACCTTATGTCATCGAAAGAGGTCCGATTACTGACCTTTATTTACTGTAAATATATTTTAAGCGTTGCCTGCGCGGGTTATAACATGTACACCATTCTTTGGTAATGTGTGACCCGCGACATTCAACGGACTAACGGGTATAAATTCACTCTATATACACATGTATGTGGGTTTATTTCATTATCAAATACGTCCAGTATGAACATACGTTTGCACGAGAATATGTTGCCACGATGATAGTCCAGTCGGATCATGCACGCGATTAGATATTATTTATATAGCAATATATGGAGATTTTCTGAGTGGTTTTAATATTTTTACTTTGTATTTGTACAGACTGCAAGGACTTGAGAGACGCTGGATTATTGATAGACGGTGCATACACTATAAAGCCAAACGGCAAAGCGGAGGAAGTCGTATGCGATATGCAAACCGACGGGGGCGGGTGGACAGTAATCCAACAAAGATTCAACGGGGAAGTAGATTTTTATCGCAAATGGACTGAATTCGTCGTGGGATTCGGACACCGGTCGACATGCGATGAATATTGGCTCGGTCTGGACACTATTCACCAGATCACACAAAGTGGGCCAACTGAGCTATATGTTAAAATGATATCGCCGACCGGAGACTATAAGTACGCAAAGTATTCCAATTTCGTCATCGGAGATGCATCGACTCTCTACACTTTAACAACAACATGGGACAAAGGGACTGCAGGTTATTCGCTTGCGTCTCACGAAGGGCGACAATTCAGCACTTGGGATGCCGACAATGACAAAGCTGAACACAACTGTGCAGTCAATTTTGTTGGGGCTTGGTGGTTTAATGCATGTCACAGCAGCAACTTGAACGGCGAATACATGAACACCACATTAGAAACAAATGGAAGGGGGGTGCTGTGGTACCACGGACACAATCACGCTCTAATGGAGACAACAATGATGCTTCGTCGGAAGTGAGATCAGCCCATATAAAACACTCTAGTAAACCATGGTGAATACACCGTGGTATTTACCGTTGTGATTGAAACAGGTAACAATAATGTAAGTTTACTATAAGGTATAGGCTACTCTGGTTAAATGCGTCTAGTGAATCGTCACCGTATAGTATAAGCACACATGTAGACCCACAAATGTATTTCTACGCTAGTGAAATGGACCCATGCATGTATTTCACCAATGTATTTACCCGGACTGGAACCATCCCATATAAACAAAAACATATGGTTGTAGCGCCAGGTTTTGAAGTAATTGATTAATTGAAGTAAAGCAGATTTTAGTATAGAAATGAGACTAATATTCATGCTATCATTCCCTTGTATTACATTTAAATTATGTATGGTAATACCTAACTCACCTCATTCGACATCACAATATGTGTTATCTGCTGCCACATAACATCAATACTAGGGGATGTAGAACTCAGTTCTTCACATTATCCACCGGACTGGAACCATCCCATATAAACAAAACATATGGTTGTAGCGCCAGATTTTGAAGTAATTGATTAATTGAAGTAAAGCAGATTTTAGTATAGAAATGAGACTAATATTCATGCTATCATTCCCTTGTATTACATGTAAATTATTGTATGGTAATAACCCGTACAGAAACTGCACATGTGATTTGGGTAGAAACAGGTTAGAACAGCTTAGCATTATGTTAGTTTCGTATGTTAATCACCCCTGCTACATTAGCAGCATATTAGATCTAGTGTGCAAAATATTTCTAACCTCATTGCTCACATTATCATAGCTTAGTATTCATACTGGGTATAGATTTATCCCAGTCTGCCCATGGTGTGTCCAAAAATGTAACTTAGACTAAGTTAGTGCAGGTTAGAGATTAGAAATTTAGTTCGGCCAATGCTTTCTTGACACAAATCCCCAGGCATGTATGGACCATTTAATGACTTTCACATCTGGGTTTTATCCCCAGTTCAGACCAGGACTCTTATGCTAAAGGATTTTATGGCCCTGATAAGAACTTCACTGGAACCTAGTATTCTGTTCAATTCACTTGGAGTTTACAATTCCCAAGTTAAAGCTGCTTGTTTTCTGTGGGACTGATAGGATAAGTTGTTCTTGTTTGGTGAATTAAAACCTCGTTGTTTTTTTTCATGGCTGGGTAAGTGACTGCATGCATTTAAGATAACAGTTAAGAATTTAAGACTCGAGAAAATCGTGACTTTTGTCAATTTCCTTTCCAAAATTGAACCTTAAACATTTCATAATGATAGTATTATGGGTTTTTACATTGAAATTAAGGGTCAATTTATAATTATTCAGTTATTCATTCATGTATAATAATATATAGAATCTTTTGTCAGTTTGCATATCTCATTCGCACATCATGGCAGTTTTAAGGGCATATGGTATCTTGTGTGACTTTACTGCGTGTTCTAATATCTAATTTATCAACCAGGTAGACTACATGTATATTAAAGTTGATTTAAATTTTATTTTCAAATACTATCAATCTTATTTCTAGAATAATAATGATGGACCATCACATCAAATAATCTAAATTCTGCTATTGTTTATGGATTCTAGTTAGTAATTAGACAGAACAAATGTGCGAATCTATTTACAAAATGAATGAATTGTAGGAAATAAACAATTTATGGCAGTTTTCATCGACGTGATTTTTACAGTTATTTGGAATATTCCATGAAGAGCAGTTAACATGAACATTGCAGTGTATGTGATGTATATTTTATGTATTTATATAGTTTTTAAAAGCAATACCGTATGGTATGATATATTGTTTGTGTGTGTTTTTTTTCACAAATTGTTACCCAGCTGGACGTATGTATAATTACTTTAAAGTTAATTTGATAACCTGCCTGCACATGTGGCATTTTTTATACATTCCTGATGTGAAATTTACTAACATAGAACTAACGTGCTAATTTGCTAACATAAAGCATATGTGCAATTTTACAGCTCTTAAGAGCTATAAAATTGCACATATGCTTTATGTTAGCAAATTTGCACGTTAGTTCTACGTTAGAAATTTGGTTGAGAATTTTCCAACGTATAACTAGTGTGCATATCCGCTAACCTGGCCACATGTGCAATATGTTAGTTTTTAAGCTCCGCCCATCTCACTTTTGACAGTTAAATTACAACAATCCTTTAGCATAGGAGTCCTGGTCTGAACTGGGGATAAAACCCAGATGGGAAAGTCATTAAATGGTCCATACATGCCTGGGGATTTGTGTCAAGAAAGCATTGGCCGAACTAAATTTCTAATCTCTAACCTGCACTAACTTAGTCTAAGTTACATTTTTGGACACACCATGGGCAGACTGGGAGAAATCTATACCCAGTATGAATACTAAGCTATGCTAATGTGAGCAATGAGGTTAGAAATATTTTGCACACTATATCTAATATGCTGCTAATGTAGCAGGGGTGATTAACATACAAAACTAACATAATGCTAAGCTGTTCTAACCTGTTTCTACCCAAATCACATGTGCAGTTTCTGTACGGGCCGTTTCAATTGGGTTTTACCGGCGTATAATCTGTTTCACCATGACTCCATCAAACATTTACTAGATTATTTTCGGATTTACATCGGTTTACATGGGTTTTACCCATGCATGTCATGTTTCACCATCATTTTACGAGATATGCACCATGCCTTTGGGATTTACAAGCTTAGTCATTTTAGAAGAGAATATCATTGTTTATCATGGTTTCCCTTATAAAATACTACGGTAAAGCCGGATAGACCATGGTTTACCATGCAGGCTCTACTCTGGTGATATATGGTAAAGTCATGTTTAAAATAAAACACTCGGGTAAAAGCCTGGTAAACCATGGTTGACCAGGCTCTACTCTGGTAAAGTCATGTTTACAATGATATACTCTGGTAAAAGCCATGTAAAATGACATACCCTTGTAAATTCCAAGTAAATTATGCATGGTAAAGTTATACTTACAATGATATACACTGGTAAAAGCCACGTCATGTAAAATGGACATACCCTTGTATATTCCAAGTAAAACATGGTAAAGTCATGTTATCAATGATATACTCTGGTAAAAGCCATTTAAAAAAGCACATACCCTTGTAAATTCCAAGTAAATCATGATAAAGTCAGGTTAACAATGATAAACTCTTGTACAAGCCATAAACACCCATTTAAAACAGACATATACCCTTGTAAACGTCCATGCAAGTAAAGTCATGCACATGGTGTACCTCACTTTATTCTCGTAAAATGCTAGCGAAATAGGACATAAATGGTAAAATAAAAATATGATGTAGTAAATCACTTCTGGAAAAACGCTCGTTAAATGTTTGTATTATTTTTTTCATTTCTGTTTACATCCGTTATTTAGTCAATATAGATTTCGTCGAGGAAAAAAAGCACTCTTAAAAAAAAACTCCTTACTTCAAAAGTCGCCAGTTGCGTGGCGCTATGCAACCATGGTATACTTTTTATATGAGTTAGTTCCAGTCACACATGGATTTTGTGAATAACTGAATGCTACATTCTCGGGTATTAATAATAAGCTAATACCATATATCCTGTGATTTCGAATGAGGTGAGGTAATGTCATACAATACTATACAAGGGGAATGATATAGTATTAATTTTAGTCCTATTTCTAGACTAAAGTCTGGTATGTTATCCTTGTAGCAGTACAGACTTACACTACCGACCCTGCAAAATGTATTTCAACCAGGGACAAGCATGCAGGTGGGTTTGTATAATTAATATAAGTTCGAAACAGAAACAACTCTCCAAAGTGGAGTCCAACCATGTAATCTCCCATGTTGGTTAATGTGTTGTATGTACTGGTAATACAGCATGATTTGGCAGAATATAATGTACTTTACTTGGAATTTACAAGCGTATGTCCTTTTTACATAGACTTCGCATGGCTTTTACCAGAGTATACCATTGTCTATCTGATTTTACCATATTTTACCAGCGTAACCTTACACGGTTATGAGCGATAACTCTATTTCACAACATCACATTTATCAGCTGATGTGTTTTCTGTCACTTTTGTGAGAATAAAACCATATTTTGTTCGTGAAATCAGTGAAAACAATTGTACCAGGTGTCATACTCAAAATTTTACAGAATGGGACAAGAATATTCTTATAAATAAGAGTTTAACACACGTGTGATTCATATAGCCTCCAATCTGTTATCTTAAATGTCAAAGCTTCTGAAAAACGCACCTCGGTACTACCGTGGTAACGTTACCCTAATGTCGAGGTAAAATACCCTGGTAGAATTACTCCGGCAGAATTACTCTAGCATAATTCCACATGCATACTTACATCCCAGTAAAATACTTTGGTGAAATACATGGATGGGAACATTTTACAAGAGTACAATACATGGGAAGGTCTAAATGTGTGCGTCTAATTATGGAAGGCCATTTGTGTCAAAAATCAAAGTGCCAGTTTTCAAATTCTAAACTTCAATTTATTTATTTTAAGTGTCCCAACGCTCATTTTATAAACCAATTGGACGTATTCTTATACACGGGTGTTATTTACTGATTCTAGAAGGCGAAATCTTCATTTCAGGAAGGCCATTTGTGTCAAAAATCAAAGTGCCAATTTTCAAATCCTAAACTTGTTTTTTAAGTGTCCCAACGCTCAATTTATAAAACCAATTTTATAAACCAATTGGACTTATTCTTATACACGGGTGCTATTTACTGATTCCAGAAGGCAAAATCTTCATTTCATGAATGCCATTTGTGCCAAAAATCAAAGTGCCAATTTTCAAATTCTAAACTTCATTTTATTTTTTTGAAGTGTCCCAATGCTCATTTTATAAACTAACTGGGCTTATTCTTTACATACAGGCATTACAGGGTGCTATGATTTACTGATTCTAGAAGGCAAAATCTTCATTTCAGGTTCCAATTAACTCACACAAATATCCATAACGCAAACGGGCTATTTCCCTAATTCTAGAATCTATATTATATGTGTCTTGCATTATAGGCGAGTTAAAATTAGAATGATGAAATAAGCATAGTAGAAGTCATAACGCGAAAGGAGGTTACGTCAATCCATATTCGTACCCAAACTTAAACTTTTTCAGAATGAAGATTATAAAATCTACTTTTCAGAATGAAGATTATAAAATGTACAATATAAAATGAACATTTTAGCGAAGCACGGCCTTGACCCTTAAATGTCAAGGTTGTTGTTAATGAAGGATCCCCAGCTTGGCGTGGGCTGAAAGGAAGGAAGCGGCGCCTTATCGTCGAATTTTTGGAAATTGAAGGGCAATAAATCAATACTAGTCTCAGAAGATATGGAAGATATTGTACAGAATATGCTGTAACCACGTCTATAATTTATAAACAGAGTTAGTGTGGTAAGTTGTAACCTGTATTTATTTTTTGACAGTGTCATTGTGGCACACATGTGACAAAATGAAGGCGCAGAGCTAAACGCTAAACGTCAGGTTTTCGGACTATCGCCGTGCCTGTGTCAGTGTGTGTGCGTCGATATTTCTACAGTATTCCAATTTTGTCATTTTTTTGTTCCACTTGAAGTTGCACTAAGTGAACGTTCAGACCATCGATCTATATTGAATATACGTCGATGTTCAGACCACCACGATTCAATCGTAAGTGGAAAGATTTCCGTCATAGGAAGTAACTGATAGTTGAACTCCGCATGGTTCACGTCAATATAACAAAATATATTTATATCAAGCCCTGTTTGATTTCAGATGCAAAATTGTGGCGTATTCTTGGCTACTTGCGACATAATCGCAGTCGTGTGTTTTTAAAAATTGTAGCTGGATATGGGAGGCCAAATTCACATTTAATAATGAATTGCGCTTAAAGGTACTCAACCCGTAAAGAGGGTCCCCATCTCAACAGATTCCAACAACAACAATCCGATCAGAGGGTCCTATATTACTATTTCTTTGGCTTTGGGGGTAAAAAATATTTGATTCGAGTCGAGGAACCCATCAAACAAAGCTCAGAGTTATTAGATATTGATTTTTGAAAATTCTTATGTTCTCGAGATGAGTACTTATAACTGCCGTCAATTTGGTAACCTGCTCGAGATATTACGCCAAAATTCTATTCAAACAGACAAGGATGGATAACTCTATAATCAAGTGGGTAATAATAACGAATTTTTGACTATCTTCTGGGCCAGAAAGAATTCCCGATAATGAAAAATAATAGATTTCTAAAATCGATATCTAACAAATCTGAGCTTTGATGGGTGACTTCCTCGACTCGAATCAAATATTTTTGACCCCCGAAGCCATTGAAATAGTAATTGAGAGGAGATTTATCGGGTTGAGTACCTTTAAGCGAAAATAATTGCGCTTAAGCGTAATTATGACTACTATCTAGCCTATCCATAAACTATTAGCATGACCTGGTGTATCACCTAGCAACACAAGATGAGCATTGGGCTAATTTTGACCTGTACTCAACAGTCAACTGTGAGTATGTGTTCAACAAGGAGAATTCCTCATTAAATATTATCATCATCCCTCTATCCAAAGAATTGATGTCGCCTTCCCGGAACTCTAGTAATTTTTTGTATGATGTTTTTAATGTATTTTTGCACAGATTTTAGCCTTTACTATGGTATTATCCTATACATGCATGCGGTGTCATCAACTTCTTAACCACAGCAGAAGTATGGGTAACTTTTCAGGATTTAGTCGGAAATATGGCTTGTTGCCATTCATCGAAAAGCTCTCGAGAGCTTTCCGATGAATGGCAACAAGCCATATTTCCGACTAAATCCTGAAAAGTTATCCATAATGCTGCTGTGGTTAAGGAGTCGATTAATTAGAGCATTACTGTATGGTTTACTTATTGACTTAAATCAGGGGGAAAAAACCCTATTTTCATATTATCAGCATCCCTGTCCAAAAAATGGTGTGTAATTACTGGAGCTTTGGTGTCTCAGTCCTGGAGCTCTAGTTTTTCTTATTAAATCAGCATCTCTTGCACAAATCTATAGTATTTCCATGATCATATAGTGTGAATGTGGTGTCACCGAGGGCTTGCTTCCCTCATATGGTGTGCCTGTATACTCGAAAATTGAAGAAAATCAATGTCGTCCCGACTAATACAGAAAGTAATGCTATTGCAAGTAGCCCCAACTAATATATACCGAAGATAATATAATGCTATCACGAGTAGCTCCAACTAAAACAGAAGGTGATACTATTGCGAGTCAGCCATTTTGATAAAGAAGTTGGGCTAGCTCCCTGCCCATCCAAACCAATGAAACCAAGAGGTGACATGTCAATAGGAGTTAATGCTAAGTTATGGAGAAACCTATTTATTCACCAGGGGTGTTTTGTTACATATAACCATGAATTGCGCTTAAGCGCAATTAAGATTGCGCTTAAGCGTAATTAAATGTGCTTAAGCACAATTAATTATTAAATGTGAATTTGGCCTCCCATAGCTGGAATGATCGTAGGGTTGTCAATCACATGCTTAACGAACAATCCCTGATATCATCATCTATGACGACATCGCAATCGTGTGAACAAACTATCCACGATTTCGACGGGCCCGATTGAGCCAATTCCTCCACTTACGATTGAATTGTGGTTGTCTGAACGTTCACTAAGATAGTAAGAGTCACTTGTATAAATAACTAGTTCTGTCATGAACCATTCACATTGAACGTTGTGAGTACACTTAATCTGCGAAAGCGGTCATGTTGACCTAAAATAACCGAGGCACTAGTTCACTGTCGTAGAAGTACTCTCAATTGTCAAATATGAAGCATACATTGAGCACAGTTACTGGACATAAAGTCCCAAAAATAAGGTTTTAATCGAGTTTAGAAACCGGTATCCTTTATATAAAGGCTTCTTTATAAGGATACCGATTTCTAAACTCGATTAAAACCTTATTTTTGGGACTTTATGTCCAGTAACTGTGCATCAAGGGTAGTGATTATAAAATAGTATAAAATTATCTGTCGTGTACAAATACGATACTTAAAAGAGCCCCCCCCCCTTTCGTATGCCGTATTCCATGCCCTGTTATGAGGTACGCCGTATTCCGGCCCCTCTGTTAGGAAGTATTCGGTATTCCAAAAATACCGGTATTCGTACGCCGACCTTCGACACCTTCCAAAAAATGATCATAATAATAATATAAAATGCGATTTTTGTCACAATAAATTAACAGTTTGACATACAGATCGTCGATCATCTTCATTTTATATCATTTTAAATGTGGACACTGCGGGATGACCGGCGTTCGTACGGCAATAGAACATTTATCCGGAAAATTCCATATGGCTGTTAACTGGTATTCCGTATTCCACCCTCTGTGTTAAGTGGTATTCCGTATTCCAGGGGGGTGGGGGCCTCTTAAAACTATGGGAGTCCAAGCGAGTCAAGCGTCCTGTTCACTACACAATGTCACAATCCCTCATTATGAGCACATTATGACTATGTGCTCGTAACAGAAATGTTTGACTGCCCAATGTCAACCAAGGACCAGACTTGGGAGAATCTTCTCCCTAAAATGTGCCACTTCTCTCTCATGTACCAGTATGCATATGTCCCAACAGCATAATATACTGATTACTAGTGATGCGGACCAGACCACCAGTCCGGTCCGGTCCAGGCCATTCCGGTCCGGTACACATGCCTGGACCGGTCCAAAACGGTCCATTCCACCTATAATAGGCTTATATGTTAATGAATTCTCTGTTTTCTCAAAGATTTTACTCTGTATAGTACAAACTATAAGGTTACTGAGTTCAGTGAATTGCAATGAGTTCATATATGTTAAAACTTACATTGTTTGCCGAGTGTATGCATCATTGTCTGTCTCTGGTGGGATATACTGGGAACGATGCACGATAATAGTATTTCTAGTAATGCGAACATGCACTAATTAAATGTATTGGACATATATATAGCTAGGGCCAGAATGTATTATAACCAATCTAACATGGCACTCAACTGATCGTATGCATGATTCGTATCATACTTATTTTCATTAAATTGAAATTTAAACGAAATAACTATACTGATTACAATTATACAAATGTGTACTAATATGACTACTACATTAATATTGGAGTCTTGGATTGTGATGGCTGATTGTATAGTCCTGACAATTACAGTTATATACCTAAGTACAACTACTATTGGATTAATGTGACTGTCTTGTGTATATGTACTATGTAATGTGGTTTCCATGTTTCTTCGATAATTATAACTGTGAAAAACAATAGAATACTCGATTCGATATCCATCCAAATTGATTAGTTGATGCCATGTTACACTGTTTATGACAAATAGTTCCATACGCATTCAGTTGCATGTTTGTCGCATTGATAGTGTGCTACATAGTGTTGGCCAGTGTTACACTAATACATTTTAAGGGAAGTGACATGTACAAAGTACATCTATACATTGTTTTCGTGGCATAAAACGTTTATTAGATATTAACCACTTGAGTGTGCCAATACATCGTTGCTAATTGATATGATGGCAAATACGCAATAATATTTGCGATAATTTATTATAACAGAAGTAAAATAGTGGACCGGACCGGAGAGTACCGGACCGGCGACAAAAAGCAGTCCGGTCCGGTCCAGTGACACCCGGACCGGACCGCGGTCCACCCCTGGACCACGGACCGGTCCAAAGCGGTCCGGTCCGAATCACTACTGATTACAATGGTGTTCTTGCTCACTAGTGCTGGTGCAGCATTAAAGATCATGGTAAAACCATGGTGTCTCAATTTATTTAATGCATGTATATATATGTGTGTAAATATTTGTCAATATGAAGCCCGATTCGTGACTCAAAACTGCATTATTATTATTATCCTGTGCCAGTGAATTATCTTGTATTCTAATAATTATTATGCAAGTCTACCCTAGGCAGTGTTAACTGGTTCGCTGCTAAATATCCTACATACACGTATTAAAATGCGTATATATATTTCAACAAACAGAAAATTATTGAATTTTATGCTCGTAGTTGATAATTTGCACTATATTCTCAAATTTGACCCCCATATATATACATTTGTGATTATGTTATGAGCCTGGATGTCTCACTAGGCTATGGTTATGAGCTTGGATGTCTCAATAGGTTATGGTTATGAGTCTGGATGTCTCATTAGGCTATGGCTATGCCTATGGGCCTGGATGTCTCATTAGCCATTAGGCTATGGTTATGAGCCTTGATGTCTCATTAGACTATGGTTATGGGTATCGATGTCTCATTAGGCAATGATTATGAGTATGGATGTCTCATTAGACAATGGTTATGGGCCTGGATGTCTCATTAGGCTATGGTTATGAGCCTGGTTGTCTGTTTGTCAAAGTAGGTTATCGATATGAGCCTGGATGTCCGATTAGGTTATGGTTATGAGCTTGGTTGTCGGTCGCCCTTAGGGCAAAACATTTGTAATTTTTCTCAAACTTTTCGCGATATAAGTACCTTTTCTGACAAGTTTATTGGTCGGCATCCATTCAAACTTCACAATGTCCCAATTTAATTATATATGTAACAATTTTTCTGAAATATTACCTGACAACGCTATTTAAATTATTAAACTAAACAAGAGTTGACTAAACAAGACAGTGTCATTGCCAAAGCCCATATCTGGGCTCCCAGCACTCTTACATAGGGTCCAAATATGGGCTTTCAGCACTGAACCAGTTAATACCAGTTAATGCCCAGTTTTCTAAGTTCAAAATTTACAATACAGTCATACTGCTTGACAGTGATTGTAATAACAAATAAATATTAAGTGTTATAAACTTATTCATATACAGGTATCAATCCTCGAAATTGGCCACAACAATAAGCAATTCCATGGGAAATTCCATGTGGAATCTAACATGCCATCTGCAGCATCTGGGACTTACCAGGAACTATTATAGTCCCAGGCATCATTAAATTTTCCGTGGGACATTTTTCCCAATGTCAAGGGTTGCATACATGTATCTATCTATATTGACCTGGGTAATCTTATTAGATACCGGTAGGTCCCGTTGACCTCTTATGTCGTAAAATGGCACCAATAATTAATTTAAACAATAATTAATTATATAAGCATAATGGTTGCAATCTGGTTGGTGAAAATTGAAACACCAGTGGAGTGTCATGGGATAGATGCCATTGACCTCAGGTGACTTAAAGGGGAAAATATGAGCAAGAAAGAGCGTTCCTTATCAGCTTAGAAGATATCTAGGATAATTGATACGGATAGGTCAGATGACCTCAGATTACTTGCAGGGGGGGGGGGGGGGGGGGCTAATAAATTATATGATCAATAAATAGTGTTTATTATTAGCACAGAACATATGCGAGAAAATTGGTGCACAAAAGTTAAATGATGCAGAATAGGTGGTGTTGACCTAAAATTACTTAAAGAGGCACTAACAATTAGTAATAAAGAGCGTCATTATCAACTTAAAAGTTAGATGTAACATTATCTGGAGAGTCATGCACTAGGTGCTGTTTACCCCAGATGACTAATAATTATGTTAAATGACTTGAAGGCCCACTAATAGTTTATGCATTATTCACCGAGCAACACCAGGTACCCCAGCTAGTATAGAATAAAGTTATTCTGGGAAATATTGTGAAGCATTATCTCAATGTTAAGTCTTAATTTGATTCAATTTATTCACCGTGAAATTGTTGTTAGGTGCATATTATATCTTTCATTGGTAAATAAAATGTTGATCCAAAATTACCCTTTATTTTTCTAGGAATTCTAAAGCGCCTAAGGCAAAACAGATGGAGATGGTATTTGTACACGAAGAGGAGCCCGATGACTGATGAATTCAGAAAATGACTGTTCTCTTGTGTTGTTTGTACTTGTTCCAATGAATATTCATGAGGTGCCTAATTCTCTAACTGATGACATTTCTTCAAGAGCCTTGGAAGAGCTAGTACTAATCCAAAAGACTGAAGCTGACAGTTCGATTCTCATGGTTATTATTATGAGTCCGCAAAGGGCTTGATAAAGTTGATATGACATTAATGACAGCACATAAATTCCCAAACAGTTTAGCTACTGTATGAACCGTTTCCTGGTGTGAGGAAGGAAAACTCAATTCTTTTTTTTCTTTTTTTCACTGGTCTTATCAGTAGTGGTTATGCCTCACCTGTATATGATAATTACAACAGTTACATAACTTTATTCCGAAGATCAAATACTCAAAAGGTCCGATATTCAGATCATATCCCAAAGGATAAATACTGCGAATGTCCGGTATCTTAGTTAAAAAAATATTATACTCCGCATTATATGTGATCGCCATCAGCTATGGTGACTTTATTTTATTTACTAGTGGCCCGATTATCATGTCACACTGTACTGTGACTGTAGTATGTTGATGCTTGAAGTACGACCTTTTATGTTTTCCAAACTGAACCTCGCATAAAGGTGCCTGTGGCTATTGTTGGGACTGGGATTAATTCAACTCGTGATATCACCGATTGCTTACGTCGCTTGCATATAATGGTAGAAGCTTTAAAATAATTAAATGTACATACCGTATGCCTATCAATTGACCGCCCTTATAATAAAAATAATCTGACCTTCAGACTATTGTGCCTTCGGAGTATCGGACCTTCGTAGTATATGGTATGACCTTCGGAGTATTGGGTTTTATGAATATAGGACCTTCGATGTATATTGGACCTTTGTAGTATATTGGACCTTCATAAAATGGGACTTTAATAGTATTGGACCTCGTAATATAGGACCTTCGGATTATTGGAACTTCGGATTATCGGACCTTCTTAATAAAGGGATGACACCATTACAGCTTTCAACATATGACATGTCTAGTGTTGTTCCAACGTCCGAATATGTACAAAGAGTGACTCACAGTTGACTTGTTAGAGGTACAGAGAACAGATGCAAGTGCAATATATATATGACAGAATATTTGGAAGCAAAACAGAAATCTGCTCAAATGTACAATATGCTATTAGTGGAAGCATTAATGTGCTTCAATTCCTACAGGAAATTATGCTCCAATAAATTGAATGGTTTTAGTGGTCTTCTTTACTTTATTTATATCAACGACATCTTACAAGAGACAAGTTGAGGGATTGGCATTGGTTGAGGTAGCATGCACAGGCCCTCTGGGGGAAATTACTAAAATACCATAATAGATTTAGAGTCTATATTGGTATTTTAGTAATTTCCCCCAGGGACCTGTGGTAGCATGCAGATCTATCCACTATACTAGTGATGTGGTGTTGACATTGTTTTCATATGATGCAAGACAAAAAAAAACCAATAAAAGTTATATGAGAAATTTTAACCCATGAAAAAATTCACTCTTGTCCAGCTGACCGGTCTTGTTCTTAAATTTTGATTTGTTTTCTTATCTCAGATCCCCACCACTTTCCGAGCAAATTGCTTTGCTTATAGGGAATGTTGATGTGAATACAGAGAAGTGTCTCACCCCCCCCCCCCCAACTTTGGAAAAAATAGTTGGGAATATCATGCCAGACAAATTTGAGACCAAAAGTAGATTGAATTATTCTGATAGTTGATATCTCATAAAGTATTTAGCAGTTTTTAGTATGAAATTTGTTGTTTTGAGACCAAAGTGGAATTCGTCAAACTAAAATTGAAATCTCCAACCACACGGTGTTAGTTTGAAAATATCAAACAGTTAGAGAGTTTGATGTACCACTTGAAACATTTCAATCCAAGAGGAGGTGGAAATATTTTTTCTCAGAATTGGGAATTTTTTTTGCTTTATGAAAAGGGGTGCTGTTTGAAATTCTAAGGTGGACACCACCTACCTACCTCCCCTCACCCCCACTGGCACCCATATGGAGACCCTCTAGCCACATCCTTGCTTACCACACTTGGTCAATGATATCACTTGGAAATTTACATTGGTCCATGGTGCAGATTAAATTCTAACTATTTTATAGCTGAAATTGGTAAATTACTCAGGAGAACAATTGGCAGTTTGCAGATTCCCAGGGTTCTCTATAGATGGCTGAAAAAGAAATGAATCTACAAGGAAATGGACAACAAATATTATCTGAACATGCGATAAAATTTTTGGACAATGATGAAAAGAAATTGCATCAAATATGGTCATTTATAATTAACCCTTCCATGACTGGGGCTTCTTGAAATTTTGCGAAAACCCTGTGCCAATGCATTCTCTTACATATGCCAGTCACACATAGGGATCCTCACATATATGAGAGAATACATTTACCACGACCTTGTAAACCAGTGCATTCTCTTATATATGCAGGGCTCCCTATGGGAGACTCATATATAAGAGAATGCACTGGCACAGGATATTTAATGCTGCAAACGGGTTAACATAATTTTTCTCGGCAAAATATGGACAAAACTGATTATAAGTCTTCAACAAAGATGCCTTCTGATATTCTGTGTACGCGGTTACATATTATACAAAGTTTGAAAGCTTTGGCAATTACTTTGCCAGTTAAATACTAATATTATTGAGTCCCACATACATGTTGCAGATTATCAGCAAAATATTTGCATGTAATTTACACATAGACACTAAAAGGAATGAGCTGTTTCAAGATTCGCTTGTACCGGTGTACATGTACCACGTCATCTGCCCCGGGTTATCTTTCCCCACTCTGGATATCTCCCCACCTTGGAAAGAAAATTCGTTTCATAGGGGATTTTTGAGAATATTTTTTTCAAGTAAATTTTGTTAACCAACCCACGAGGCTACATATGACAAAAAAATCATATTATTGATTGTTTTCATATATAAAGCAATAAAATCAAAAGGTGATTTTTTTGGGGGTCATATTAACCTCGTCAGTGGGAGGTGGTTAACAAAATTGACTTGAAAAAAAAAATTGTTCTCAAGAATAATTGTTATCGGGATTGCAGGAGATACTCTCAAGTGCCTAATTGTGATGGCCTAATAATATGTCTATGTCTCAATTCCAAATAATAGTGATCGTTGGAAATTTTCTCCAAAATTAATAATCATGCTGACACTATTATTTGGCACCTGAGAGTACTAATCTATCTATACTATTAAATAAAACTCAATTTTGTTTGTTCGTATGTGTGGTACTCTTTGTTTGTTCGCTTTATATAGGCGGCTGGATAATCGGAGCTGAACATTTGCATATATGGGTAATTTGACCCGGGGAGCGCTATTAGATAGGGTCCGTTCACTTCAGTTGTCTTAAAAGGGCACAAATACACAAATGTTGTATATATATTTTGGCTAGAAGAGACCAAATGGTTGGACCCCCAGAGCTGAATTTTTTTTACATATGGGTAATTTGACCCTGTGAATGTTATTTATTAAATAGGCTTCGTTGGCCTCAGATGTCTTAAAAGGCCACTACTAATTAATTTAACTAACTAATTACCAAGATGGTTGAAATCTGGTCGGTGAAGATTCCTAAAGAAGCACTAATAATTAACAATAAAGAGCATTTATTATTAACTTAAAGGATAAATGTAACTTTACCCTGAGTCATGCAATACGTGCTGTTTACCCCAGATGACTAATAATTATTTTAAATGACTTGGAGGGCCACAAATAAATTACACATTCTTTACCGAGGCAATGCCGGGTACCCCTGCCAGTACTAAATATAACTCAATTTTGTTTGTTGTCTGCCCAGTTATAGGAGAACAAACGACTGGACCCTCGTATGGAGGGTTATTAGGGTCACAATCATAACTTCACATTTTAATTCTAACTTAACATTTTAATTCTTATATTTTAATTCTAACTTAACATTTTAATTCCAACTTAACATTTTAATTCTTATATTTTAATTCTAACTTTACATTTTAATTATAACTTTACATTTTAATTCTTATATTTACATTCTATTTACATTCTATTTACATTCTATTTACATTCTATTTACATTCTATGTACATTCTAACTTTACATTTTAGTTATAACTTTACATTTTAATTCTTATAAATTCTTATATTTACATTCTATTTACATTCTATTTACATTCTATTTACATTCTATTTACATTCTATTTACATTCTATTTACATTCTATTTACATTCTCTGTACTCTAACTTAACATTTTAATTCTAACTTAAGATTTTAATTTCAACTTAGTATTTCAATTCTAACTTATTATTTCAACTCCAACTTAATATTTTAATTCTAACTTAACATTTTTATTTTAATATTTTAATTTAATGATCTATAAAATAAGAAGCTAAACACAAATCATCTACTAAAAGTTGTAATGTTTGAATTAAAATAGTATATTTAAAAAGTTGGAATTGAAATGAGCATAAAACGGATCTCAGAATTGAAAGGCAAAAATTAAAACAAACATAAAATGGATTCTAGAAGTTGTAGGTTACACTGGTGTAAATAAGGTTCCGAGTGACATCTAGCGGATGCGGGAGGAATATATAGGAGAGAATAAAATAGACACTGGGCCCTGATTGGTCAATAGCCTTGTGTGCTTTTCACATAAAAAAATCATCACACCTCTTCCCTATGATTTCCCATAGGTAAAATAACCGTTGGCACAGGAATTAACCCTTTGTAGTGAAGTTTGAATGTTTTGGTGTGGTCTAAAATATGACTATTTTTTTATGCGGTTCTGACACTAGTTACGAAAACATAAGATTTAAAGGCGAATTCCCTGCTAGACAGACATGATTGTTTTGTGTAAAAAGTTTCCCAAAATGTCAATTTTTCAGATTTAAAGAAAATTTTGGACCCAACATTTATATTGCCAACACTATACGCTAAAACGTTAGCACTGAGGCCTATGGAAAACATTTACACCAGTGTAACCTGTAATTGTGACCCTAATAACACGCCTGCACTTCTGTAACAATTATAACGAAAGGCGTCGCTGCAATCGAACGGCCGGACATGACAATCTGCGGGATGGGATGGAATATGGAATAGAATGACAATCTGCGGAACAGAATTTCAAATTGCGTGGAACGGCCGATATCTCGAGGAATACAGTACGCAGAGGACTACTTTTGGTGTCTAACGAAAGGCCCACATTCGCACTATCCACACACATTAACCCCGCCACTGACCGGACAGCAGAAGTTGCATTATTCGATCGACAACTGACCCAACATAAAATTGTCGAACTCAAGGCCGTAGAATAGCTGTAAAAATGTATTTTTACAGCCATAACACTATGCCCACAAGCAGACTTAGTATTAAAATGAAGTTTATCATCTATTGCACAGCAAGAGACAGATTAACCCACCCATGAGAAGGTGCCATGAAACACGAAAAACTGCGTTCGACGTCAATGTTTAGAATTTAGATTTCTCAATGAATACGCTAGCAAACAACAAGTGTTAAGTACCAAATGACACAGTGGAATACTGCGCATTCGTTTTTAGCTACAATATGGCTGTTTTAGTGCGAATAATGTAATGGCGAAATCACAAACACGCGCCGATGAAAACAACTAAAAATAGACTCAATGCATGGTTACAATAACAGGATCGATTTCAGCTGATATATTCCATATAATGGAGCGTATAGTATATCAAAATGTAGACACAGGGAATGTCCAAATGGGTCCAACACGCAGTGAAATTGTTGCAGAAATTCGCTCCAAGAAAGAGCGCTACTTTTTCTCGTACAAAATAGAATGGCCGACTGAAGCCGTTTTATCGTTCCAACTAAGCCTGTTCTTAGCAGCACTTCGTCAACAAAATACGAATATACACCATGTATCAGAAGACGTATCAAATGTGATTTTTTAATGGCTTTGCGCTCTTCATTTGTTATAATTCGCACTTATTTTTTATTTCAGTTGTGACTAAAAGCCCGGAAGCCGGTGTCCGGCGATTACAAGCCAAGTTACAAAATAGATTAACTGGGTTGAACGCACGAACATGTCAATGTGTCCGCCGGTCATACGCGGTGGAGGTTCTCATATTATATGCCGGTCATACGCGGGGAGGTTCTCATATGAACATATTATCTGCCGGTCATACGCAGGGGAGGTTCTGATATGAACATTATCCGCCGGTCATAGTCGGCGGAGGTTCTCATATTATCCGCGGTCATCTGCGGGGGAGGTTCTAATATTATCCTCCGGTCATACAGGGGAGGTTCTCATATGAACATATTATCCGCTGGTCATATGCGGTGGAGGTTTATATTATTCATGCGAGGGAGGTTCTCATATTATACGCCAGTCAAACACGGGTGAGGTTCTCATATGAGAACCTCCCCCGCGTATAACTGGTCTGATCCTCAAGTATGACCGGCGGATAATATGAACCTCCACCGTGTATGACCGGCGGATAATATGAACGCGGTGGAGGTTCTCATATTATCTGCCGGTCATACGCGGGGGAGGTTCTCATATGAACATATTATCCGCCGGTCATACGCGGTGGAGGTTCATATTATCCGCCAGTCATACGCAAGGGATGTTCTCATATTATCCACCAGTCATACGCGGGGGAGGTTCTCATATGAGAACCTCACCCGTGTTTGACTGGCGTATAATATGAGAACCTCTCTCGAACGCAGTTTTTCGTGTTTCATGGCACCTTCACATGGGTGGGTTAATCGGTCTCTTGCATGCTGTGCAATAGATGATAAACTTCATTTTAATACCAAGTCTGCTTGTGGGCATAGTGTTATCGCTGTAAAAATGCATTTCTACAGCTGTTCCACGTACTTGATTTCGACAACTTTCATGTTAGGTCAGTTGTCGACCAAATAATACAACTTCTGGTGTCCGGTCAGTGGCGGGGTTAATATGTGTGGATAGGGCGAATGTCGGCCTTTCGTTAATCACAAAACGGAGCCCTCTAGGTGTTGTATTCCTCGATATATCGATCGTTACACGCAATTTGAAGTTCTGTTCCGCAGATTGTCGTTCTATTCCATATTCCATCCCATCCCGCAGATTGTCATGTCACGCCGTCCGATCGCAGCGACCCCTTTCGTTATAATTGTTACAGAAGTGCAGGCGCGTTATTAGGGTCACAATTACAACTTCTAGAATCCATTTTATGTTTGTTTTAATTTTTGCCTTTCAATTCTGAGATCCGTTTTATGCTCATTTCAATTTCAACAATTATAGAATTAAAATATAAGAATTAAAATATAAGAATTAAAATGTAAATAAAATGTAAATAGAATGTAAATAGAATGTAAATAGAATGTAAATAGAATGTAAATATGATGTAAATATAATTAAAATATAAGAATTAAAATGTTAAGTTAGAATTGAAATGTTAAGTTAGAATTAAAATATTAAGTTAGAGTTAATAGAATGTTTCTGGAATGTTTCTAGAATGTTTCTAGAATGTAAATAGAATGTAAATAGAATGTAAATAGAATGTAAATAGAATGTAAATAGAATGTAAATATGATGTAAATATAATTAAAATATAAGAATTAAAATGTTAAGTTAGAATTAAAATGTTAAGTTAGAATTAAAATATAAGAATTAAAATGTTAAGTTAGAATTAAAATATTAAGTAAGAATTAAAATGTTAAGTTAGAATTAAAATGTGAAGTTATGATTGTGACCCTAATAACCCTCCATACCCTCGGAGCTGAACATTTTTACACAGGAGTCAATTGACCCGGGAAGTGTTATGGTATAGGTGCCAGATGTCTTAAAAGGGCACTAATAATTAATTGAACTAAATAATTAATTATATACCCAAAATGGTTGTAATCTGGTAGATGAAAATTAATACACATGGGAAAATTGACCCAGGGAGTGTCATGGGATAGGTGCCGTTAATATCAGACAACTTAAAGGGGCACTAATAAACTATTTTAATTAAATAATTAATGATAAACCCAAACTAGTTGGACCCCGGTCACTTGAAATTGGTATGTAGGATAAATTGACCCGGGGAGTACCATTGGATAGGTGCCGTTGACTTAAAGTGGAACTAATAAATTATCTTAACATATATGATCAATGAAGAGTATTTATTAACAGCTCAGAAGATATGTGGTTAACTTGACATGGGGAGTGTCATGGCATAGGTGCCGTTGACATCAGATGATTTAAAAATGGACCAATAATTAGCAATAAAGAGCGTTTGTTATCAACTTAAAAAATAGAGGTAACTTTATACGGATAGTGTCGTGCCTAGGGGTATTAGTCACCTCATGTGACTAATAATTAATTGAAATGACTTGAAGGGACACTAACAATTTACTCATTCTTAACCGAGCAACGACAAAAAAATTATCTAATTTATTTGGCACTAGCTGGGGATTATCTAGTTGTGTGTGTGTGGGGGGGGGGATATCCTACTATATCTTCCCCGGGGTGGGGGTGACACCCCGTTACACCAGTAATTGCAATATGTTTCTCTAAAGGCACTTCATATGCTGTCCGTCCATTATTTTGCAATAATTATTTTGATAACAAGTCTCCTGGTCTGTGGTATTCCATAATTCTGTACTCATCAATACCCAGAGGCAGTTAATTAAAGATGGGTTATCTATTCTGAGACTCTTTATATATTCATGGTATAAAATAATAATTTGGGTGGGTCAGAGAGACTAGTCAACAGAAGTTTCTATCACTTGGGACATTTTTTTTTTACCGAATAATTTGTCATGAATTGGCACAGAAATGTGGCTCTTTCTAGAGCATTACATTTTTAAATGAAAATCTTTTAGGTAAAATATTTTGAATATAATTATCTAACTGGATGGTTTCTCTGAAACATCACTCAAGTCTTTTACACAGATGACCAGGTACATTTCAGAATTTGTTTCCTTTTAGCCCCACAAGACTTACAACATTTTAATGCAATACATAATGTTCAGACCTCAAATTAAACTGGTAATTGTAAATTTTGTTTACACGTTCTCATAATGTAAATGAGTTATAAGTACATTAAATATATTAGTAGAGTAAGTAGACTTACATGTATACACATGTACTTCTAAAAGATGTGTCAAATGGACATAGTTATTGGTAGTTTTTTTTATTTCCATACACACACTCTTTATTTATATTACCACATCTAGACAGGATAAATCTATTGATGGGCACCCCTTTAATTTTACAACCTGTAGGAACATAATGAGCCCTTTTTCTTTATGAGGTGATATATAAAAGGTCTATCACTTAAATCATTTTATCTGAGGCATATATAGTTAGAATATATCTACTCCTCGTGTATTTATTTGTCTAATTAATCCTTGCTACATGATATAAGCAAACAATTACCAGGTTCAATTTAAAGGTACTCAATCCGATAAAACTCCTCTCAATTACTATTTCAATGGCTTCAGGGGTCAAAAATATTTGATTCGAGTCGAGGAAGTCACCCATCAAAGCTCAGATTTGTTAGATATCGATTTTAGAAATGTATTATTTTTCATTATCGGGAATTCTTTCTGGCCCAGAAGACAGTCAAAATTTCGTTATTATTACCACTTGATTATAGAGTTATCCATCCTTGTCTGTTTGAATAGAGTTTTGGCGTAAAATCTCGAGCAGGTTACCAAATTGACGGCAGTTATTAGTACTCATCTCGAGCAATTAACAAATTTCAAAAATCAATATCTAATAACTCTGAGCTTTGTTTGATGGGTTCCTCGACTCGAATCAAATATTTTTTACCCCCAAAGCCAAAAAAATAGTAATATAGGACCCTCTGATCAGATTGTTGTTGTTGGAATCTGTTGAGATGGGGACCCTCTTTACGGATTGAGTACCTTTAAGGCTAAACACTAGTAAACAGTGAAATGCTTCAAATTAAAGTACAGAAGAAATTGTATATTTGTTTCCCAAAATTAGTTTACTTTTACTGCAGTAATTGTAGTATAAAAAAGATATGTGTTTAGTGTCTGGGGACCCTCAATATACATGTTTAAACCTTCTCTTTTCCACTTATATATGTAATATGTATGCTTCCTGTAGGCCACCAATGCTATGCTGGATTGATTTTATGGGGTGGCAGTCAAAGAAGAAATTATTCATTATGGATATCTACTAGTACATGATTTATTCAAGAATTGAAGAATTTGGTCAGTCCGATGTTTCATTTTGACAGTCCATGATCATTCTCAACAGTGGATCTCATATTTGCTGAAGCAGAGTGAATGGTGTTGCATCTTTTCCAGTGATGAAATAGAACTAAACATCACTGGATTTATTCATCAGAATGACTCATCTGTTGTCCTTATCCATACCAGCAAACATCTAACCTAGGCAATGAAAAAAATATTCAGATTTTAGTGATTCCGAATTTTACCTGTACATTGTATAATGTATATATTTATTAGTAAATGTATCTAGTATACAATTTAGGGAAGAAAGGAAATATTCAACAGGGAGTTACCACAAAACTAGAAATAGTGTATACATAGCCATCCACCATATGTTAAAATAGCCAACATGGTACGCATCAATGGGGGCTATGATGATGTCCCACCCCAATTAATCCCCCCAAAAAAAATCAAATCCAGCTTTCCAACAAAGCCACCTGGTAAATTACTAATACATGTACATGTGTATATTTAAAATCCTTTCCAAATTCCTTGTTAAAATTGAGACGACAAAAATTGGTTTTGACTATTAAAAAGTTAAAGCGGTACGAAAGAGTCTGTAACTTACAAGTTCATACAATCTTAAGAACAATTCAGTTCACTTTTGTAACTGCCTGTTCAAAAGACCAGTGGATGCATGGCTGGTTTAGCCTCTGTATGTAATTGTAAAATATTGGTTGGTGTATAGTTACTTTACCGAACTTATCTCTATATCTATGTATTAATTATCTTGACTTTAATGTTGATATAAATAATAAATCCAGTCAGAACATAGGGGACTGAAAAATAGTACGGAGATTTCCTCAAAATAAAATAATAGTACAGGGTTTAGCCCTACAATAACCAATAGAAGCTGTGTTAGCCCTTGTCTGATTATTAATAATCATATACATCACATCAAAGTGGTTTTTATATGAATTGCCAGGAATAGCAGTCATTTGGAATGAAATGAAAAAAATGTAGGGACCCAAATAAGCAGAAAATGGGGGATGTTTACATCAAATTACTTGAAATATAATAAGAGTACCCATCTGTTTATTTGGATCCAGAGAGTAATATCAATTATAGTCACAACTAATTTTGCTTTAAACAGATAAAAACACCAAGCGTATATAGTTGCTAAATATTTCAGCGCCTTCGATAATATATCTGGTATTATTTTTATGGCCTTAGTTGCTATTAATTTGGTTTAAACCAATTGGTTGTAGCAAAAATATTGATGTATAAAACAGATCTGAAGTGGATTGTAATCAAACATACATGTATCATGGTATGTCAGATCCACCTCAATACATATAATAGGCTTACCTAGTTAGAACCTATTAAAGACTTAAGATGTTTATTACTAGCAGTAGCCAGTAGCATTTCTCATTTCTATGGACTATATATATATAAACAAATAAATTCACACAAACTTAGTTTTGGTTGGAAAAATTAAACTATCGGTAATCAGAACAATTTAACCTGTTCTCGGTCTGAAAGTTCCAACTGATGGTTACTGAACAACACTGTCACTATCAGTTTATCATAATAAAGAATGGGATGAAAAATTCACATTTATTAGCCAAACATTGAACTATTAGCCTGTATTAGGTATTAGCCCACACTAAAAAAATATATCAGACCATTTTATCAAAGTATGAAGAGTAGAAAACCGAAATATGTTTAAGTGTAATTCAATTACGCTTAAGCATAATATAATTACACTGACAATACCTTAATTCAGCCAATTGCGTTTAAGCTTAATAGGCTAATTTGATTTCATTACTCTTAAGTGTATATAATTCCATTATGGCATTATGCAAAACATAGCATTCCAGATAAGCATAATTGAATTACCCTCCTTAAAGATGGTCTATCTCTTTGTAAACATGTGTTAAATAGTTACCGGGGTATAAAATATTACATATGAATTGAAGAGCCCTGTCCAGAAATGCTTCTATCGATTACTATTGATTATATTTCGAATATTTTCTAAAACGTGTGGTTATTTATTTAGCTAATGAACAATAGAGGTTATTGTTACCAGAAATGTTTTTGTGTAATTTTTTCAGAAATAAAATAAATTAGACTCATTATCGTTTATAACTACATGTATGTAATAAAACAATACAAACAATCAATCTGGGACATTTGATGTTCGGAGCATAGCTATGGGAACACCCTAATGATCTATATAAACTATATATGGTATCGCCTGATTGGTCTGTTCTAAAAATAGAACAATAAATTATAAACGGTCCCACTTAAGCCAGGGGCGTCGGAAGAGGGGGGCAGCTGACCCCCCTGCCCTTGACCAAGGGGGGCGAGTGGGGGCAGGACTTGCCCTTTTTCTGGAGACAGAAAATGCTTTTTGTGTGTTTAATCTTGTGTTTTTATAGCAAAATGTGACTTTTTTGGTCCAAATACCACCAATTTCACAAGGAATATTAATTTTTTGTCAATTTTATCACAAAACGCCCATAAAAACCGACAAATACCATTAAAATAGGGATTTTTGCCGCAATGAATTTATGGTTATTTTCCCGAGTTTGCGGAGAAAATGCCCTTTTTTGCGGAAAAGTGCCCTTTTTGTAGGCTCTGCCCCCCTGCCCTTGGATGCTTCCGGCGCCCCTGACTTAAGCTTCTCATTTTATAATAAAATATTGGGAATAAAATCAATATTAAATGATAGAAGCGTTTCTGGACATGGGTCTTCAATTCATATTTATTATTTGATTCCCACAAATCTATTTCAAAATTGTTATATGAAGAGATAATTCACCTTTAAGCCTAATTGAATTATGCTGAAGTATAACTTGTTAACAATGTGAATTTGGCCTCCCATATTCCAGGGCATGAAATTTCCAAACTATTAGTGTTGAACATTTTACCAGACAAATTAAGAATGGGGTGGGGGTAAACAGCATGTTAATTGTTATCTGAAGTTATTGAAATATCTAAATAATTTCATTTGGCATTGCACCGGTAGTCAATTATGGGAGGCCATTTTCACATTTATTCCTTATTTGCGCTTAAGTGCAAATAACTTCTGTCATTTGTGCTTAAGCGCAAATATTTATGCTTATGCGCAAATGAAAATTAATATGCATTGATCCCCCCTGAATTAATTTTAAATGGCACCAGCCCCATAAACATATCACTCAAGTCTATATAGGCCCACCATATGAGGGAATCAACACCCCAGTAACCCCAAATTCCCTTTTATGACAATGGAAATGGTATAGATCTGTGGAGGATATTCCTCTTTTATAAAATATACTAGATCTCTGGCATGGAGACACAAATTCTTGGGGACAAAGAGGCTGATAATATGAAAATATGGGTTTTCCCCCTATTTCAAGTCAGTAAGTACACCATATGAGGGAAGCAAGCCCCCAGTAACCCCTAATTCCCTTTTTATGGCCATGGAAATGGTATATATCTATGCAGGAGATGTCCCTTTAATAAAATATACTAGAGCTCTGGGAGTGAGGCACCAATTCTTGGGACACCAGGGACAGAGATGCTGATATGCACATGGAAATATGTTTTTTCTTCAACTTTTGAGTCTGTATGGGGCTACTACTATGGACCCATAATAATATACTATGAGATTGACTCAATCATTCACAATCGGAGGGAAGTAAGTGAGTGTTAGGTATTTGCATTTAAGCGCAAATGATTTACGCTTAAGCGCAAATGATTTGTGCTTTAATAAGCACAAATAATTGCTCTTAATAAGTATGGGAGGCCCTTTTCATATTTATTATTATTGCTTTAAAAAGCGCAAATGATTTATGCATAAAATTTGTGCCTAAGCGTAAATCATTTGCGCTTAAGCGCAAATATGTGTCTATCAATTTATTTGCACTTAAGCATAAATCATTTGCGCTTAACTTCCTTATTGCAAATACCTAACACTCCCTTACTTCCCTCTGATTGTGAATGATTGAGTCCATCTCATAGTATATTATCATGGGCCCATAGTAGTGCTGAATAGGTCACTCTCACCGGTTTTCTGTGATAAAGTTACCCAGGTTCATAAATTTGTGACAAAGTTACCCAGGTTACAGAGAAATGTGACAAAGTTACACAGGTTAAGCAAATCTCACAATATCAACTCGATTTAAAAGTGACACAGGGCAATATTGTTCAGTTTTGGCAAGTAACAACCATTATTAACCATAAATTAAGACATGTTAGTGTTGTAGATCGTCATTTTGATCGCAAAATCAATAATTTGTTGGCTTGCTAAACATGAAATGTTAATAACCTGGGTAACTTTATCACAATCCTCTCCAACCTGGGTAACTTTATCACAATTTCAGGAACCTGGGTAACTTTATCACAGAAAACCTGTGAGAGTGACCTATTCAGCCATAGTAGTAGCCCCATACAGACTCGAAAGTTGAAGAAAAACATATTTCCATATTATCCATATCAGCATATCTGTCCCTCTCTAGTATATTTTATTAAAAGGACATCTCCTGCACATATATATACCATTTCCATGGCCATAAATAGAGAATTAGGGGTTACTGGGGTCTTGCTTCCCTCATATTGACTTGAATTAGGGGGAAAACCCCTATTTTCATATTATCAGCATCCCTGTCCCCAAGAATTTGTGTCTCCATCCCAGAGATCTAGTATATTTTATAAAAGAGACATTTTCTGCACAGATCTATAGAGTATAGGCCTACCATTTCCATGTCATAAAAGGGGTCTCGGGGTTACTGGGGGATTGATTCCCTCATATGGTGGGCCTATATATAGGCTATATAGACTTGAGTGATGTGTTTAGGCCTGTGCCATTTAAAATTAATTCAGGGGGGATCAATGCATATTAATTTTTATTTGCGCTTAAGCCTTAAGCTCAAATGATTTGCGCTTAAGCTTAGTGCAAATATGATCTATTTGCAAAATGAATTGCGCTTAAAGTTAAATGATTTGCGCTTAAGCGTAAATATTTGCGCTTAAGCACAAATGATAGAGGTTATTTGCACTTAAGCGTAAATAAATAATAAATGTGAAAAGGGCCTCCCATAAATAAGCGCAAATAAATAATAAATATGAAAACTGAAAAGGGCATAGTCAATACCATAGAATGACTAATACCGGTATTACTTTACTACTTCAACCGAATTTCTAACTCAGAAACTGGTATCAACAATAGCGACTATTATTATTATAGCATTCATGTTATAATTCCAGTTACTGCTGGTTACTGAGTTAGAAATTCGATTGCAACCTATTACTAATGCTGAATAGGTCATTGTCGCATGGTTTCTGGCAAAAAGACACACAGGATCTCTTAAACTGTCAAAAAGCGTAAAATCATTTGCGCTTAAGCGCAAATATGTGTCTATCAATTTATTTGCGCTTAAGCGCAAATACCCGACACTCCCTTACATCCCTCTGATTGTAAATGATTGAGTCAATCTCATAGTATATCATGGGCCCATAGTAGTAGCCCCATACAGACTCGAAAGTTGAAGAAAACAAATTTCAATATGATATCAGCATCTCTGTCCCTGGTGTCCCAAGAATTGGTGCCTCAATCCCAGAGCTCTAGTATATTTTATTAAATCTCCTGCACAGATATATACCATTTCCATGGCCATACATAGGGAATTAGGGCTTACTGGGGGTTTGCTTCTCTCATATGGTGTACTTATTGACTTGAAATGGGGGGAAAACCCCTATTTTCATATTATCAGCATCCCTGTGCCCAATAATTTGTGTCTCCATCCCAGAGATCTAGTATATTTTATAAAAGAGACATATCCTGCACAGATCTATACCAATTCCATGGTCATAAAAGGGATCTTGGGGTTACTGGGGGATTGTTTCCCTCATATGGTGAGCTTATAAACTTTAGTGAGGTGTTTAGGCCTGTGCCATTTAATATTAATTCAGGGGGGATCAATGCATATTAATTTTTATTTGCGCTTAAGCGCAAATGATTTGCGCTTAAGCGTAAATGATATGCGCTTAAGTGCAAATATTTGCGCTTAAGCGCAAATGATAGAGGTTACTTGTGCTTAAGTGCAAATATTTTAGCGCCTCCCATATTAAACTGTCAAAAAGACACCCAGGATCTCAAAGTCTCACCAAACAACGGGAATTTTGTTCAGTTGTCTGCTATTAATATTGGTCCAACTATCAAGGTCAGTCAGACTCAAAGCCGAATTAAATTTCGTTGATATTTCACTTCGATCACAAACAAATACTTATCATAATATTAATAATAGCTGACGACTTAACAAAATCCCCGTTGTTTGGCGAGACTTTGAGATCCTGGGTTTCTTTTTGACAGTTTACGAGATCCTGGGTGTCTTTTTGACAGTTTACGAGATCCTGGGTGTCTTTTTGCCAGAAACCATGCGACAATGACATATTCAGCTTTAGTAATAGTATTAGCTGAGAGTGAACCTGAGCTTATTTTTGTGTCCTAACAACCGTGATTCAACTCGGGTCCAACTAATTTTTTCATTATCCTGCATATTGTATAAATGTAATTTGAAATATAATCAATGTATTCAATGAAATACTCACCAGAAGTTCCAGCCGCGGCTACCTGAGCTACGAGTTTTATTTCGGATTCATTTCAAAACATCCACTTGCTAAACTCGCGCAATCGTAAAAAAAAAAACTTCCGACAATGTAGAGCATGCGCAAAGCGGATCTTCCTATCCCGATTCCTTCCAGTCTATACCGTAAAGGTCAAACCCAGGGAGCGCTCATTATTTCTGTATTCAAGAATGTAGGTGACCTTCACCTTCAGAAATGTAATAAAATTGTACTGTATTTCACAGCTTTCCTTTTAGAATGCAGTTTCTTTATTTTAAATTTTTTTTTTCTCACTTCAGTTCTCATGAATCCGGATTCTTAATTTTGAAATATTGTTTTCTTTTTGCAATTCCCACCTTACATCTTCTTAGATTGTTGTCTTTCCTAGACTCGTACCTGGCTCAATCGTACCGATTTGCTGGCCTGGGTACTAGGCTAGTCTTTCCGACCTGCTTCGGACAACCCCGAATATTTATAGTCGATTTTCGAAATTCGCCATAAAATTAACAATCCACAAGTTAATTATTAGTACAGAACGTCTTAAATTCCAACTCCCCAAACTTTCGTTATAAAAACTGGAAAAGGAAGGCTGTGACACAAATATATAAACTTTTGCGTTTAAGAACTGAAAACGGAATTAGTATATTCTAGATTTAGGCATGCAATATAGCCCTTTGGTCCTGATACCATTTGAACGTTATATTTGATTTGTGTGTGCTGGAACATGAAACGAAGATTTTGCTTTCTAGAATCAGCAAATAGCACCCGTGTATACATATGCATAATAAGCCCAATTGGTTTATAAAATGAGCGTTGGGACACAAATGGCCTTCCTGAAATGAAGATTTAGCCTTTTAGAATCAGTAAATAGCACCCGTGTATTAGAATACGTCCAATTGGTTTATAAAATGAGCGTTGGGACACTTAAAACAAATAAATTGAAGTTTAGAATTTGAAAACTGGCACTTTGATTTTTGACACAAATGACCTTCCATATCTAATATGGTGACCATTCACCAGATGAATTTTACCAGAGTAAAATTTCCTGGTTCCAATCACCCTGGTAGAATTAATACCAAAGAATACCAGTGTTTTTTACCATGGTTTACCTGAGTGTTTTATAAGGGTAAACCAGAGTATAATCTGTTACACCATGACTCCAACAAGGATTTACGAGAGGATGTTCTGATTTATACATGGTTTTACGTGGGTTTTAGCCATGTATTTCGTGTCTTTTACCAGTATTTTGCGAGAATAAAGTGTGGTACACCATGTCTTAGTTGGAATTTACAAGGGTATGTCCTTTTAACATGGAATCTACATGGCTTTTACAAGAATATATAATTGTTTACCTCACTTTGCCACATATCACTAGAGTAGAGCCTGCTATGATATACCAAGGGAGTGGAAGAAACAGACAGGCGACCGGAAGAGGCATGCAGGGATCGGAGGAGGGATAATGAGAGAGGGGCGGAGTTTGGATGAGACAAATGTATAGTGTAGTAATGCAATGGCGAGCGAATTAATTGATATCGATTGTGGTATATCACACTAAACAATTGGGTTCAATGTCACACTAAACAATTGGGTTCAAAATAACCCAACGTTTAACCCAACGTTTAGTCAACAAAATCTGACCAAACGTTGGGTTAGAGCTGTTAACTAAACTAGTTGGATTAGAAAACAGTAACCGACCACTGGGTTATGGTAATCCAGCTCTGTAGCCAAACGTTGGGTTTGAAGTAACTAAACACGGGGTTAGAGAAAACCTATGTTAGTATATAATTATATTTCATCCCAATGGATGAGTTTGACCATGCATATAATCTGGTCATTAATTAAGCTTCCCCAAGATAAGTCCAATCAATGGATTAATTTCGGACCTTAACGTGTGAATAGAGGAGAGATATGCAATGAAACCAGACTCCGAACCAAGTTTGCAATACGAAAGTCCGAAACGAGGAGTAACATATAATGGCGTCCTTTTCTGGAATAAACGAACAACCTAGAAAAGAATACTTGCACAAAAGACACAATCATTACTACAGTTACTATATAATTCCGACGTATAATAGATGCCTTCGCCGTGTATTTATTTACATTAAAGAGAAGAAAATAACACAAAGATATCTCACATCTAGCAATTTGTTATCAAGTGGCGCAACTGAAAATCTAACCTAAAAATTTAACACAACTCTTTTGAATTTACAGAACCATTAACCCAACTTTGGATAAGCCAACAATATTGTCTAAACTTTATCTTCGGTGCAGTCTAAGTGAGCCCAGACTACATTGCACAGAGTTACACGTTCGGTAGTCTGAAACAAATATAGCAGGGTATCCCATCCCAAGTATATTACGTCAGAAGTCAGATATATCGCGAGAATCCGCGGCAAGACTCAGTCGGAGCCAATCAGAAGTCAGTCGCATGGAATTTGTAATGATATTGAGAAGCATATGCGGTGGTGTCATACTGCGAAGACAGTTCTGCATCGGTGGCAACCGGAGAGGAGAGGCGAGAGATAGAGAGTGAGTGAGTGAGAGAGAGAGAGAGGGCGAGAGAGAGATAGAGAGAGAGAAAGAAAGAAAAAAGAAGAGAAAATGGGTGTGAATTGAATTGATTGAAACGAAGAGAGAAATAGAGAACAAGAGAGAGAGAGAGAGAGAGAGAGAGAGAGAGAGAGAGAGAGAGAGAGAGAGAGAGAGAGAGAGAGAGAGAGACGGGAGAGACGGGAGAGACGGGAGAGGGGTTATGGTGATACTATATGACTGTTATGACATATATTATAACTTATAACTAAATGTGCATATTGAATATTTGTGTGTGGTCATGTGATATTTTTCCTGGAGTTGAGACAGCGACGCTGGATTCGTCATTTCCAGGCAGTTTATTTAAAACCTACATTGACGTCCAGCCAAATTGCGTCTACGAGGACTCTGTTGTGTTTGTTGTCGTACAGTGGCTTTCTTATTGACAACTATATTATATGTTCGGTGAGATGAGTATAACAATTGTAAACAAACTTACGGTCCAGAAAAGACGGATTCGTCATCTGAAGTCTAGTTTCCATAAACCCCGTTCTGCGGGACATTCGAATTATATGGTTTATTTAAGTTTATAAAACACAAATAATTATCGCAATTTAAAAAAATATATATTCACATATATCACTTTACAGGTGTGAGCGCTTCTCGCTTGTACATTTCCTATCAAGATATATGCTGGTTATCTTAATTGTTGACATAGAACGCGGTGGTCCGCATTTCGCAAGTACGATTGTTTAGCTCGACTCTATAGAGTATAATTATACTGCTAAACCATGGTCTGGCTGCATGAACCGGTTTAAACCAGAGATGACGAATGCGCAACTTAGAACTGCATGATCTCGAGTTAAAACTATGGTTTAGCTGTCAAAGGCGATTTAAACTATAAGTTTTCGTAAACCAGCTAAGCTCAAACTGGAGATGACGAATCCGACAGTAAGGCATTGTAATTTTTCACAAGAGAGTGTCTAAATATCTTATTCTATTTTAGCATAAACATGTATATTTACGATTTCCTAATTATTCATGAGCTGTTTATATATATATATATTTTTATTGGGAACAAATTCTTGATGTAGTCATATTTATGATTTTTCGCATCATTCATCAAAGTATTCTCAATGTATACTTCGTGTATACATGTATTTAGCCCATAACCATGCAATTGTATTATTCATCACTACTCTATCATATGCCTATTTGAAATTAATTCATACGCACATCGACATGTGTAATGATCCCCCTGGCAAGTGTGAGATGCGAGGGGTTGAGATGGAGTACATGAAGACACGTTGATGGGCGATGGGTACCACATTTCGGGGAAAACCATAGCAAATTATGGCGTATACATAATAGGAGGGTGTCACCCATGAATCATGATTACCTGTGAATTTTGGGATATTTTGTTTTCTCCAAATAAAATGCATCAGCCTTTCACTTTGGAAAAAGTCCTGACACTGTACCAGCATCTGAATTAGTTTATTCTCTCACTCAACATACATGGTACCTAGACGGAGCAGGTTACGACAAACAATACCTATCCAATGTCACGTGCGGATAACAATTTATTTTAAATGGTGAAGCATATTTACTTAATATGCACGTTAATTTTTAGACCATTCGGTGCATGTGCTCCATACAGTTTGCATGTATATGTGTTATCAGGATGTGATAGGGGATTTGACCAAAAAAAAAGAAGAAGAAAAAAGAGTGTATCGGATATGGCAGATTTACCAGGCTGCCTGCTGGCAGGTGGTTGCTACCTGTTCCTCTTTCAACCTGAAGAACAGGTAGCCGTTGATAATACATATTTGTTCATCCTACAGGTTTTTTCATAAATGATGGTCTCGAATTTTTTCTATTACTCTATTTTCCGGCCAAGTGATGACCGGATGTGACGCGGTTGATATGTGAAGGCATGTGACGGAACAACTGGCGCCCAATTAACCTTTCATGGCGAGCTGCGCTGGTGCAGTATTGTGTCAGTGCATTCTCTTATATATGCGAGTCTCCCATTTAATGGGAGCCTCATATGGGCGACTCGCATATACAAGAGAATGCATTAAATTGGCTCAGTGTTTTCGCTAAATATTCAGGAAGCTCCAGTCATCAAAGGGTTAACAGAACGAGATCTCGAAAAGCATACATGTAAAATGATAAAACGGCCCATTCTATATAGCAATCAAATACGTACCACATTGTGTCGCCATCAAAGTCGCATACCAGCCTTTGTTACTTGAAATTCGAATACCACTTAAACGGGGATGCATATGAAATATGAATACCGGTTAACAGCGGGGTATATGAATCCCGCCTACTGTCTGAAAATGGCCCGAGTACCAAAAAAAACAAACAAAACAAAAAAGTGTGGGGGGGGGGGGGTGGGGCACTGCACATGGGGAACTACTCCTGGCGATTTGGTTTTCTACCGCGCTTTATTTACATTCACTACCGAGCAGTTTCAGAACGACATACAGTACCACTGTATGTAAGGCAGAGAATCGAGTTATTCGCAGAGAACCGAGCGATCGGTAGAGAATCGGAATCGGAAAATAAAAAGTCAATTTCTGTGCATTTCGGGATTAGTTTTTAACTATTTTTTTTACAAACACTGATGGCCAGTGACTATAATTTCACGGTGGCTATATGAAACCCACGAAACACTGTTCTAATGTCGTTGTTGTTTACGTTTTATGCCGCTATAGACAATCGGAATCGTCGCTAAAAATGCCCACGAAACTCGGAAGAGAACCAAATTGCCAGGAGTAGTTCACCCACAATGGGATGGGGTGACACCCTCATTTAGTTGGCATGAACAAACCGTTTAGTGAAAATCAGGCATCTGCTGCGAGTCTGTGTCACGCCGAAGCAAATGCGAAGGACGTACAGTAATGCTCTAAGTAATCGACTCACAGAGAGCTTTCCGATGAATGGCAACAAGCCATATTTCCGACTAAATCCTGAAAAGTTACCCATAATTCTGCTGTGGTTAAGGAGTCGATTACTTAGAGCATTAATGTACATGTACGGGAGATTATTATGCATAGCAATACTTTGGTTTTGTTTACCGTCGAAATACGACCTTTAGTCTATATTCCAACTGAGACCTACTTCATCAGCAATGTTAGCTGTTATATTATGTATGTGTTCCCGCAATAAAATCTTCAAGAGTGGCCCAGCCTTTGTTCACACCTAAATATCTAAAGCTATTTACGCGGTAATAACAGTTACATACTGCAACAGTGAGACATCCGCGAAGATACATCCACGAATACATATGTCCTGCAAAAAGTCAAACCGGTACGCAATATAGCTAATACATTTTAAATCATATTTCCTGAAATAACTCGCATCGTGTGAAACCCGAAATGTGTTGTCCTGCGAGATATCACGATAGCTCCATTGACACGGTCAGATCAGCATGGCAGTATACACCAGTAGGGCGTAACAATGTCATGCCTGACAAAAGGTGTGTTTGAAATTTCAGACCAGTCGAATATTTTTCTACTTAAAATTTTATTAACTGAAATGGTAATCAATTGGAAATTTTCAACGATAGGGCGGTCTTAGGTTGGACAATTCCAAGCCAAGGGGATATACAAATGTAATTTATCGGACTTAAATATATCAATATTCTAGATGAGGAGGTTGAGTAGTTAGACACTCAACGGAAACCATAGAGCCACTTCCCTGTAGCATCAAATATGAAGAACTTGAAAGCCTTTGTGTCCCTAGACTTCCGGAGACAGGAATTCCGCTGGCCCACGTGGTGGTCGATAATGCCAGGACGTTTTAAAGCATTCTAGTTTGGTCGAATTGACGTCGAAATGAACATCTCCGCAACACATATATAGATTCATATTAGACCTATAATCGGGGCGCGGGGGTGCATGTGCGGCCAATGAGTCCAATGTGGGCCTATATTTGTGCTATTTTCAGTTGACAATGATCCTATAATAAGCCTCAAATAAGCACATGACACATAAATGTCCCCTGTTTCGGTTCAATATGAACCATGTTAATATATGTTTGTTTACCGGATGCTTGGGCAGTCATGAATTATAACAAGCAACGTCGATCTTTTATTTGGGTCACGTTTTTCACTGAACATTGTTCAAATTCATTAACTCCATGATCCCAACGATGGCTGTAAATTTTCAAAATATAACGCCAATAATTGTGTGCTGCAGAGTGCGTCAATGGATTTAAATGTGAAATTCAAGATGGCCGCTGGCGGTCCTGTTTTTTTTCTCGAAAATAATATGGTAAGCTTCCATCTAGATCCATATGAATTTTGGTGACAATGCGACCATGAATGTGGATGTAGGATGCACCAGAGGGTTTATAGTCATGCAAATAGTAAAATCCAAGATGGCTGCCGGCGACCATATTTTTCATCATCGAAAATCGTTCAAATTCGATATCTCCCATCTAAAGGTGATCCTAAGGCTTAACTTGCCTGTATATTTTCAAAACAATTGGGCAATAATTGTGGGTTACCAAGATGGCCGATGGTAGCCATGTATTTAACAGATGTGGAAGCCCCGACCAGGATCCATATGGATAGTTTGGTGATAATTGGATGAGGGATGTGGCCTCGCTGTATATGGTGCATACACTGCACCAAAGAAAATTGTTGACGGACGGGCAGACACAGACGGGCTAGTGAGGACGCCAACCCATGACAATAGATCAAACTTGACTTGCATGCTAGAACTGTACTTTCAACAGTACCCGTCAGACCGTCATATCCGGCCTCGCGCACATCAGAAACGGAAGTCGAGATATGGTGATCAATATTGGAAGAAGGAATGATAACAATAGTCAGCTAAATATTAGGGGGTTTCCAGGAAGTTGTACACGCACATACACCCACACAAAAATACGAGGAAGTCTCCGTGTAAACATATTATAAAAAGAACTGTTGTGGCAGACTGACGATATTCAGTTGATAGATACACGACCTATATATGTACACGTGCATACCTTATAGCAACAACAATGCTAAATTTATTTCTGTTAAAGGGAGGAAAGATGTTTTTCTTTCTTACTATTCTTGTTGCCTGTTTCATATTGTATTTAAACACATGTGCTGGCATAACAGTTCAAGCGAACCATCGAGTTTTTCGAATTGAAGATGGGTGGATGGAAAAAGATGCAAACACGTCTTATGCCAAGGCAACGTTCGCGAAATCTCTAGGAGAATGCAGTGTGTTTTGCCTAAGCCAGCTAGGATGTAGATGGGCAACATTCTTCAAGGTAATCATTGGAGACCAAAATTGTTTTTATTCACCAAATTGTGGACGGACACCAGTTAAAGTGGGAGAGGTAACAGCTGTCTTCATGGAATGGAAGGTTAGTTGGTGTATACACACACTTTTTATTTGAGATCTTGTGTCTGTTTGTTCAACTTTAACTGATCTTTCCTAATAAGTCAAACATTTTTCATTGCATATTTTAGTTTGTTGGTAGCCATTTTGCTGAACTATTTTGTAATGAGGAAAAACAACATAATGTCTGAAAAGATGTATTCTCATATCGTGGGGATGAACAGGTGTTCTTATAGTACTATTATCATATATACATTGGTTATAGAGGATAATGATTTGCCATGGCACAGGCACTCCTTCTGAAATCTGACTCCAAATCCGAATAATTCATGTTTTAGTTCAGTATGTCTTCATTAAACAATATTTCGACCAAAAGCCGTGGTGCTGCATTAACTTTATTGTGAATATTATTCGCGCACACAAATAAGGAGAAAACATACACATGCAGCAGCCTTTTTGACTGCAGTTTTAAAATCTACCCATACACAATATTTGTGTTAAGGGGAAAACATACATTTTCACCAAAATGGTTAGCATGGCATTTCCCACCATTTGTTACAACACGAAGATTTGTTGGAGCGAACAAGACATGAGTAATCAAGCTGAATTGTCTATATATCAAAAGTCGGAATGCTTTGCTGGAGATATATAGAATGAATACACCGTCCCAAAACCGTTTTCAAATATCGGTGATTCAAGAGATCAGCAAGACAAACAGTGACGTCGTCATTATATTGCCCTAGATCCCACAATACCAATCAGTTTCTGCCCTTCGATAACATATCTCCATGACAGTCAAGTCGTCAAGAATTCAGCAAATATAGCATAGTTTTATTATAGTATACAAGGACACCATGTGAGCTTTACGAATATAATCTTCGGATGATTGTTATGGGCAAACATGGTCATTTAAAATTTTCCGGCGGCCATTTTGGTGGCCATCTTGAACTCAGTGCAATACAATTCACTCAGCCAACCGAAATAATCAGCGTTTTGTGTGAATAGCATTGTTTTTCCGGGGTATTTTATATCTGTCTCCATGTGATTTACATGGCAAATTGGACAATTTCTATATTGGCATTCTTCTGAATTTTGATTACTTTGAGGGACACTTATGTCGAATATGTTGCTTTTATCACAAAACGCACTCCTCCAAAATATATGCTCGACCCGCTGTACTATAATGACCATTGGTGTTTAATAATGTAATTTCAATGGAAAATTAGAACTCTATATTGAAATCTAAGATGGCACCCGAGTAGCAAATGTTACAAGTCCATCCAAACTCATTCATAATATATTTTTCAAGTGATAATTAATATTTACGTAGGTAGATATGTCCATAACGTACTTCCAATCAATGGAAAACTAGTTGAATATAATTTAAAATTTAGGACAAGGTTATCCACACGGTGAGAAAATGCAACATGCATTCATGCACGCAGATCGATCTGAGGTGGCGAAATATTTTCATTGTCAGTGTCATGTACTTTAACAGTGTGTCAAATTCATTGAAATAGGCACACCAATTGTCAATTATAGTTGTTGTTTTTTACTCTCGACAGGTACCCGTGCAGCCAGAATACGCTCTCGGTGAGTAAATGGGGATGTTTAGATTGTAAGACGGCAAACTTCGAACTTGTGTTGCTACAGAAATATTCTTGGCACGAAAGCACCTGGTGGTATCCGGGGAACGCTCGCGACCACATTAATCAGCAGACAGTCAGTAGCTCTTAGCGACACAAGTGTTTTTTAGTTTTACATTCTAAACCTCCAAAAAAGCCTATACAAAGGTGAACTATTTCAAACTTGGCTCGTTTTTGTAATGTTAAGGTAACCCATTCGTTGCCAATTTCATACTCAACTTTTAACTTTTCACATATCCTCACAATCATGTTGGGATAATTTATTGACGCTGGGTACCATGTGTTGACAACTTAAGTATATATATATACATATAGCCGTGTGCATGCCGTATTCGGTTATATAATAAACAGCTTTAGCGACACGTACGTGTAACTTGTAACGAGAATACATGTTTTTAGATTTCGGCCCAAAATGTGCGAAAACATGTAAACAGTCGGGCAATGAGGACAGAACTTCTAAACAATTTGGGCCCGTACGTGTACAGGCGAAATGGTAACGGGAGTCAGGTGACTTCTGTTGGCAATGACAACCAGTTACATGTGCATGTAGCTCAACGTGGCTAATATTTGTACGTTTTCAAGAACATATTGAGATAGAAAATAGACGTATACAGGGACCAATTTAGGGAGTATTTTGATGACCAATTACAGATCCACGAGATGCCGCTTTATATTAGTCGAGTTTCTTGTCAACTTGTTAATAATCGGGATCACTGAGTCGCGGCCATATTGGATTCACACAGACCACGTTCTGCGGTTTAAGTGCTACAGATCAAAGTTCTGGAGGTGCATTCCATCCTCCATTGAATAGGAATCCTCCCTCTCTTGTAAGTTATATCATATTTTCGTCAGTCTGTGATCTGCTAATTTTTCCTGAACACCCTCCAAATGAATGAGAGACCATTAAAATGTATAGTTATAAATGGATGGATAATCCATTTATAGCGAATAAAGGGTTAATATATATTATGGTTTTCTTGTCTTTTATACAGACTGCAAGGACTTGAGGGACGCTGGTATAATGACAGACGGTGCATACACTATAAAGCCAAGCGGCACAAACGGCAATGCGGAGGAAGTCGTATGCGACATGTGCACTGATGGGGGCGGGTGGACAGTAATCCAACACAGATTCAACGGGGAAGTAGATTTTTACCGGAACTGGGCAGAATACGTCGCAGGTTTTGGAAACCGATCGACAAGCGATGAATATTGGCTCGGGCTAGGCACTATTCACCAGATGACACAAAGTGGGCCAACTGAACTCTATATCAAATTGACCTCACCCACCGGAGAATATAAGTACGCTAAGTACTCTAACTTCGCCATTGGCGGGGCAGCAGATCTCTACAGAATAACAACTACATGGGACAGTGGAACTGCTGGGGACTCGTTTTGGAACTGGCATGAATGGAAGCCCTTCAGCACGTGGGACAACGATAATTCCAATGATAATTGTGCAGTTAAGTATGGTGGGGCCTGGTGGTACTATGCATGTCACCACAGCAACCTGAACGGCAGATACATGAACACCACATCATCGCCATACGGGGAGGGCATGCAATGGGAAACAGGATACGGATACGAACACGCTCTAATGCAGACAACAATGATGGTTCGCCGTCAGAACTGAGACAAGACACGATAAGACACAACGACATGCAAGCAGAGACATGGCTAGGGTGATGTCCAAGTTTCATTCGACGTAAATCAGCTTGTGGATTCGGATTGGACGATGCTGATTTTACGTCGAAGTCCCTTAATTGTATATACACAATTCTATAACATACTTTTTACCATACAAATCAATACATTCATGATGCTGTAGGTACATGTATAGGTTAGAGCGACATATAACGGTCATATTGATGTAAAATGTTTTATTTTATTACAGCAATTGGTGATTGTATGTGAGCTTAATCGCTTAAACTCCGATATAGAACAGTATACACACGGGACTACGACGTATAATGGAACTTCGACTAGGGGTGGGGGAGGGGGTCTCATCGCAATATACTTGTCAACATTTTCGAAATTTTGGCATTTCGCGAATGAGTCAACAATTGGAAATATCAGGCTGATAAATATAGGTTGATTGATTTATCTAATAAATTAAATTAAAAATGCGTAATAATCTTAAATTTGGAGTAATATGGAATTATAAAGTTGGAGACCCCGATCAAAGAGCACATATCCCCTGGATATATGAGCGAGAGAAATACAGATCAATATTGACACAACATAAGTGTGAGATGCATGCATTCGGACAAAAGAGCTCTCCCATGGAATAAACAATCGGAATAACAGACCGTCAGAATAAACAACCATCAGAACAAAACACATGACTCTCCAAATTTAAATACGGAACCCATGTATCGATGTATGTATTATTATTCCCATGTAATGTATGTTTGGAATATTTAGATTAGTGAAGATTGGACTCACAATGTGGGTTACATGTCACGTCAATGAACATTCTTAATATCACATTATTGGCTAACCGTATTTGTCAGATGGAGGTGAACTGGGTGGGAGATGGTTGGGTATTTTAGTTTATGGTCTGCTAAAGATGTACTCAGTGTTCCAGACCTTCACCTACAACAACTAACAACAAAATTGTGAAACCAATTTTAGTTATAAAAAAATTACCTAGCCTCATACTAGTTATATACAGATACCAAATATCATGACCTTTTGTGATTGGAGAATAGACATGATAGTCATTGCTGTCCATGTAACACAATAACACATTGGAGCTATATATAAAAGTCAGATTCTGAGGAAAATATGCACCGTGCTCTTTTAGCCTTTGCTGACTACGCCGAAGCATGGAAACTTGAAGTGAATACTCTCAAGACCAAACTTATTATATTTACGAACAAATTACCAAGAAATATGCCCATATTTATATACAGAGGGCAAGAAATAAAATTTGTAAAGGAATTTAAATATCTTGGTATCAAGTTCTTCTACAATGGGAGATTTTGCCAATCTCTTAAAGACACCACAATTACCGCAACGAAAGCAATGTACGGTCTACTGAATCGAACTCGAAAACTGAGGTTACCTTTAGATATCTTATTCAAGTTATTCGATGCTATGGTTATGCCAATTATGTTATATGGAAGTGAAGTTTGGTGCCTTGAGTTCAAAGTCTCGAGACGCTCCATTTGAAATTTTGTAAAATAGTTACCTCAATGAAATCTAGTACGCCTAATTACATGGTTTATGCCGAACTTGGTAGATATCCTATATTGATTGAAATAAAATACAGGACTCTAGCATACTGGTCCAAGCTAGTTTCACACGTAGGATCAGAGCTAGCCAAGAATATATTTCTTTTACTCAGATATATAAATGAGAGGGATACAAAACTGCAAAATAAGATGAATTGGGTATGTTTTGTAGAAGGAATTCTACATGACCTACACATGGAACATGTGTGGACAAACCAATCAGCGCTGAGCAAAACAGAGTTGAGAAACATAAAATCGCCACTGATTAAGCAGTATGAGCACCACCTCTTTGAAAATCTGAATGCTTCTACTTCATCGCGCGCCATATTTTACAGAGACATAAAGCAGTCCATGAAAATGAGTAGCTATTTAGTTTATTTGCCATCTCATTTGTCTAATTACCTATTGAAAATCAGAACATCTAATCATAAATTACCAGTAGAAAAAAATAGATGGACAAAAGAAACCACAAATTCCGCAGACAATTTAATGTGTGTTTTATGTGAGAACAGCCCTTGCGACGAATATCACTTTATAATCCTATGCCAAAAGTTACAAGATTTACGCGAAATCCACATTCCCAAATATTACTGGGATAACCCTAACAGGAATAAATTTCATCGTTTGCTCTCAATTTAATATTTGAGCCTTCTTAAAAAAGTAAGCATATTTATAAAACTATCTTTAAAAAGGATACCACTTTAAAGGCACGTGAGGCCTTAATTGTCGAAAATATTCATATTTGTTCCAAACACCGTAAACAGAAAAACATTAAAACGCATACAGTTTGGTTGATATATACTATGACCATCGCGTAAACAGCATGTTATCACAAATACCTACTATATTTTACCTAAGCAAGAGCCTGATTGGGTTACAGAGGACAGCACAATGCTACTGGCTAATCACACACAAATGGCATAAACGCTCTTTATTAGTTCCATATCATGAATTCACCAACAAAGAACGCTCTTTATGTTTACCATCATAATATAAACAAACACCAGAAAAGTTACTTTTTATGCTTTTGTTTACATAACAATGGTTAAACATATGAGAATAACATACTGTTTATGCGATATTTCTTATTTATATACGGACAAAGTCTGTCTACATGTTGATGTTCTTTCTGTTTGTGGCGGTTTTTGACGGGTGGAAATATTTTCACAGGATACCAACTGCCAAGGCCAACCGTACCTTTAACGTAAATGGCATCATGGATTACAATATAATTGTGTGTGTATGTATTTTTATTGATATGACTTATATGTTATGTGAGCCTTGTGTATAGTATGTATATATGTTATTGCATGTTCCAACTTAACTGTTGGCTTTGCTAATAAACAATCAATCAAATAAAAAGAATGAAAATGTTCATCAAATAGACAGTGTCTTAAACCTTCAATAACAGGAGCTTTCTGAAATTTTGCTAAAACTCTGTCAATGCATTCTATTATATGACTATGACTATGATTATTTATTCATAACTCATTCATATGATATATACAATTATATACACAGTGTAATAGTATAACATTCAATGAGCTATCGGGGACAGCATAACCAAGAAGGTTGTCTACCTGCCGTCCCCGTTGAAAAGTAATATAACTATACATGTAATAATAATTTTAATTTATCTAGGTTTTGTCTTGTTAACTTTAAACATTGGTATATAAATGTCTGTTTTTTAATAAATAATAGTATAATTCGTTTGTCGTTCACCGTTCATCGCTCAGTTTGTGATATGGTATGTAAAGTACAAGCATGTGGAACATGGATATGTGGATGAGGCCAGCGGAGAACCATGATAATTGTTTAACCAATGGGTCGGATAAGGCATTCGAATAATACATTCATGTATTTCCTGCGATAGGGTGATGATGCACGTGTATTATCTATCCTTCTCTTGTTATACAATGTCAGTTATCGCTATACGAATACTATACTACTTATTAACATCGTTGCAGTCAGGACAATTTTTGTATGTACATTTGGGATTCAGTTGATATGAAGATAGCCTATTTCGAGAGTAATCATTTTTGAACATTGTTCGTGTTGGAAGACGTTTTAGTTTGTCGTCCAGGGAATTCCACATCTTCGGAAGATAGTGTTCTGGTAAGTTTTCCGAGAAGACACTTTTCGGTGTCCCAGATTTGAGCATACCATCTTGTCGCGTGTCATTTTGGGAACTTGTGAAGAAATTTTCAAATGAATTTGGTAACTGGTCGTGAAATCAGTCATGCACAATGAGATTTGAATGCAGGGTATAGATATCATTAAATTTTAAAATGTCATTTGTTTTAAATAGCGGATCTGTGTGACTATTGTATTTTTTATTGTTTATTATGCGCATGGATTTTTTTTGCAGTTTGAATACTCTATCACTTTTATTCGAATTTCCCCATATATGTATAGCATACATCAAATGACTGTGAACTATTGCATAGTATAACGATTTGAGTGCTTCGCGTGGTAAGAAGTGTTTAACTTTATTCAGACTATAATTTGCACTGGCAATTCTAGCGCACACATGATTTATGTGATGATGAAATTTCAAATTTTCAACCAATTTCACACCTAAATAAGTTAATGATTGTTCGTGTCTCGTGTTACCAACCTGTGTAATTTCGGTGTTGTTGATCCTAAGTGATAGATTATCGCCCCTATGCGAGTTGTTCATAGGATGAAAGAGAATATATTTACATTTTGAAGGATTTATTTGTATATAATTTGCACAACACCATTCGAAGAATTTTGCTATTTCGGTATTCATATACGCTTTTAAGTCGTGTGTGTTATTACCATATGTATATTGGGTTGTATCGTCAGCAAATGAAAGTAGCGAGAGGGTGGTTGCATCTTTCATATCGTTAACATAAATTAGAAAAAGAAGAGGTCCTAAAATACACCCCTGGGGCACTCCACAACTAACATCTAACGTTTCAGAGAGTGTATTTTTAAAGCATACACATTGTTGTCTATTAACTAAATAGCTACGAAACCAGTCGTTTGTAAGACCTATAATTCCATAGTGGGATAGTTTAGATAAGAGTATTTCATGATTTATAGAGTCAAATGCTTTCGAAAAATCAACGAATAATGCTAATGTTGAATCTCTAGATATTTGGTCATTATTTTGTGCAACTGAACTTAGGAGTTGAATTATTGGATGGTAGGTTGAGTGTTTGCTACGAAAACCATACTGGTGTTCGTACAATATATCATTGTCGTTAAGAAAGTCTCTGAGTCTGATGGCCATTATTTTTTCCATAATTTTGGAAAATATAGGAAGTATACTTATCGGTCGATAATTATTGAAATTAGAATTATCGCCCTTTTTAAAGACTGGAATAACTTTCGCCAGTTTCATGTCATCTGGAAATTTCCCCACTTTGAATGAACGATTAATTATGTGGACCAGTGGTTGTGCTACTTCATTAATTGTTACTTTCATAAGTTTGCTGGAAATATTATTTAAATCAAGAGTATGTTTTGGTTTTATTTTGAATGCTGTTAGGATTACTTCTTGCTCATTTGTAGGGAGAAGTTTAAAAATATGTGGATAATGGCCCGTAAGATAATCTGCATGTGAGTTTTCAGTATGAGGTATCGAGTTGACTATGTTGTGTCCAACATTAACAAAGAATGAATTGAAATGGGATGCAATCTCTTTTGGGTCAGATATGCGTTCGCCGTTGCTGATGAATTCGTTTGGTGGTATGAATGATGATTTATTCTTGCCGATTATACTTCTTAGGATTTTCCAAGTGGCTTTCATGTTGCCCCTGTTTTCATTGAAAATATTCTTATAGTAAAGTGATTTACTCTTCCTGATGACTTTATTATATATATTGCAGAATGTTTTATATTTGTTTATGTTGAGATCGGTTGGATTTTTTAGTTTCGTTCTATATAGTTTGTTTTTTGTATGCGAAGACGTTAGGACTCCAGAAGTGATCCAAGGATTTTGTTTTATGAATCTTTTAGGGATGTGAGTATTAGTTACTGGGAAGGCTGTATGGAATGCATCAGTATACGTTGTAATAAATATGTTGTATGATTCGTTTGGACAATGGCAATTGTATACATCATCAAACGATGATGTGGTAAGAATTTGTTTGAACAAGTTCATATTTTTTTGTGAATAAACTCGCCGATCACGCGTTGAGCTCATAAGTGGCGCCGGTGATTTAGTCCCATGCATGTAGAAACATGCCAAATGATCAGAAACATCGGTAATTATTATACCAGATTCGTTATCATTCAAAACGTTATTTGAGAAAATGTTGTCTATTAGAGTAGCTGAGAATTCAGTTATTCTAGTAGGTCTGGTAATGGATGGTAAAAACCCTTCTGAGAACATTGTATCGACGAATTTTTCAGTTTTGTTATGTGTGACGAACTTTAATAAATCTATATTGAAATCACCGAATAAATAGCATTTTTTGTGCTCGTTGTTTACAATACCTAATATGTTTTCAATCGACGATTGGAATACGTCTAAGTCAGCTAAGGGCGCGGTATTTGGTCTGTAGACACAACCGATGATGTAAGAATTATTTTTTTCGGGAAATATTTCCAGGAACAGAGATTCAAATTTGTGAGCATTAAAAATTGTGAGATCGTCTCTAATTTTATATGGTAAATTGTCATTAACATAAACTGCCACGCCCCCTCTTCCGTCGTCGGTCTCTGTTCTCGTCTTATATAGGAGAGGGTGGTAACCTTCTAGAGAGAAATCTAGACCATTTGTGTGTATTTTGAATACTTCTGTTAGTCCTATTATATCGAATATGTTCTTTTCTTGTTGAAGTTCACAGAGAAAGTTATTTAATTTATCCCAGTTAGCACTTAAACTCCGACAATTGAGGTTTAGGATGTTTGGCCCTTTATTGTTAGCGTGTTCGTATTTGGTTTTAAATTCTGAAGGAGACAGATATTGACAATTTTGATCATGAAGATCAAATGGTGAGTCGGGAGATATTTCGTCTGGATCATTGGTATGTTTTAGAAGTTCCTCATATATTGTAGAAAAATCCATGGCAGGGTTCTCCTTGACCTCATCAATGCTTATTCTATGTGATGCCATTATTATAGCATGTCACAATGAAAACATAACCGAGCGATGAACTAAGTAAGTATACAAACAAATGAATAACAATTAAATAATGAACAAGACTATTCACATTATCATGTATGATGTGCATGTATACGTTGGCGTATGTCATGTTAACCGCTGGCTAATTGTATTCTGTATTTACATTGAAGCCTATTAGGCTCTTTGTATATTAAATTTTATGTTTTCGAAGAAAGATAACTCAATTGATCTGATACCAGCGCACAGGCGTGTTAAATGCAGTCCAGACTAAGTCATATGTACCCCACAATTTTATTACGTGGCGGGAGGGGTATGCCATTCAGATAATGTCAATAATGTTTTCAAATTAAGTGATACTGAATTACTATGTGAATCGTCACAACATATTGCATAACGGTCGAGTGGAGTGAGCGCGTATACGGAGTAAACCATTTTCCTGGAGGGGCTGTATGTTGCCCTTTAATTTAAATGATAAACCGTCACTGTTAGTATAAAAATAGATTCGATGTCGTCATATCCGATCGATAGTGTGCCAAACTCCTTCGTGTATTGACCCGTGCGCGCTCACTGCAGATTGGTAAGCGTAATCGGTGTGGAGGTAGGTCGTCTCGATTGAATGATCATAGTATTACACGTGGATGCATAGTAAACTGGAAAAAAGGTTTGTTTACAAATATTACGTCAATACACAAGCTGTATATAATACATAACCTGTGATTTGACGTAGTATTTGTGAACAGGAGCGTAGTGCTGAGCGAGACAGAGATTAATTCATGACTTATTGTTCTCCCATACTCGAATTAATAAAGAGCCATGCACGCACCGCGTGCATAATATAGGAAACATAATTTTACTATATAAACAAGACAAACAAAACTCAGACCTGTAACAATTGACAAGAAGAGCTCATACAACGCCCACCCGTCCACCACCACAATGCACGTGCATATAATTTCCACCCAATTAACATATTCAATTGATACTTATAGTCATGTGGACTGGTTTGATCTAGTCAAATGCCATTTAATATGGTTTTTCAGAATAATGACAAGAATAGACCTCAACTGATAAGGTCTCAGGTTTTCTGAACAACAATAATTTAGAAAGTTGTATTTCCTCACAATTCGTATACGTGATGGTAGTGGTCAGGCCGCTGCAGGGGACCGAATCTTGCGTCTAGACCCATTCACAGTATAAATACTTAATTGTACATATAATGTAAAAGGATTCAATGATATTTCAATATATTTTACAATTACTTATATACAACACATTGCGTTATTTATATAATTTCTTATGGATTAAAATTTCATATATAGAAAATGGAACTGTCTGCAAAGCAGGGCTCCGTGTAAGGCTGAATTGTATGTCCCACATTAACTCTTATAGGAATAATATAAGTATACATGCATGCAGTCACAGTTATGGTGTTTGGTCGTGTTTATAATGTTCTATTTGGAATAGCAATACTTTACTCACGGTAATGAGTCAATTTCGTGAGACTCCCGAAAAGTCATTTGCATTCTCATAAAGACGCTTATGAATGTACGTCACTGTTTTGGACCATCACACTGTTAACCTAGTTATTTTGGTATGGTGAATCGAGTGTACGGGGATCCTTGAGGGGTCCATTTTATTCAGATAATGTTATATTATGGTCTGATGGTCGGCGTCATGATCCAACACCCACATGTATCCCCTGATAATGTCAACACGGAAAAATCGTGCTCGAATGTTTGAGCCTTTTTGTTTGACGGTCGGTACACGTTTGGTTTTACTTCTCCGTCTCAGTGAATGGAAGTTTAGCTTATGAAAAATGTTTTTCGTCTGGGATTATTACTTGGAATCTAATTCTGGTAAGGGAACACTATATGTACTAGCGTATATACTACGTGTATATATGACGTTGTTGTCTTTAGTATATCATAATTTATTTTTGGCGAGAGTTTGTTAGCTAGTTTGATACCGCAGTAGCAAAATGATATAAATAGGGGGCGTAAGGCTGACGTTTTTGAACGCGTGTGCACAACTTTTCATGGGAATACTTTTTCATCTTGGATTTTTCTTGTTATTCCACCGAAGTGGTCCATAAATGACGCATGCGTGTATACATATAAGTGGTGTGTTATTGTTATTTGTACAAGCCGACAAGTGGACGTTTTAGATCATTGCTATAAGTTACAAGTATGTATACTTATACAGATATAGAGATATCCAATTAATATATATCCATATTCCTTTTGTGTGGGGTGAAGAATATGTCATGACAGTTATCCATACATATTTTTTATGAATTTTTATGAAAAGGGGTACATATATATGCATTGTGTTAGCTGTATATGCTATTGAATATATTTTACCATCTATATGTATCTAATTCAATTAACATTACTCCATGTTCATATTGAACCATGGTGGGGATATGATGTATTTTTCATAACAATTATAAATTTTACATATGTGGAGATGTTAGCATATATATATATGGATTCTGTTTCAGTATAACAGAATATTTAGGTATTGTTTCCAATTTACATTTTCCCATATTCATATTCTATATAGGTAGGTATATCCAATTAACATTTTCCCATGTTCCTATTCTATATAGGTAGGTAGATTGAAAGGATGGGGATTATTACATGACATAATTATGCATATTTATCATAGATCTTCTGTATGTACATGTAGGTAAGTCGATTCAATATATGCAAGATGATAGTTTGGCATTCTATTTCCAATGGGTAGTTTGTTAGGTATACAGATGTTAAACATATTCATAACATAACTATTTATATATCTTGATAGCAATATAGATTATTTTTTTTAAAGATTGGTCATTTAGATGGATTCAGTAATTTCAATATGTGTATATGGGTCATGACCTACAATATACTTGCATCTGATTTACACTTTATCACAAGTTATTGCAGGATATGTTCAATATACTCACATTGACATTTATATTATAATTCAGAAGTTATATTCACAACAAAACTGTATTAATATAGTGATAGTACTGAAAAAAGAAGTACAATTTAGCATTATTTATAGTTTAGAAATCATAATTTTGTGTATATGGGTAGTAGTATTAAGAGAAGGCATTATCTCTGTAATATATAAGTGAGGGGGACAAGGAAAGTGTTCAACGTTACATTATCGACTAATTGCCTTAGGGTGTGGTCATTTGGAATCCCCACCCCCACGGGATTTCATAAATACTACTTATCGAATGTTCAACGTTACATTATCGACTAATTGCCTTAGGTGTAGTCGTCGTATGAGAATCCCCCACCCCCACGGGATTTCGTAAATAGTATTTAACGAATGTAAACGTTACAATAACGACTAATTTATATAAGTGTATCAAAAATGAGCTGTTTTACAAAGAGAGATCTTATAGTCATACTAAATAGTAACTACTTTAAAAGCACACCCAAGCTACAATACGACCTATTTTATGTTAGGTAATGATGTATGTTTATTTCAGATGGTATAGTCAGGCAAAATATTTCTAGGCAGATGTTATAGTCAGAATAGTTGAAGGCATAGCCAATATTTTAGTACGCCCGATTAAATACATGTAGTGATATGTAACTATATATAGGCATATAGTTAGTAGGTTAGTTATGATAGGTTAGTGAAATAATACTGTTATCCTGAGATGATGTTAAAATGATATGAATTATTCCCTGGTGAATAACCCCGTGCATGTAAAAAACCACAGGGGCTAAAACACATGGAACATTTTGTTAGTGGCGGAACTTTTCTTCTCATTTCTTGTAGATTTGTAGGAAACACGATTCGATCTCATAAAACTCGATATTACAGAGTCTCGTAGAAATCGAAATGTGGAACCCTTCACACTTTAGTTCCTTTAATGAATATTAATAATATATATCATAAACAAACACAATTATATCAATTTTTTGATCAATATTAAATACAAAATATCATAAAACAAACATAATCAAATCAATCTTTTTTAAGATATGGACAGTCTGGTCTTAAATGATCTCCGTTACATTCATAACATCTAACACGAGTCTTTTTAAATTTATCAGCTGAATTCAATTTAGATATCCTATACAAAATTTTAGCATTTTTATCAGCTAATATTGAAATTTGTTGTCCTATCTCTTCTATATCAGCCAAATTATCTAAAAGTTTTCTTTTTAAACTCCCTCTGTTCTTTCCTTTCTGAGAAACTTCGAATTCACTGTCAGAAGACATTTTGATTTTAAAAATATTATAAAAAAGCATTTCATTTATAGCAACAAAAAAAAAACTAAATATCGAACAACACGGGTAGATGTTGTTTACACCAATTATAAACGTAAGTATCATTATGAAAACCGGGTTTATTTAAAACGTATAGACAGTCCAATCCTCTACAAGTATGATACAAATAATTTAATACGAAATAACCACACAAAAAAGAAGATATATGTTGAATATAATTTGTACTATAATACAATCTACCATATTTAGCTAACATAATTTTCAACTGCTCAGATGGAGGTAATCCGATAGGATCAAAATATATTATAAAATTATCATCGCGTTTCCATATACATATCCAATGTTCACCATCTAACCAAGATGGGTCAGTATTACAAATTAAACCTCTGTTCGGCTTAATAGTATCAGGTAATTCGTCCAAAGCATAAACGCCTATTATCATAGAATTCAAAACTGAGTCTGATTTTAATGCATCAGATATATCTAAGTTGCTCAACATAATGTTAAAATCTTCCACCCGTGTAAACGCTACGTTCCCCGCTAATTTCTATAGAACTATCGTATTCGGCATATACTATTACATTTACTGTATCTGGTAAAGCTGTTGAAAATTTTGCACTTAACCGTGCACTACCTCGCTGTTTTGGGTGCCAAACTAAACTATCAGCATTATGATCTGCAGTTAAATCAAAACCGAAAGTTGTAAAACCATTGGCATAATCAAAAAAGCTAACTCTGAAAGATTGCTCGCAATATAATTTATTTATAGAATTCAAAAATGTGTAATATGAACCTACATATAAATCATCATCGAAAGTTTGTTCGTATTTATGCCCATTCACGGTTTTACCATTAACAGACAATTCCATTTCGTAGCAATCATAATGTTTAAAATTAAAAGGAGAAGATGCTATAGTACCATTAAATGCTGTATTATCTACTAAAAATATTAACACTCTCTTTGGAAGAAATGGATCACCCAAAAACAAATCGTCTTTAATCAAGCTTAAAGTCCTAGGTGCTACGCTAAATGTTTTTAACGAAACTCTATCCAAAGGATATTGAGCATTGGTTCCACTTAATAAATTTTTGCTTATTTCATTTGAAGTGACATCACTTAACTCTACGGTTCGTACAAACAATTTAGTATCTGACAGCTCAATCTTATAATCACCAGCACTACCTTGTAAACAAAAAGTAGGCTTTGATCTATGCAGTCTGAGTTTTATGGGTACGTTTGGAATTAACAATTTTGGTTGATTAAACATGTCCAAATGTAGTTTACCGCATAATTGAATTTTTTTCCAATATTACCGTCTTTAATTATTCCAAGTAACTGCCTACCTCTGGGAATGTCTGCCGGTACATCATCCAAAGTCCCACCTTTCTGAGGTATAAATAAAGTTGTTCTCTCTAATTGATTTTCTCTTGTAGAACTTAAGAAAGTTTCTATGTAAGATCTATAAGCATAATATCGACCAATTCCACATTCTACACCGTTTAATAATAAATCAGCTCTCTCGAATAAAGAATGAAGAAAATTATTTACTGGAAAAGCATGCTGATCGCCTGCAAAAACGGTACCATCGGTTTTCGATATTTTAACGTCGGTTTGCAAATAACTTTCCGAAAGATCAACATAATGTGCAGATGGAGACTCTAAAAAGAACTCTAGTACGTTACTATTTGAATAATTTGAATTCGATGGATGTTTCTCTGTAAACGAACCGTCTGTTATAGTTACCACAGTAGGTGGAATTTCAAAAACATACACCTCACTCTTAGAAACTGGACAGCTGTTGGGATTCATTTATTCAAAAATATCACGTTTTGTTTTTCGTCTCTTCCTACGTCTTTTTGAAGGAATATCCGAATATTCTTGTAATTTACGTCGTTTTGATGGAATATCCGAATTATATTGTAATTTACGTTTAGGCCGTAAAAGATCTAAAGCTGCTTCTTTACCCCGATTTCGAATAGATTCTGATAAATTTTGCCCACTCAATATATCGCTACCAACATTAGAGGCTGTTTCTAAACCTTTTGTTAAAAGAGATTTTCCCAGATTTTTTGCAATTGGCGCAATTGATCTGGCTAATTTGCCAAAAATAGAACCAAGTCCGTAACCTCTCTGATACCTATCTCCTATAAAAATAGGAATAGGACTATTCGCCATAACTTTAAATAATGAAACATCTATTTATATACATTTATATTTAATATCAATCCTTATCCAATCAAAATGCGTTTAAATAATAAGACTAGAACAGTTTTACCATAATCCGTCCAAGGAGGTGGCATACCTGTAGAATCACGAATATATATCGAAATAGTGTCAAAATTCTTATGATGTATAGGAAAAAATTGCAAATTTGCGAATTCATAATATGTTGTTGATACAATATCATCAGAACGTGGGCATATTACTTTCAATAATTGTGAATTAGAATCGCCTACTATACTATGTGTACATATATCTGAATAAATATAAAGAGCGTCTATATGATCCAATTGATTAGTTACAATTAAAAAACAGTCTTTGGATTTTCCACCGTTATCTTTTAATTTTAGTTGATAATTTTCACGCAAATTAAGAAGATATCCCAATTCAGAAGTCCTTGTAATTTGCAAATCCATCGCCAACGAATAACGAGACATGCTTGTATGGTTTGCCATTCTAGTGAAACAAAGGTAGTTCACGTTTTGACGTTTTCTCACCTTAATGTCAATCACTACATCCCCGATTAAATCCTCAAATATGGTTTGTGACTCTTTCGCATCGATTGAATGCAAACCTGGATCTATTAATTTATATTTCGTCTTTTCTAATTCTGACATAAATTCAGAATCTTTGTAAAAATGCAAAATTAATTTTCGTTGAACTAATTGCATCCTTTCTATCAAATCTTCGAACGAACATTTGTCATCAAAAATAACACCATATTCAATCTTTGTAAATACACTTTTCCTCCATCTAATCGGACCTTTAACCCGAAGTTTCCTAGCAATAATACCGTAATTGGGATCTCTGACAAGTGGTAAATCTGTTTCTGGCGTCAAGAAATTCATATCCACCACTATTCCATAAACAAATGCATAAGATTGATCATCTATGGAAAAGGTAAAATTTCTTTGTTCCAGGATCGGGCTTTTAAATCTGGTTGGAATAATGGCTGATGATAAAGCTACACACCAATCGTCCTCCTGTAACCGAATCTCACTAGGCAAACTCACGGTATATTCAGATAGTGAATTTCTGAATAAATCACCAGAAACATTAGACGGTAACGTGATCGAGAAAAGGCCCGCTGCTTCCATGTTTACTTAATTTAGGCGACGGAGACAAAAGCCCAACAGAGCCCGACAGCAAACTAATCCAAATAGACGGTGTGTCCACGCCGTGTATACTAATATTAATTATAGCAGAAACACATACTATATAAAGCAAAAATACTTGACTGATATACACAACCTGTCCTTTGGAAACTTTATTATTGAAAAAAGTCCATTTTGACGATTGTCGTTTTAATCTGAGGTTGTGATCCATTCTCTAGGAATGTACGAATCGAAACTGGCTGGATAGCCGCTCCATCTAACTTTTATCTGATCGCCATCTCTTTCTAATACACGTTCAATTTTCCACATAGTATCGGAATCAATCGTTACAGGTGATAACTCGCTCTCGTAGAATGTACCCAATATTTCCTCTGAATTGAGATCAGCTATTTTATATCTATGTGGTTTAGAACCAGGTACCAAAGACGTAATCTTAAACACTTCATAAGTATAATTGGCCAAAAAACCCTTTTCAAACTTATTTTTTAATTTTACCAAGCGAACGCTCTCTCCCACTTTAAATTTTGCTTTTGTAAGTGGTAATTTATAAGTCTTCGATTCATTTCTAGCTGCAATTGCTTGCGATGTCAAACACGAGACATCTTTCGGTGCCATTTTAATCGCTCTGTGTATCTTCGAATTATAGGAATTCACCAATTTAGGCAAAACTGTTAAATAGCGCATAGATTTAGATTTGAAGAAATATTTATACATTTTAGACTTTAAAGAGCGTTGTACTCTCTCAACCAAAGCGGCTTTCGTGTCATAATTTCCCGTAGAATATAAATGTACACCATTCTTCTTCAGAAATTGCTTAACGTTAGCGTTGTAGAACTCGGTTCCGCGATCAACATGTATACCGTTCGGTCGTTTACGATGTTTAAAAATCATTTCTAAAGCCTTCATTATGGAAACACCAGTCTTGTTCTTTAATGGTTTAACAATTAAAAATCTTGAAAAGCAATCAATGCAAAACAACAGGTAGCAATAACCGTCATTTTGCTTGGATATATTTCGCACATCACTCAAATCCATCTGCCATATATTATTTACAGAATAAGACTCTGTTCTTGACCTAGGAAATATTATTCGTTTCGGCCTGTGCAACGAGTACGAATTTTGTTTTTGTAACCAAAGTCGAACATTTTTTCTCGATATTTTTTTTTTTACTTCCTTATACAAATTATATTCAGATCCATAGGATGAGCGGTGAGATGGGTCATAATAAATCGATGATAATATATTATCAATTTGACGAGGAGTCTGATGTCCATTTAAAATGCTTCTGTTTTTTGCCTTTGGGGGCATCTGCAAATATCAGATCTGCTTTACGAAATTTATTTCCTATGAAATGTGTTGGTATATTATTATCTCGTAATGATCGGGACAAACTATCCCAATTTCTAAGTGCACTGGGTTTCCTGACCTTGCTAGAAGGTATTATATCATTTACCAAATCAGTTATGCTTCCGATTGGCTTGTCAGATAATGAAATCATTCCACTGTCGTTAATTTCAATTCCTGGCATTCTTTTTAAATGCGATAAAAATAACGAGCCTTTTTTCTGGTAAATTTTTGGCAAACTTTCAACCGCTAAATCTACTTGGTTAGGTTCAGGTAAAACGACGTCACCGGCGGGCTCTTTCGTGATTTTGACTGGAATCGGCGTTGTTTTTATAGAATTCTTAACCATGTCATATTCAATAGACGTGGAATTAATTTTTCTTTTCTTAACTGACTCGGGCATATCTTTATCGTCTAATATTTGATGCATTTTTTGTCTCACATCCTCTGTTTTCAACGATTGAATAGACTGAGAATTTTGCCAGTTTGCAAAAGTCTTAAAAGGCACCAAAACCATTTTTTCCATATTCAGAAAACTTTGCCTAAAATGTCTCCTAAAACAGGAATTAAACTAGCAGCCAGTGCAGCCAAAAAACCGCTGTGTTGTAATTTTTTTCCCTGGTTTTAACAGGATTAGACTTCTTTGACAAATGACGAATAGAACTTTTAAATGGTCTTAAATTAGCTTTAATTTTAGACGAGATTGGTACATTTCCTTTAAGCAAATTATTACAACATTCAGATAGACTGTCTAATCTCGGTCTGTTTAATGCCCTCACGTCTCCAGTGCGTAACATGTTTCTCAAATATTTTGCATTTTTTCTTAATTTCACGCTGGGGCCCATATCGTAGGAGTTTCACTGAGGACGTCTGATCTCAATCGAAGGTTATCCGGACAAGTTTGGTTGAAATCCACCAGTAAATGAGAATATGGATCTGTTGTACACAATTTATATGCTTTTGATAAATTATTAATACCACATTGGGTAGATAAGAAATTTATCTGACCACAATCTCTAGGAGATTTGAATAAAATAAAATAATTCGCGTTTAACGATAATTTTCTACATTTTCTTTCAAAAAGATTATGCGTCACGTATACCACACTACATCCTTCGTGATGTGATTTTCTAGCGAATATATCTGTTACATTATCGATCTCTTTGTCAATATGATCCATATCATCCAATATTAATAAATCGCAATCGCACAACGATTCTGGAATTTGGTTTACTAATTCTACATTATCAGACACCTGTTGATCACAATTAAGAGTCACATAAGTTATTTTTTCCGGAACTGGGAACATTAATTTATCTTTATTTTCGATTAAACTATATATAAACGTAGATTTCCCACTAGCTGAAGGGCCATTTATTATGGCCCTAAATACGCCCTGAAAACATACGTAATCGTACGTTTTCATTTTTTTGTTGTTTTTTTTTGGTCAAACGCTCTTTAATTCACTGAAAAAACACAATTTTTTTTCCCCACACACTGGATGTCCGGCAAAATTGACAGAGAGATTCTGATGTATACATAACAGTGGGTAGACATATATAATCACACGCTTTGTCGACTCGATGCTATCGCGTTACAAATGCCTCAGCAGTTTAATGTCGCGAAACATCTATTGAATTAAGATTTTACGATCTGTTGTGGACCACCACCCATAAATATATATTGTCAACCCATTACAAACTGTCACCTCTGTTTAATATGGCGGAACCAATCTAAAGCCAGCTGAAATAAAAATTTTACCACATGGGGGCGGGGAAGGGCGTTGATATATCGTGTAAATTTAAGTTTGCGGTAAAAAAACAAGAATTTTATCGTGTTGAACAGATAGCTCAACTATAAACATTGGTAGAGGACATGAATAGTGTTCGGGAACGATTGATCAGCGCGATAGAGTTGGACACAACACCATCATGGATTAGACAGCCTGCTGTTGCAAGAAATGATCAATTTGTTGACGATAGTTTCGACAAAACATTAAATGATGATCAATTCCATGACGTTTCTGTGTAACATTGTTACGACCTCATTAAAACGGGAATGGAGTCCCGCATGTTTTATTTTCAACATGTTTTTTTTTTAATCTAGTGTTGGCATTGTGAATATATGCAAGGTGGGGAATTATTAGCTACATGTGTTTTCTTAATAATCAGGTAAGTGTAATTTCTATATGTAAACAAAACTGTTACAGCAGAAGTAAGAATGATGCATTGCTTGATACATACAGATAATTGAAGCACTCAACATTTTATAGATCTGCGCAAATTTAGTTCATAGGCACGGAACAGGGATGATATATTGGTTAAGTATGTGGCAAATCTCATGTTTAACTATTAGTTCAACCACAATATTCACACATATTTCTCGAAATAGTTCCCTTCGTCAACAGGTCTTGTTCCATCTGTAATAATTGAAGGTGATTCTGGTAATAATAAATCTTTTATGCTTTCCCAATCTTCATCTAGCGATGATAAATAACCAAATGGTTCTGTGGCATAATCTTTGATTATTCTGCGTTTATCTCCTGCTAATCTCATCGTTTTAGTCATGCGTTTTGAGTATATATGAAAATCTTTCGTCCTAACAAATTCATTGGGAAAATCAGCTTGTAGACTGTTTTCCTCGCCTTTAATCAGTTTAATCATGTTGTCGAAATCGATATTGGAGTTAATCCATTTAGCAGCATTAAAACCTTTGACCTTTATAACTTTACGACCAGATTCGGCGACTTCATAAGCGTACGATTTTGATGCAGTGGCGCAAAACTTTTTTATTGTTAATTCACCTTGACATAAATCATTTTGTAGTTCTCCCAACATACAACCGTCGGGAAGATTAGGTCCAGTGTCTGTGTGAATCCATATACACGAGTCAGTGTCCATATAAATCGCACGATCGCCTATCGTTTCTAGATGTTGGAGCATTGTTAATCTGGCATATGCCGTTATAAATGAAGCTAAAATTACATTATTATTTCTATTTTGGTTTTGCGATAATTGTTTATACGTGACATACATAATTTCTCCTTCATCAAATAATTTAATACTTTCAATTCTGATTTCTTTGTTGGCCCATAACTTAAAATATTCCTCCGTATCTATACAAATTTTGGTCGATGACATTTCGTTTCTCATGGCTAATCGACCGAATAAAGAGTTCATAATTAATTTCGCCATCATTCTCATCGTTGGATTTTCATTCATTTCATGTTTCTCTAGTTTTTTGCCAAATTCTTACCGTATTCCTCACAAAATTGCTGTTTTTGTTCCATAGTTTGAATATTTTGCGGGAACGGACTGGCATATGTTTTGAAACGATGGAAATATAATATAAACGGTTTAAAAATACCGCCAATTTTCTCATCGTTTTCCGGGTAATGCCATACTTGATATATATGAATAACTTTGTAACCACGCGCGATGGCATATTCTATTTCAGGAGTGCACCACACGCCATAAATTCGTCTCTGATTTTCATCGTGTTCGCATTGTTTTTGATTGTTGTCTACCATGCATTTATTACATAGACCGAAAACTAATTTTCCGCTTTTAAGTTTTATTGGTAATACTGGATATATTAAATTGTTTGGGGGTAATATCTGACATTCAATTAAACCAAAATAGTTTTCGATATCTTTCAAATCAGGATTTTTTATTACGGTGGGGTGTCCTATAGGAAATTTTTTAGTAAGCATCATGGCGGGGTACAATGAATTCACGTCTGAAAATCTTATACTAGCATTAGGATATCCGCACACTGACCCATCTTGGTTTTTTTTAGCTAAATATTTGAAAACTTCGCACCTGCCTCCGAATAACGATTTGCGAGGGTCCAATGTGCCAGAAACCATGGCATTTTGAATAAATGTTTTGAATTCTAAATCAGTTTGTAATTTTTTTTCGTATTCACATTCCCAGATAGTTATCAGCGGAATATATTGTTTTATTTCTTCTTCTCGTTCTATCGTTTTCTGATATATATCGTTGTACGATCGTTTCTGTAAAGGATGAATTGCATTTCTATCTGATTGTTTTATACACGTATGACAATGATATTCGCACCCGTAAAATTCGAGTCCTATTCCATTTATGCGATCATATCCATCTAGTCTATATTTGTTAAAAAGAACATATTCTTGGTTTGAATTTCCTAGATATTGACATTGAAAACCCGTAGACTCGATATAATGAGCTATCCATAATAGCGATTTGGTTGAATTAGCTTGTAATGGCTGCGAATTTAATGCTATACTATTTTCTGGCATAAACATTTTCCTAAAAATTCGAAAAGATATAGACGGTAGGGTGATTCCCTCACTGAACGGATCCGTGTTACACGTTGTCATAAATATATCTCTGAATTTAGAGCAACATATATGAAGCACCTTACAGTCAATCATGCAATATTTCAATGCTTCTATTTGAAAATGGAAATTTTGTTTTTTGTTTTTTTTATACCATTCATTAAAGATCAAAATACGTTCGGTACTCATTTGTTCTAAATTATAATAATGCATCTCTGGCCAATCACCTATATATTGTAAATTGTCTTTATTTCCAAATCCGTGTGGAAAAAACGATTTTGACGCGTTTTCTCCACAACCAAAACATTTGGCAGCTTTGTCTAAACTCACCGAAAAAAATAAATAAGAATCTAAAAACTTCAAATTTCCTAATTGAATTGATAATATTTTGTTTCCTCTTTGAATTATTTTTAATTTTTTTAGATCTATATAATTGTTGACTAAATAGTCTAGTATGAAGTGATCATCATATCTGCTCGCGTTATGCGCTATACATATAGTAGGCTTCATTCCTTTGTTGTGAACATTTAAAATTTTCTGAACAAATTGATCTATACAGTCTACTCCAAAATTATAATATTTTGTACGATCATATTGCAAACATGTCTTAAAAGAAAAATCAGATATATTGATACAGGATTGACAAACAATATGTGCACAAACAAGATATGGTATATGTCTATTATTTTCGTCGCAATATGTTTCGATATCATAGAATATATAATTAGTATTTTTAAAAACTTTTTTTGATTCTAACGCTGTAATAAAGCATTTATGTTGATTTTCTTCATTATAAAATGAGCAACAATTTCTACAGTATCTATGGTAACATCTATGGTTTTGTGTTTTTCCGTATGTACGCGTACATACATCACATTTAATATACTTATCGCAGACGTTGTTCCGAATATGATTTTCGAAACATTTTTGTGATTTGCATACAATATCACACGTATCACATTTAACAGCTGTAAATGGATCAAAATTGCAAGGTAATTCTCCATTACAGAATTTACATATTTTGGTACATGTATGTGATTTCACATACATTTTACCACATAGTGGACATGTATTTTTGTGCTTTAAACATTTCAATCCATCTGCATTTTTCATTAACCAATAATGTTTGTTATGGTATATAATATAAATAATAGCTGTAGCTGTAGTTTCTCCTCTCCATATTATTCTATCACAATTGTCTTTGACGATTATACACATTTCGTTTTGTAAAAAACATTGTATTTTTTTAACATCAGATAGGTCGCAGGGTGACGATATATCGATTTCAGCTTCATGAGATAGTTGTATAGCTTGTTTGATTCTATACTTGGAATTATATTTTCTGCGTGTGTTGGAAAAATTTCTAACATTTTTCATATATAATTCATCATTTTTGTTGCCTGGTATTTTAATCATTTCTCTCGCCATAACGATGCACATAGGTAGACATAAATTATCTGTACACTGTCCTGAACATTCTGGCATTGTGATAATTTGATACGACGATGTAAGCTTCTGATTCAACGATAAAATTCGACCAGAACCCATAGGAATATATGCTATCGTTATATCCATAATAATAGTTCCGTCAATACGGAATTCTTGTTTGCTGTGTTGAATTGATTCAATTTTATTAATAATATCTTTGCCTTTGATAGTATCATTTTGAAAATCCACCCATAAATCTAGGTCTAATGTTGGATGGCTCAAAGTTAATCTAACATATCTCTCTCCCCATTCATCTAAATCAGACGCTGGTGCAACATGGTTCAGTATATCGTCAAATAATTGTTCTATATCTTGTGATTCGAATATATGTGGTATATTGAGAAATTTTAAACTATAAACTTTGTTAGTGACTTTGAACTTTTTGGAACGAATTTCTCTCGTTTTTGTGATCTCATAAAACGGTCCCGGCTGTATATTTAAGGCATCTTCCGTAGCCATTATTGCGATAATATGGAAATCTGAAAGGCAAATTTATGGGACTTTGATTTAGGTTATGATTAGGGATAAATTAGAGAGCTTTGATGATATAGATGAAACAGTATATAAAAAATGCTTTTGAATGCATTTTCCCGAAAGATTCGGTTAACATGAATATGTTCAAAGACGTGAATGGCGCTAACTTCAACAATTTTTTATAAAAATGAGTTACCAGGATTTTTATCTGATGATTACTTGGATTATATATCGTTTGTAATTTGCCAGTTTGCGATTAAATGCTGATTATAAGACGAAAATAAAAATTAAAAATTAAAAAAATGACTTACCTTTTAAATCTGTAATTCTTTAAAGCGTGCACCTTAATAAATGCTTTAATTCTATTCAGCTTATATAGAGATAGAGTTGGCGCCATTAATACTATGTAGTTCTATTTTAGGTAATTTAAACATTAAATTTGTCAGATATTAATGTGTTCAAGTTTTTTGTAACGTTGATGAAATACTCAGGTGTTGTTTATATGAAACTATGTTGTTTTTAAAAACATATCTATAATCATTTCATTGAAATGGTTATTGGTAACTATGTAAGATATTCTGTTAATATCTTTTATGATAATGATTAATGGCATTTTTTTTTATTGCTTTCTTGACATGACATCTTGATGTCATATATAAATTATGTGGTATTTTACTGGATAAATTAATTGCTTTTCGTTTACTTTATAAGAGTTTGTTGGAGTTTGGGCGTCTTTTGCTTACAATTTTTTTCGAAATTTAAACTAGGAATTATGGAACCTTATTATTTTGCATTTTCACAAATTATAAGAATTATTCATTTTTTGAATGTTGTTCGCGTTGAATATGAGTTTAAACAGCAGCGGTTGCAATATTATAGGCGAGAATTTGTAGACGCTTGGGTACGCTACTGTGACGGGGATTTGACTGCGGACACCATTTTGGATAGAATTTATGATTTAATAATAGGTAAGTTATTATTTAATTGATTTCCATTATTTTTGATACATTCTTTGTTTTCACAGATATTTTTTTTTTTATCGTGTGAAATTATAGGTTTTGAAAGTATATTTATATCGAATTAGTTTTGATAAAAATAAATTAGGAGCTTTACGATAAATATTTTATATTTAAATATAGATTAATTACTATTGTTTAAAGATATATATTTTTTTTTTCAGTTGAATGTTCTTGTCTATCTGATTTAAGGATGAAAACCTTTCGTCTTTCTTGCCTACTGATTCAGAAGGCTGCTGGGTGGATTTTATTGTCCGACCCATTAATACCTGATGGGACTTTAGTGAACAATGAAAGACATTCAGCAGTAATGCGAATGGAGAATAATATATGGCCTGCGGTTAATAGGATCAGAAGACGGTACAGACCATACAACGTACACCATAGGCGACGAAACTCATCATCTACGGATGAGCACACATCAACTGACGATATTAGACCGAGCAATTCACCCGTAGAGGAATAATGTATTTATATATTTATTGTTATGTTTGTTATCATTATTAATCATTAAAGGAACTAAAGTGTTGGGTTCCACATTTCGATTTCTACGAGACTCTGTAATATCGAGTTTTATGAGATCGAATCGTGTTTCCTACAAATCTACAAGAAATGAGAAGAAAAGTTCCGCCACTAACAAAATGTTCCATGTGTTTTAGCCCCTGTGGTTTTTTACATGCACGGGGTTATTCACTAGGGAATAATTCATATCATTTTAACATCATCTCAGGATAACAGTATTATTTCACTAACCTATCATAACTAACCTACTAACTATATGCCTATATATAGTTACATATCACTACATGTATTTAATCGGGCGTACTAAAATATTGGCTATGCCTTCAACTATTCTGACTATAACATCTGCCTAGAAATATTTTGCCTGACTATACCATCTGAAATAAACATACATCATTATCTAACATAAAATAGGTCGTATTGTAGCTTGGATGTGCTTTTAAAGTAGTTACTATTTAGTATGACTATAAGATCTCTCTTTGTAAAACAGCTCATTTTTGATACACTTATATAAATTAGTCGTTATTGTAACGTTTACATTCGTTAAATACTATTTACGAAATCCCGTGGGGGTGGGGGATTCTCATACGACGACTACACCTAAGGCAATTAGTCGATAATGTAACGTTGAACATTCGATAAGTAGTATTTATGAAATCCCGTGGGGGTGGGGATTCCAAATGACCACACCCTAAGGCAATTAGTCGATAATGTAACGTTGAACACTTTCCTTGTCCCCCTCACTTATATATTACAGAGATAATGCCTTCTCTTAATACTACTATGGGTCATCATATACAATTAATAAGCTTCCATATGTTTTACATTCCATCACAAGATATAGCATTATATTGCACTAATATTCTATTGTGCATATATGTTTACATAATTCTCATCATGTAATAATTTGGTGAACATTTAACTATTTCACATATATATTATACTAGCAGGTTAGCCCGCCACCGGCGGCTTGTCCGAAACATGACATTTTTTTATATATATATTTTTAATTTTAGCTCCACGCGTTTCAATAAGAAAAATTTGTACCCGGTAGCTCCACCCGTTTCCGAGATCTGGTCTGCGCATGCGCGAAGCTGGCGTCGCACGGGCTCGGCGACCCGATAAAATGTGTACCCGGCGCAAGATACATTCACATACCAAATTTCAAGTCGATAGCTCCACCCGTTTCCGATATCTCGTCTGCGCATGCGCTGCACGGGCGTCGCACGGGCTCGCCAATACGACAGCGACGACCACCTGGTCAAACTACACTCACGTACCAAGTTTCGTCCCGATCGATCGAGGTGTTGGTATCTGATGCAAAAGACGAAATTGTGAGTGTTGGTCAATAGTCCCCGCCGTGAACCTCATCGTCGCAAAGAGCGGACAGTCAATTAACCCCGTTGTGAACCTCAATCACCAACGCGACGTAAACATGTGTTGCGTTCTAAAAATAGGAAAGCACTTTCTCTCTGCATAATTCTGCAGATGCTAATAACGTTGCTCCCCGTAGGTAGCAATATCGTTGTTGTTGATATTTACGGCTTGGGGGCTATTTTCTTATTTAGCAAGTTTGAGCTCAATCGGTTCGAGTCTATAAAGGACACACTCATATATATGACACTTCCCGTGGGTAGCAAGTTTGAGCTCAATCGGCATTCCCTGGAATTTCCCGTAGATTGGCAGATTCCAGTAGCTTTATAACGATATATCTGGGGAGAAATCTGATGCTATATTCGTGATTAACTGGGATGATTTCGGTATATAACTATATACTGTAATAACAAAGCGCGCCATCCGTGCTCGCAGGGTTGGTCAGAAACAAATGTTTTTTTAATTTAATGTATGTTCCGTATATCTCTCTGCAGATGCAAATAACGTTGAATGGCAAACAGACGCTCTTTATAGAGATGCGTCAAAAACAAACGCTCATTAAATAATCACTTGATTAACCCCCGCCGTGCCTTTGCGGTGATTTGAGATTGGAGAACGGGTGCTCTGAGCTTCTCTAAACCTTGACCACGGTCGTGTCGGTGGGATTTGACACTTACATAGGAAGTTTGAGCTCAATCTTTACACGCGTTTTGGATTCTATGAAGTACACACACACACACACACATATATACGAAGTCTCAAAATATATAGTATAGAAGATATGCGAGTCTCACATAGCAAATATAAGAGAATAAATTAGCCTAAAAATATTTACCTTGAACTGATACGCCGGTGCATTCTCTTATATATGCGAGGCTCCCTATGGGAAACTCGCCTATACGAGAATGCACTGGCACACGATTTGTAATGCTGCACCAGCGTGCTCCCGTCACGAAATAGTTAATTGTGACAATTCTTATCTCAAACGTGTTAACAAACTATCTATTTCCAATGGGTAGTTTGTTATGTATACAGATGTTAAACATATTCATAACATAACTATTCATATATCTTGATAGCAATATAGATTATTTTTTTTAAAGATTGGTCATTTAGATGGATTCAGTAATTTCAATATGTGTATATGGGTCATGACCTACAATATACTTGCATCTGATTTACACTTTATCACAAGTTATTGCAGGATATGTTCAATATACTCACATTGACATTTATATTATAATTCAGAAGTTATATTCACAACAAAACTGTATTAATATAGTGATAGTACTGAAAAAAGAAGTACAATTTAGCATTATTTATAGTTTAGAAATCATAATTTTGTGTATATGGGTCATCATATACAATTAATAAGCTTCCATATGTACATCAACATTCTCCGTTAAGAATCGAAAATAAAATTGAGACACAAAAACTCAATATAGCTTCAATTAACATCCAAAATATAAACACAAACAAAGTGGTATTACAACATGCAATAGAAACATACGACATCATATGTATCCAAGAACACTGGCTTTTCCAATATCAAATTGCTCGAATAAAAGAACTAGCCGAAAACTTTAACAACTTCAGTAAGTCAGTAGATCAGAATGAACCACTACCACCAAACATGCGGATCAGGGGCTATGGGGGAGTATCAACCTTATGGCACAAAAATCTCAATAAGATCATCGACGCTAAAGAAGATGGTGACAACAGAATTATCTGTATTACAATCAAAAGCAGTCCAACAAATATATGCCTAATAAATGCATACATGCCCAGTAACACTCACTCGGCTGATAAAAAAGATAAAGATGAATACAATGAGACACTGGAAAAAATATATGCTATTATGATAAAATACTCAGATCATAAAATAATAATAGCAGGGGATATGAACGCCTCATTAGATAGACAACCACCTAATGAGCAAGACAAACTTTTCAAAAAGTTCTATATAGACCATGAGCTTACCATACCTAATGGATATGTCCCGGAATTCACATTTAGACATCATAATGGGAAATCACAATCCATCATAGACTATTTTATTGAATCCACAAAACATGACAAAATTCTATCAAATATGCAAGTTATCGATATTCCATCAAATGTATCTGATCATGAGCTCATTAAAGTCGAAATGAAAATAGCACCCTTTGAAAAAATACAAAATAGTCTTGAAAACATCTTACAAAAAAGAACAAACTGGAAAAAATGTGATTTAGTCCTCTACAGACAGCATATAGACAAAACCAATCATCTAACACAGACCACTATACACAATAATCTGGAAGAATCCATTGTGAAGTTTGGCCAAATGATAATAAGCGCAGCAGAGAAAGCCACACCTGCCAAAAGGCATAAAAAAAAGCTCCAATGGTCAAAAACAATGGAATCCCAGCATAGCCAGTGCGATACACGAAAGTAAAAAGGCCCATTATCAATGGAAAACGGCAGGTAGGCCAGTTGACACAAATAATCCACTTAAAATGGCAAAAATGGCCACTAAAAAGAAGTTAAGATGTACACAAAGGCAACAAATAGCTGCAGAGAGAACCCAGCTATATGATGAAATCTCTCAAGCCAATGCATCTAATGATCAAGTACTATTCTATAAACTTATAAACAAACAAAGGCTCACCAAGAGTGTAGTCACTGAGTATATTGAAATAGATGGACACCAATATGGTGCCGAACAGATGATGGATGGGTGGTTTAAACACTTCAAAAAACTGTCAGAACCAAAAACTGCCGATAGATTTGATGATACATTCCACAAACAAGTCTCGGCTGATATTGAAGCTATTGAACAAATATGTCGTGCTAATACACCATCTTTAGAACCAGTCACACTGCATGAAATTAAAACAATTGTCAATAAGCTCAAACTAAATAAAGCAGCTGACTATGCTGGAATTACGGCTGAACACCTCAAATATAGCATAGAAGAAACTGCCCCAATAATCATGAACATCATAAACACTATATATGAAAAACGAGAAGTGCCAAAAGAAATAAAAATCGGCATATTAACACCTGTACCAAAAAAGGACAAAGACCCAACAAAACCAGGGAATTACAGGGGCATAACTATCAGCTCCATAATATGCAAAATCCTAGAAGCAACCCTGCAAGACAAACTAGACAACATACTATTACCATCGCAAAATAAAATGCAACGTGGCTTCACTCAAGGCACATCACCCCTAGTTGCTGGGCTTATGATAACTGAAGCATACAATGAAAGCAAAGACATAAATGAGACATTAATATTAGAAACCCTGGATGCTGAAAAAGCATTTGACGTTGTATGGCATAAAAGCCTATTGAGAAAACTTTTCATTGATGGGATCCACAGCGACCTATGGCTACTTGTAAATTCATTACATCATGAGGCGAATACAAAAGTAAAATGGGGTGGATCATACTCCTCAGATGTACTACTTCACCAAGGAATAAGACAAGGGGCTAAATTATCAGCAATGCTCTATAAAAGATTTAACAACGACATGCTAAATCAGCTAAGTAACAATGCAGCTGGGTTTAAAATTGGCACAATTGATATAACAGCCCCCACCTGTGCAGATGATGTAGCCATCTTAGCAAAAACAACATCTGATTTACAAACTCTCACAAGTATTGTATACAACAACTCATGTAAAGATCGATTCGCAATGAACGCAACTAAATGCGAAACTGTCCAAATGAAAACATCTACACAAAAAATGAATGGTGAAATAAAAACTGTCCTAGGTGGAACTCCTGTTAATATCGTAGGCTCCACCAAACACCTAGGTGTAGAGCGTAATCCTACAAATACCCCAGATATCCCAAAACGAATAACAATGGGCAGACGAACCCTATACTCCTTGATGGGTACAGGGCTACATGGAACAAACGGTATATCACCAGTAATAGCATACCAAATGTGGAACACTTTTGTCATTCCTAGAATGCTGCATGGTATAGAAATTCTACATATGAAAAAAAAAGACATAGATGAACTCGAACGTTTCCAACGAAAAACCATGAGACAATTGCAGAGTTTATCAACACGCACAGCAAATGCTGCTACAAATGCACTTATTGGTGCTATTCCCATCCAAGGCACTATAGATCTCAAAATTACAACATTCTATATTAATATTGCCAAAACACACAACTCTGCAGAGCGAGATCTTGCAATAAGACAACTTATCATGAAAAATGACAACAGCCATAGCTGGTTTATACATGTCAGAGACATACTTTCCAAATATACCCTTCCTGACCCACTGCATATCATAAACACCATCCACAGTAAGGAAGATGCCAACAAATGGAAAACAATATGTAAAAAAGCTATATACCAATATTGGCATGATATTAATGACAAAGAGTTCTCCAGTAAGACAAAATTAGCAATGATCAAACTGCAAAAAAATTCCAGCAGCAAATGTCATCTTGTATGGGATTCATCAAAATACTCGCCCGCTGCCACAAAAAAGGCTATTATAAAAACATGGTTGATGACAGACACTTATTTACTACAAATAAATAGAAAAAGATTTAGACAAAACCTGACCTCTGCCATATGTCCACTATGCAAACTAGCTGATGAGGACAGAATACACTTCATTTCACAATGTACGAACACTAGCAACCAACGACATTGTTACATACAAAAACTCAAACTATGTTTCTCAAAAACTACCACTGACAAATACATTATTGATCAACCAGAACTCTTAACTCAGTTAACCTTAGACTGCACAAAGCTAGAAACCTGGAACCTTACCGATATAGAAAAAGAACAAATTGAAAAACTGGCAAGAAATTTCTTATACTCAATTCATGTGCATAGAGTAAACACTTTAAAAACAGAAGCAGACAAGCACATATAAAATGACAAACTAGCCGAGCTGTACAGGCAAAACAACTACCTGTAAATATTCTTGTCAATACGACAATTTTAACTATACCAATCTTAAAAACAAAACAAAAATATACATGTACATATGTACATATGAAAGCTCAACTTAAAAGTTTTTAAGCGTAACTTACGCACACACAAATCTTTTAACTCATTAGTAACACAATTTTACCAACTATTTTATCACTATTGCAGTTTTACCTGGTTTTATTTGACTTATTTTTACTTCCATTATTTTATATACCCAATATAATGGGGTGCTCCTCACTTAAAGGAGGGAAATCCACAACAAGCAAGTTAATTGAATTTAAATAAGCAAACTCAGTATAAATTGGAGAGTTTTAAATCAATGTTTATACACTGATGCATCGGATATTGTATATATAATGTGTTAGTGTCGTCGCTTAAACTGTTTATGTCCGTGAGAGAGATTTGAGCATATATTGGGCGAGACTCTGTCGAGTCCAATAGATGCCAAACCCCCCCGAGCGGACATGAACAGTTTAAACGACAAAATTAGCTACATATTTTATTTATCCATCGCACAACACTTGCCTTTTGTGAGATAAATATGTCATTTTCCCCAAGTCTTACATTCGTTACCTCTATGACGCCCTCACATGTATTATGTCAAGCAAACTAATTAGCATTCATGACGTGGAAAAACCGGAGTGCACCCTTAGAGCGAAATAGTTCGTTTGTGTTTTATAGTTATTCTAAGCTGTCTTTGTTCTAATGGTTTATAGATGTTTCAGAGTGAAATACATATCATTTACGAATTTTGTATCAATCGCGGTGAATTGTGGACAATAAAAACTTTCCAAAATCACAATGACGTAAGCGACCCCAACAGCAATAAGAACAACAGAAATAAGCACAACAGCAATAAGAACAACAGAAATAAGCACAACAGCAATAAGAATAACAGCAATAAGAACAACAGAAAAAACTAAATTTTATGAAACTCATTTTGAAGGCACATTTGTAATATTGTTCCCAATCAAACACGTGATTGATAATCATAATTAAGAAATGTTCTAAAAATAGCCAAATTTTGCTCCAGGAAGTATAATTTAGAAAACAAATTATTTCCAAAATGCATAAGGTGTCAGAGTGTCTCTGACTCAAAATAGTAAGTTATGCCCCTGAATATATACAGAAAGAGATATATTATACCTCTTTTAACACATTGGTGTATACATTTATAGATGTTTCATTTTTCACATGGAGGGAATTTCAGATAATGTAAACAGACGGCAGTGAGATATACATTCTAAGGATTCATTAGTGGATAATAAAGCTATGTTGACATAATAAAGCTACATTGACGTAATAAACGCAACGCTTATTAGGCAGGCTTTATATAGGCAATAGTGAGCGTTGGATAAATGAGCATTCTTGTACATGATGTATGAGTTTTGTTAGTGTGTGATTCTAATATCATTTTTATGATGATACACCATATAATTATAATGCGGTATATCACTTCTAATATTGAATGGATTAAAGGTGATTTATCTCTTCCTCGCCACACTTCCAACAAAAACAACAGCAACAATAAGCACAACAGAAAAAACTAAATTCTATGAAACTCATTTAGAAGGTATATTTGTATTATTGATCCCAATCAAACACGCGATCAATAATCATAATTAAGAAATGTTCTAAAAATAGCAAAATTTAGCTCCAGGAAGTATAATTTAGAAAACATATTATATCCAAAATGTATAAGAGGTCAGAGTCTCTCTGACTCAAAATAGTAAGTTATGCCCCTGAATCTATACAGAAAGAGATATACCACTTTAACTCATTATGTATACATTTATCGATGTTTCATTATTCACATGGAGGGAATTTCAGATAATGTAAACAGACGGCTGTGAGATATACATTCTAAGGATTAATTAGTGGAGAATAAGTTCAACAAACATTCTTAGATTTAATAGCTGAACATCCCTGTAAATGAATCAATGGGAATGATTCGTAAAAAAGTAACGGCCATCTGGATACTTTGTATATAGTTCTGTGCATATGTTTTCACTACGTATTTCATATTTTTGTGAATTAAAGAAATGCAAGAAAAACGCAACGAAACAAATAACTACTAATTGGTGAGTATTGAGTTATGGAAGTCGAAGTGTTAAAGGGTCCCAATACACTCGCAGTGGGTAAATGTGCAATAATATAAAAGTTTGTGAAAACATCACTGAGAAGAACAGTGAGAAATAGATAAAAACAATTAAAAAATTATAATCTCTATTGATAATTCTCAAATAACGAACTTTCGAGTGTTGAACCATTGTTATGTCAATAAAACTGTTACAATAATTTGTCAACAAACATCGATAATCGTGTGATAAATTCCAATATTTTAGCGTGAATCTAATTTTCAGTATATTTTTTAATGTTTTGACATTTTATGTAATGCTTTATTCTTGGACTATCAAATTTGAACAATTTTCGATGAAAAACATGGCCGCCAGCAGCCATCTTGGATTTTACTCTTTGAATGACTAAATCCCTTGGCACACCCTGCAAAACACATCCCTCATCCGATCGTCACCAAACTTCATATTTATCTTTTGAGTGACCACTAGATGGGAGACATTTCAATATTCCGCTTTCCTAATCGCGCTCCATTAACTGTAGCACATCTCCAAACTTAGCTACAGTGCCTTTGACACTTTCTTTTCATGCACTTATTGACGATACTTGTTTCACAGACTTTTATGTTATTTTGCATGAACCCACTTCGTCCCTTTAATGTTTTCACAAGAATGTCTATAAGAGAGTACTGACTGTATCATATAATCCATTCTAAATTCACATTTGATGTTCATGTAGACTGTTTAGTTATTGTAACACCATTCTGTTTGGGTGCATGATTCCTAAATCCTAAGTTTCCCAAAGTATGCTCCAAGTTGATCGCATACAATTAACACATTTTTAATGACGATTTCAATCCAGGATATCCGGATCACTATTTAAAGTGGCAACTGAATTTGCGTACAAATTTTATTTGTCTGACAGACTCGGAACTTGTTTAATGGTCATGTTCCCATTTTTCGTTATATTTTTTATTGACTTTTAGTTAAATATATCATATATTTCGCCTTGTTATTCTTTAAAAATTACGTTGGGCCTTGTCCCCACACCCAATATCATCTTTCCCCTCAACTGATTTTTAAAGTTTACCGCATCCAGTGTCCCCTTATTTTCATATTATGCAATATGAGGCGCGTGTATCGTTGGCAGTACTTATTGTCTGGTCGATAAACTAAACTGTTAGGGTCAACCTAGAATAAATTTGGACTAAGTTGGTTTCTATTCCATTTGAAGAGGAATATATCATCTATAACATATCCAAAATCCGCTAAAATCGGCTTTGAGCATTTTCTTAGCAATGCTTAGCCGTAAACCATATCGGTAGAATGCCTGTCCCAATATGGCCCCCAAAATGAAAAAATTCGAATGAAATTTACAACTTGTGGAAAATTTAATAGCTAGTCATACAAGAATGAACAATCCCTCGAATTATACGAGGAAGAATGATTTCAGAGTAAAAGGGAAGCTTTTAATAATAGATGTAAGAATTCTCTCTAATGTATCTCGCGAGAGAGCAAACGAAAGCCATGTCTCATACAACGATTAAATATGGACTTTTTGGGCGCCAAGAAACAGAAGAATAACGTAGTTTTATCTGTACTGTTTATCTTGAATTGTGTAATATATGTGTAATTAAAGGGGTACTGTACGCTATTTTCATTAAATTTCCGGTGACAACAACGATCTAATATCGATAATATATAGAAACATAAGTAATTTGAGTCGAAGATGTATTCTGTAAACGCTCAGGTTAATAGGCTATCTTAAACTTTTATAATTTAAAAGTTAATAATTTGATATAAATTAAATTTATGACTGGAGCCATAAAATGGCGTAAATTAAATTACGAATTACCGTAATCAAAAACAGTAATTGAGGGATACTGGATTGTTAAACCGATCGCACACACCATCGCTTAAAATATTATGATGATACGGGAGAACACTCAAGCCACTCACTGACTAGCGACGATACAATAACTTAAATGATTATATGGGACTAGTATGCATATAATATAACTTTTATTTGATTCATTTGGTTGAAAACTTTACAAAAATTACTCGACAACGACAATTTGTATTTTTGCATTCCGGTAAATTTGTCATCCGTAACATGACTTCGTACTCAACAGACTTTCAAATAATGGAAAAATTGTTACCTTATTCTCCGACTCGGAGACTATAGAAACCAACAACAACATTTGGCGTACAGTACCCCTTTAAACAGTTAAACACAAAATATGTCAAAATTCACTACTATAGAACAGTATGAGAGCTATTCATATGGTACTAGGTAAAATGTGTTGATCCTATTGTCCGTGTCTTAAAATAGTAGTCATAGTTGCCTCTGGTCAAGTGATTAAACACGAATCTTTTGCTATTATCACACAAATGCACGATGGTATACCATGGGCGCAATTTATCAAAATATAAAGGGGTACAATAGAATATCTTCAACATAACAAAATTTTCTTACGTACGCTGTGGCAGATACTGTCTTTATACCTGGAAATTATATGTGCTTAAATGCACTAAGGCCACATATACGCGAAACGTACTACCTTTTCTGCAACCACATCGCCGCGTTTACCCATTCTCCCTAATTTGACACATATCTGCTGCATACAAAAACCATAAATAGCAACACTGAGTGAATGTTAAACGTAAAACTGGTTACTTTAACCCTTTACCCAACATAACGACCCTGTGCCAATGCATTCTCTTATATATGCGAGTCGACCATATGTCGCCTCGCATATATAAGAGAATACATTGGCTTAACACATATTAAAAATGATAAAATTGTCAAAGAATGTTGAAAAATATTATAAAAATTGTTAAAAAATGTAAGAAAAAATTATAAAATTGTTAAAGAATGTAAGAAAAAATGGTAAAAAGTGTTAAAAAAGATTTTTTTTAGGCCAATGCATTCTCTTATATATGCGAGGCGACCTATGGTCGACTCGCATAATTATATAAGAGAATGCATTGGCACAGGGCATAACTGTAACCATCACAATGTGGTCAATGAACCGGTTCCAATGATATCCATATTTTATGGTGTTAGTGAGACAGACCGAAGACAGTTTAGGCTGTTGAAGCTTTATTTGGGCGTTTTTGGCCATTTTGTTGGGTAAAGGGTTAAACACTGATGACCTGATATTTAGCGCAAGTATGTGGGTGGCAATGGTAATATAATATCAAACAACAGGATACTGAAAACTAATAGTGTGCATTGCGTGGTATATATTCCCGTTGTAAAGTGCCGATTGAAGTAATTTCAGCAAAATTGTCTACTAAGAAACCGGTTTGGAAGCATCAACAAATTTGGTATTAACTAAAATGTACTATGTACAGCCTCTTCGATCTAGTGAGATAGGGTACTATTCTGTTGAAGAGATGAGTGTTTCTGTACAGTATAATCAGCATTACGACATACGTGTATAGTGTATTATCATGGAGAGTGTTGAAAATTTCGGAAATGTAACTAGTATTTACACAGCAAGGGTGTGCACTTCAGTTTCTGCGTTACATCCAATAATTAATCATAACTCCAAATGGAACTACCACGCACTGTATGACAATAAAACCATAGTCAGAAATGGTAACGCCACCAAGATTATAGTATTACATATAAATAGAAATTATAAAAAATACATAAAATATTTTGATAACAATTGCGTTTAAACTAGTAATCCTTCAAATTATTACTAACAAAGCAAGTAAACGACTGTGGGGTCACTCAACAGATTATAAAGACTTGGACTTAGTATACTGTAAATACTAAAATTTAAATAAAATAATTAAAAGATAAAATTTAGCAAGTAGTAAAAGTTAATTTTCTCATTTAAATTTTTTGTTGGTTAAATAAAGCAATAATTTAAATGTAACATTTGGTTTTAAAAAAATGATTGACCGTGGCTCTTCCAATAATTGCGCGACTGACCTGGTCAATTGTTCTTAAGAAGTTGTTTTGAGAATTACTATGGAGGGAAATAGTTATGGCTGTGGCTTCGCGAGTAATTAACTTGGTAAACAAATCTGAACTACGGTAAACCAAGGACGCTCCATACCAAATATAAGGTAAATTAATAATTCTTTAGAAGTTGTTTTAAGATTTACTATGGAGGGAAAGAATTGTGGTGCTGGCTTCGCAACTATTTGACCTCATTGTAAAATATATAAATATTAGTCACTCAGGCAATAGATGTATCTATTCTGTATATTAAGTTATTGGGTCTTACGTGTCTTGAGATGTCTAAATAGTTTTCGATGTACAGATCGCACAATTGACCCACGCCAATCTTCTCTGTTGGGATTCCAATTGTTGGCTTATTAAATATGCACATATGCTTAAGATACAGTCGCGCGCGAAGCACGCTCCCGTAAGTCGGGTTTTGGATCCCAGTTAATGAAAATATCATTGAAATAATCGGTTTCCCCCAATAAACATCCATATATTCAATATACATGTTTTGGAGCAGAATTATGCAGTCCATATTGGACGACATCATGGAATTTATTTTGTTTTGTTTTAATTTTCACACATATGTATTAGTTATGTGGATGGAGTTCTCATTAAACCTCACATCATTATATTGGTTACAGTAATTTCCAAAGTAATTGACCACTTAACCACATCATAATTATTGGTAATTTTTCAGGATTTAAAATCCTGAAAAATTACCAATAATTCTGCTGTGGTTAATTGGTCAATTACTTTGAACATTACTGTATGCGGATTGAGTTATCATTAAACCTCAAATCCTTATATTGGTTACAGTAATGCCCAAAGTAATTGACCACTTAACCACAGCAGAATTGCTACTTTGTATTCATAATAACATACGCTGCCTAATAGCACAGCCGTTTTGCCACACGTATCCCATCGTCTTTTTGTGGAATTCCATGGTTTGCTTGGGCATTTGAATGAGACAATGAAAAACATAAACAAGATTGTGGTTGTTCAAGTTATTTGCCAGCCGGGTTCTGTAAATGGTACATGCTGTCGGAGAAAGTTCAATGTATCCCATATTTCAATTAAATGCCTACAAATGATAAAAGTATAAGGGGGAATTGTTGACATAGATTATGTTGACCTGACCTTGATCAATCTGATCCCATCCGGATAACCACTTCCAACAATATTCAGCTTGCATGATGTCACTCGACCAATATGCCAAGTTTCATGCTTTAGATACTATCGTCATGATTCATGTGATTATTAAGGGTCACCGCTATGTGTAAGGATTAGGAATGTGCATTGATGTGAGAATATGGTAAAAGTTGCATGATAATTCCTCTCTGTAATATTGGCTCTGCGTGGTCGTGTTATAAAATACATCCTAATTTGCCCCCAGAAACCATTTCCCCCGTTAGTAACCTTGACATATGTTGAATATCATAGACGTAGCCAGTGTTTCCATAAGGCGGGTTCGTCGTGTGATTGCAACGGTAAAATTTATGCGGGGGCCGCATTGGATGGGGCGATATTAGCCCAGCATGACCTGGTGATGGACTCATCGCACAACAAAACGTTCAGACTTCTTGAAGACGAACCTTATGAATCATTAACTTTCATTTCCCTCCCATGAGCTATAATCGAACCACTGCACCGGTGGTTCGTGTGCGACATATGTATACTATTCAAGTATTGTCTAAGTGGATTAACGCCAATAGTTCAGTATGCGCGAAAGGTTCTGGACGCCTGCCGATTCTTCAGTTCCCGAACCAAATATCGCGACCCCCAACTAAGCGCAAGCATAACAAGAATAGACTCCAACTGTTCTAATTTGGATATTTTTCCCCCAATAGTTCAGTACGAAAGATTCTGGTCTCCTGTCGATTCTTCAGCGCGATTCCCTACTGAGATTAAGCGTCCTAAGAGAAAACTCAAACTGCTTCGAACTTGAATCAGATAATGTTTTGTCCGCCGGTGGTTTATTGTGAATTCACACAACATCGGCTTGGCCGCTTTGAGCGATGTGCAAGGTCACAGTGGCTAAACCGTAGACACATATAATCGGAAGTTGCTTTCGCCAAGACGAAAAATTCTTTTTTAAAACATAAATACAACAGAAGAATCAAAGTAACACCACAAAAACAAGTTTTTAGACCGGATAAACAGTTTCGCCAACAGCAATAAACGTGTACATGCAGATTTGCTGATCGTAAGCGGGCTCCCTTTGAGCGAAGGACTCTTTTCTATAGATAAAAACGGCCTTTGATTACTTCATAAAATAATGTTCTCGCAAACATTCCCTCTTCAAATGTCATTTTAACACATATACGGCATATGTCGGAAATCCCACTATATTGCAACGGAAAGGCCGTTGTGTGTGCAACAGATATTAACATTACCTTAGCTCGAGTGTATTTACAATCTGAAAGTAGAGGCTATTTATTTGGACACCCCACTCGCCAGTCTCTGTACGCCTAGTTGTTTAAGTTGCTGATCATTAGTTGTCAAAAATATGTACCTCAAGTTGTGATGATGGGATTTGTGGGCAAGACGAAACCATGAATTAGGTTTCCATATTAGACATGCATGCTACACCTCCCGTTTGTCATTATTTACCTCCATTCACACGACGACGGCACTGTTCCCTTCCACATCCAATTTCCGATTTCTCGAAAAAATTTGTTCAAGCACCGAACGTAACTATATATATCAATAGACACCGTGCTGAAATCTTTATGTGTATTTGAAATATATTTTAAAATGTATTATGACATTGAATTACATGATGTAGTACATCGAAAAGCATGGTATGTAATTGAATACTTCTGCTCTACATGTATACATAACATGAATATTACGTCTCGTTTTCCGGTGACTCTATATTTTCAATATAAGTACCAAAAGCATTTCAAATAAAATTAAGTAAACATAATATAATAATGTAGAATTAAACTTATTGAAAAACATAAAACCTTAAGTCTTTTAGCGACAGGAAACTTAAATATGCATGTACAACCAAAATCGACATCGAATGACATCTCTCTTAACGGGTACTTCCGAACATATCACACCTTTTTAGATAGATATTATGATCAGAAGGCATATTTAGGTAGTGTGAACCGTAAAATACAGTCTATCTCTCCAGTTAACGAATATGTCTTAGCCACACATATCTTCGCCAAGTCTACTTATGTGCACATGTGTGGCTTTATTGGAGACACTGTGTCTAAAATGTGGGCATATATAGTCCTGTATCCAGGGACTTTATGATGTGCGAGCACTATCTACCCCCCCCCCCATTGTTTTTGGGTTTTCAATATGAACCTAATTCAAACTACCAATGGGCAGGGTGGTGTTGGGGGAAATTTTCTCCAATCGTTTGTCTGTGAGTCTCTGCCGGAAAATTCCAACCCAAGAGGTGCAACTCGAAGCTAACACTTGTTACGCTTTAGCCACTGTGAAGGTCGCTCGTACCAGTACCAGTACCAGTCAGCTTGTCATACTGTTGAGTATCAGATATCGTTTTGATCAAACTATAGCAGAACATGTACACAATATCATGGCTTTAGCCGGTTCATTGGTTGGCTTGTACAAATGACTGGGCTAATAGTGCGTCTTAGAACAATATTACTGAGCGCTATATAAAACCGCCATTATTATTTGCTACATTTTTCGAATATTGCCGACATTAATGTAATTTTGGTAACACACAATGTCATGTATGTTGCGATAACGTGCATAGTATATACAGTGCATGGTCGCACAATAGAGCATTGTCCTTCCCAGGGCGGGTTCGTCCGAACCCATCGAACCCTAGCTAGTCTCATATATATTTTGAAGACCTCTGTTTGTCTGTCTGTCTGTCTGTCTGTATGTCATTTATACAAATCTACGATTCTCGAACGATCGGGACGAAACTTGGTACGTGTGTGTAGTTTGACCAGGCGGTCGACGTTGTCGTATTGGCGAGCCCGTGCGGCGCCCGCTTCGCGCATGCGCAGACGAGATCTCGGAAACGGGTGGAGCTATCGACTTGAAATTTGCTATGTGAATGTATCTTTCCCTCGGATACGAATTTTATAGGGTCGCTGAACCCGTGCGACTCCAGCTTCGCGCATGCGCAGACCAGATCTCGGAAACGGTGGAGCTATCGACTTGAAATTTGGTATGTGAATGTATCTTGCCCCGGATACGAATTTTATCGGGTCGCCGAGCCCGTGCGACGCCAGCTTCGCGCAGACGAGATCTCGGAAAAGGGTGGAGCTATCGACTTGAAAATTGGTATGTGAATGTATCTTGCCCCGGATACGAATGTTATCGGGTCGCCGAGCCCGTGCGACGCCAGCTTCGGGCATTCGCAGACCAGATCTCGGAAACGGGTAGAGCTATCGACTTGAAATTTGGTTTTTGAATAACCCGGACAACGTCGGGCTGGGTAGAGCTATCGACTTGAAATTTGGTTTTTGAATAGCCCGGACAACGTCGGGCTAATCGGCTAGTCTCATATATATTTTGAAGACCTCTGTCTGTATGTTTGTTTGTCTGAAACGGGTAGAGCTTGTTTGTCGGAAACGGGTAGAGCTATCGACTTGAAATTTGGTATGTGAATGTATCTTGCCCCGGATACGAATTTTATCGGGTCGTAACTGCTATATAGTATAGAAGACTAGCAGGTGGATCCGACTTCGTCCGGGCTGTTTCCCCTCTGCTTTTTGGCGAATTGCGCGATTTGACCTTGAATTGTCCATTTTGAAGGTCAAGGGTCGAATTATCAATTCGAGGTCAAATCGGGTAAAACCGGATGGATTTCGACGGGTACTTTTGTCGGATACGAAATTTGATACATATGGTTACTTTTGTCCACTGGGTGTTTTGGTCGGGTCAAATCGTGACCCCGACCTGACCTTGACCTTCAAAATGATCAATTCAAGGTCAAATCGGGTAAAACCGGATGGATTTCGACGGGTACTTTTGTCCGGGCAGTGTTTTGGACGGGTCAAATCGTGACCCCACCTGACCTTGACCTTCAAAATGGACAATTCAAGGTCAAATCGCGCAATTCGCCGAAAAGCAGAGGGGAAACAGCCCGGACGAAGTCGAGTCCACCTGCTAGTATATATATATATATATATATATATATAAAGACCCCGCCGGACCGTATTGCATGCAGCCCGACAGGTAAACGTGTCAGACTGCAGCAACTTCTAAATTAGAATTCTCCTCGTACCGAAAATTACCGTAGCTTTTTATCCATATGTGTTTGTGAAAGCTTCCAAGTTAAAAACAATGCTAGAGGCATAATTGAACTAGATTTGGGTGATTAGCGTAACTATATACACAGTGGAATTGAATAGCACTGTAATTAATGTCGCAACATTAAACCATGCGGATATATTTGACAATGGTGTGTATTAGCAATGATCTGCCCATTGTACACGGGATTATACTTCGACATGTATTGGGGAAAGTCTGGTTTATAGCGGATAAGTTTGTTCAATGAAATAATTGTCCCACTGAAAATACGATATACAAATAGTGAGAAATATCACAATATCATACTACCTCTTTGCTGGGGTGAGATGACTCCTGGCATCTCTGAATAAAATTATTTTGAGCAATTTCAATAAGGAATAGTTTTCCGATTCAAAAGCAAATTTACTGTTTTAAATTCCCAATAGTAAATTATTTTACCCAGCAAAACTGTAATGAAATATGCACTACCAACAAATTATATTAATTTGAAAGTGAGCGTCCAGTGATTGGAAATCGGATATAACTTGCATTTGGAATTGAATATCACACCATAGTTCATACGTTGTATGTCTGGAGATTATGCTTCACAGCCTATATGGAAGGCGAAGAATATGATGAATATGGCGAATACTCCGAAGAATGTTGGGCTCTAAAAGACAGAAAGGAAGGAATAGGATTCCCATAACAGCACCAATTGTAGAATTGTAGAGTGATCAGGCTCCACTGCAACTGTATAGGGATGCAAGATAGAGGATAGTGAAGTAAAAGGCCAGCATTATTCGTAGTTCGCCTATCCAAAGAACCAATAGCAGTTTTTTGTTAAAGTAAATGTACTTATTTATGTGCTAGCATTATTGTTCGTAGTAGAGTTTGAATTTGCGCAGTATTATAGTAGAATTTTGTGAAGCATCTGTAGTAGGAAATACGAATAGTTGTGTAGCATTGTTGAAATTATGGTGTACATTAAATTGTAGAAATTTCAAAATAGCACTAAAATGAAGTTTATATAGATGGAAAAATGAAAATTTAAACATCGCAGCATGCAATACCAGTTTGCATTTAAGTGAAAGATTGGGCTTCCCTCAAAAGAACGATAATAGACCACGTGTCCCAAACAAGGCGGTCCCCTTCGTAAAATAAACAATTATAAAGGTTTAGGTTTGTTGCAATATCTGTATGATTTCCAACCGCTTCCGGGTCCATGAGTAATCTGTTAAAATACTTTTTACAAATGTGAAACCTCGGTTGGGCGATTGGTAACCATACAAAACAAACATTTGATATGATCAATGAGAACAAAACAATTTGTGTCCGTTGGAATTGATGACATCACTACAAACTGTGGTCTCGTGATTGGAAAGCCGTTCATCGACAGTCATGCTGAGGGTTGCGTCCATGATTGTGAACATTTTACGGAGATTGAACATGAACTCAAGGCCGAATGTCTTATATATAAGATCCAGAGTAGAATATTTCCTATCACTGCTTCCTGCTTCCATATCCAACTACGAACACCAATTCCTCCACACATAATATTCCGGCGTCAGCTCCCACGAATTGCAGCTTTCTTCTCCGACATGACCCACGAATTGACAAATTATGAAAATATGATAAATCGTATCCATAGGGTCAGGACAGGCTGAAATTGTGAACTTAAAGTCACCGGTGTAATAATATGTTGTTGAAAATATAAATAATCTGATAGCCTGAAAATAATATATCACCCATTGGGAGCCCCATGGTGTATTCTTGGATATTTGTATTTGTACCTTACTCAATCCTACCGATAGAATCACGTAGATGCTTAAATTGTAAAGTTAACGTCACCGGTGTATAATATGTTTTTGAAAATGTGATAAATCGTATCGCTAGAGTCAGTACAGGCTGAAATTGTAAACTTAAAGTCACTTGTTGTTGAAAATATAAATAATTTGATAGACTGAAAATAATGTGTAACCCATTTAAACAGATGCAACATTTTACCTCCGCAAGGATTTAAAATCAGCGAAGAAATACACGGGGCTAAAACCATAGTATATATATCCCCAAGGCTCTAGGTGAGCCAACAAGAGTAGAACAGGGCAGAGTCTCTCGTTCAGAGTTTTCTCGAGCAAGGCGTACTTGATTGTCTGATAATAATAAGAAACAATATATATATATACATGGTATCCAAGTAATTAATCAGGTTAACTTGTAAGGCAATTTAGTAAATAGAGTACGGCTTGGAGTTGACTACGCGGGTATAGTGCCCAGTGGGTGGGTATAGTTCACACCGAGAAGTGGAGTGAACTATACCCACCCACTGGGTACTATATAAGCGTAGTCAACGACAAGACATGCTCTATTTATTATATTTCACCTAACAATTCGAACGTGTAGCATGCATACTACATAACCATATCCCACACACAACAACTGATGTGTCGTTCAAACTCCCACCAAAAGACGTTAATAGAAATCATGTAAAACTCGTTTTACTGAGAACAAATATGATTATCAACTTACCGATAAAAAGTAAAATATACATGTAATCGTCGCAAGAATATGTTGAAATCTAGTTCCACATTAACTGAAAGACGCAGTATTTGGGTTTTGTTTGAATGCACGAAACCCCGAAATTGTACAAGGTGAATTCAACCGAATGTTGCCACTTCGCAAGTTGGCGTCGTTCCTGCCAAAGTTCGTTAAGGCCAAATGAAATTAAAATATTGCTGTGAAAATTTTCACAGGCAATGTTTTAATTTCATTTGGCATTAGTTAATTGGTGGACACATTTATGATTATCGGGGGTGGGTTGGGGTTGCATGCTGTTTGGTATAGTAGTGTAGTAGTATCCTAAATTTAGCAGGATACTATACAAGTATAGTTGTGTGCTAAATTTAACACAACACTACACAATATAGAACAAAGTTCTCGACCAATCAGAGGGCGCCATTTCTTGGTGAGGCGAAATATAGTACACGTATAAACATGTGGATGGTTTGGCTGTTTGGTATAGTTTAAGTAGATATATAGCACATTACATAGATTAGTAGTTAAGATAATATGATAGATGGGCAACATGCCCTAACAGCATTTATGAATAACCAAAAAGAAACTTTTACCTTGCTTGCAGATGTAATCAGCTGAGACATCAACCTCTATACACACTTTTGTCACATATTTATAGACATTTGTCGTGTTCATTTCAAACCCGCCTAGTATCATCCCCTATTAGACCAAGTCTTCTCGATCCACAGCAGCTTGGGATATCGGTTGAGTCGATCCTGTTTTGGACCGAGTCCCTTCCCGTTACTCTTTTATGCCAGTCGTTGACAAGAGGTACTACATTTACATTTACATCCAACTGAACTCAGAGATACGCATGTTTGATAATATCATGCTTAGTAAAGGCTGCCCATATGTCCATTTGGCATAATCAGAAGACATATAGACAGAAGCAAGATAACTCCAGCCTACGATTCTGGGCGCAAAATCTGTTATGGAATAGTAATGAGAGGGACTCGGTCCACTGAAACATCATTAACGGAACCGATATAACAATTGTTTTGGACCTAGACGATTTGGTCTAATCCCCTACATGCAACTAACGGATTTTTTATACTAATGGTGGGAACATTTAAAATAAACAAATGAAATTGAAAAAATGGCAATGATAATAATAACTATGAAATTATTCATTCCTGGTCACGCCTCGTCGAATTAATTGCTAGGGCAACTGGGATGGTGCCCATAAAGCAAGTGAAGACTCAAATGTGGGCGTTCTTAAAGGGACTCAATGGTTTCACAGTGGGAACATGTGAAAAGTCACGAACAGCTGTAAAACAACTACCATCAACAGGTGCATGTAAATAAAGATCAACCTGTTGTTATTATCATTTATTAGTAATTCTCCAATAACGAGATTTCTCATATCAAAAACATTGTCATGTAAACATTACTGTTACAGCTAGTCAGCTACATTTTTCGATTTATTTTTATATTTCCAATGTTCCCCCAATCATGCCAGCAGGATATATGGGTTGGTTTCAGAACGGCTGATGAAATGGGCAGATAATCTTTGTATCAGTATATTTACAACCTTCTATATCACAGTGACAGCTCTGGAAATGTAAGGCGTGGAAACATCAACTCTACTCTGGTCGTCACATCTTTTTCTCTATTCATTACTCGATATCGAACTGTAGAAAGATATACAGCAGTTTAATGATACGGGCGGCGTTGGCGGTGGTAATGCTGTTAATATATTCACCTCCATCAAAACCCGCCACAAAAAGAAAGACTAGTAAAATATAGACAGACTTTGTTCTTATACCAATCAGAAATATGGTATAAACAGTACGTTATCGTCAAATGTTATTTCCATTGTTATGTAAACAAAAGCAAAAAACGTTACATTTCCTGGCTTGTGTTTAGATCCGGATATGGTAAACATAAAGAGCGTTTTTGTTACTGTTTTCCTGATATGGAAATAATAAAGAGCGTTAATATCATTTTTGTGTGATTAACCAATAGAATTGCGCTGTGTTATGTAAACAGAAGCAACACTTATATAACACGAGTACACTCTTGTTTACGTACACCACCGTACGTCTTGACGACAATATACTATTTACGCGATCATTATGTTTGGCATATAAACAAATCTATATATATTTTAATATTCCTTCTGCTCATGGCGATTTGAACAAATATGAATTTTTCTGCAACGAACGCTACCCTTAATGAATCAGGTTTGAGACTTGAACAGCAGTTTCCCACAACATTTATGAGATTAGATTATGGGTCAGAAATAATCCTTTACATACCAGTTATTGTCATAATACGTATTTCACATTTCTGTCAGCTTATCCACTTTATGTTTTTCTCAAATCCTGAGCAGCAGATCGACCTTTGAACCCGGAAATGACCTCTGAACCCGGAAATGCTATTTTTAACCCGGAATTTAGCTTTGACTAGGAAGTGACCTTGGTCCCAACTGGAACCACGTGATTTTTAGGTATTAGGCCAGACCCACTACGGAGCTTCAGCCGAATTATAGCGTGCGACCATCTCGCTTCCCCCATAAACCCATGACCCCGTTAAATAAAAATAGTCTGAGTCCTTATCAAGATCATGACTATGTGCATTGTCTCGATTCAACGCAGGACGAAATGCTTATTTATAACATGGCTTTACCCAGACTTCAGCAGCAAAGCGTGCGACCATCTAGCTACCCCCATAAACCCATGACCCCGTTAAATAAAAATAGTCTGAGTCCTTATTAAGATCATGACTATGTGCACTTGTCTCGATTCAACATGGCGGGAAATATAACATACCATAAATTTAGTCTATGTGACTATAGTCACACATAACATCAGCAGAGAATAGTTTACTTAAAAATATTTACACGACCATTACTCATTCTGTTGTTTGTGGTCTCATTACACAATAAACCAACGTGAATTGGATACAGTGTCAATGTAATATAACATATAGATCGCACCATTAAATGACTTATTAGAAAGTTTGTGTACACGTACATTAAATCTCAAACTATCTATTATACCCGGCTATCTACACCTTGTGTGCTTTAAAATAGCAGTACCTCGATTGGATGCATTGTCTACGTGAGGTACCACGAGTTGTAATTGGGTAAAGCCATGTCATAGAAAAGCATTTCGTCCTGCGTTGAATCGAGACAAGTGCACATAGTCATGATCTTGATAAGGACTCAGACTATTTTTATTTAACGGGGTCATGGGTTTATGGGGGTAGCTAGATGGTCGCACGCTATAATTCGGCTGAAGCTCCGTAGTGGTCTGGCCTAATACCTAAAAGTCACGTGGTTCCAGTTGGGACAAAGGTCACTTCCTGGTCAAAGCTAAATTCCGGGTTAAAAATAGCATTTCCGGGTTCAGAGGTCACTTCCGGGTTCAAATGTCACTTCCCGGTTCAAATATATATTTCCGGGTTCAGAGGTCACTTCCAGGTTCAGATGTCAACGTAGTGGGCGAGGCCTAATATCACGTGGTACAGTTTGATTAGCATATGTTAATTTGCATCTCAACCTGCTACTATGCTGCTGCTGCTTCCAGAAACATGGGAAATCGCCCATGGGTCAATACTATGAGCAATTTTATACCTGTAAATACAAATAGTATTTATTAATTTGTAATTACAAATTTGTGTTAACTATCACAGTGGTTTCATAGTACAGGAAAAATTTAGCCGTATTATTTGTATACTATAAATTGTGAATATACAAACATATTATTAATAGTTTAATAGTTAATTGTTATCGTCTCCCGACCATACATTTCGTCCTAATAGGGACACGACGACGCGGGGGTGTGACATGTGGATTGATGGACGGCTTGGTGTGTGTCCCCAACTTTGGTCAAAATATTTCTCAACAGTTGGAAATTTCATACCGATAGGTTGACATAAACAGTTTACACCACATACAAGTTCACGTTGTCATTATTGTTTAATTTCACAACCAATAATAAGTGAGAACTGTGTTTGTAGACCATTCAGTCTGATTCACTACCATATTTTTGACTTTTGTTGAAAATTATGGTCTAAATTGCCATCAGATATAACTTGTTCAATGCCGGGATGCAGTAGGAAAATTAAAGGTGGTCAGCCCATGCACACTCAATCGTCACGTCCCTGTGTCCGAATATATTGTTACTTTTTCAGTTGAGGGGAGGAGTGTCCACATCTAAATTTCATATGCACCCGATATGCTGCGAGTGTGTTATGGATATAAATGATTATAACACCTAAGACTGGGCAACGGGTGAAACCCCTAAAACGTAGAAAAATCTAACTCACCACTCTGCTCCAATTCACCCGTTATCATTGTTATCTGAATACCTAGTTCAAATTAGACGGACATGCAGAGCTAAAATAACTGACAACAATTTGTATGGGAAAGTTACAATGAGTGCTAATAGTTTGTGATTAGTGATATCGCCGGTACTATGAAACGATGAGCTAACAAAATCTCGCAAATTTCACAACTGTTGATTATTGTAAATTGCTTACGGGCAAACCGTTGCCTGTGAGTGATTCACAATACATTGAATCACGGCAAGCCAAAGTTACAAAAGACTAAGACTTAACCAATCATAAGTTGAGAGGTTGATCGCTTATCAGAGCTATGCAATCGGTACACGGATTGCTAAGTTGATGGCCACTTGTCTGCGCAAAGTTAACTAATATAACTGTTCGTTTCTAGAGTGTGTATGTAAGTACAAGTCAGTGTAATATCGAGTACTACAACCAATTTGGTATCATTGTTTTCACAAATTACAACCGTTCAGTTTGTGAAAACAAAATATTATTTTGAAGGTATAACATTATTACGCCGCCGCGTGTATAACTAGTGGGGAGTTTTTCGTTTCTCGTGGGGGCTGACATTATCAATGGGTGTTTTATTAGTTTTATTTATAGAATGGAAATTTTTGGGATGATTAAAAGTCAAACTGCGAGTTGGAGGCCGAGTCCCGTAAAATGTGTAGTTGGGGAATTTCAATTTCGTTTATTGTCGTTAATCAACGTTGATTAATGTTGATTTTTGGTTTGTGATAAACTATATGTCAATTACAAATAACAAAAAATTCTGCAGCCCGCGGGGGTTGTGGTCGGAGACGGTCGAGTCGGCCGCGGGTTCGTTAATTAGGTGCTGGTTGTTATTGTTATTGTAACGGAAATCTGAGTTGGTCATTCGCAAAACCAAAATATTTTATATTCTACAGTTAGATTCTTGGGTTTATAATATATTATCTTGAGTGCGTTACCATTTCTGACATTGGTTTTCATGTATATATTGTGCCCATCCTATGCTTTCAAACTGATCCGTACTCTTATCACAACACATCGAGGCAGCTAGGAACGTGGCTCCATTTTATTTCATCACCACCGTATCGAAGCAGGGACTTGATAAGGCTCTCAGTTATAGGATGGGTGGTCATTTTATAATTTCAAACTGCTCCGATATTTTATAATATGGACATGGCTATATGGGCTCCGTTTGGTGATGGGGTGTCCATCCTATAATTTCCATATGCACCTTTTGAATAAAAAGAAATGCCTATAAATTACACATAGCGATGGAATCAGAGATGGTTATATGGTCCTGTTTAAGGGTGTGAAAATCGACAATTTATGTTTGACACCCTAAATAGACCTTCCTTAACGTTGTAACTTTCAATAAATTGGGTAATTTTAGTAGTTACAAGGAACACATACTGCTACCTCACATCCAAGCTGACACTCCCTAAGGTTTGACAATTTCTAAATATAGGCCATTTCAATCCAAGCTTTTGACCAAAGGAGGAAAATATGCAAATATTGGTCTAAATCAAACACATACCCTCTAATAAATTGTTGGAAAAACAAAATAAGAGAACAAGTTCAACCTGGCTAGTTTGACTCCGTCGGGGATGTCCGGACCACCTTGCATGGAATTTCCAACCGCACCCTTGAATGTTGCAGACTGAAGTTTCCATTTGCACCCTTCTTTTTTTTTTTTGGATTGTAGCAAGTTCTGTTAATTTCTTAATAGAGTACCGTATGAGGACATTTTTAGACCTGAAGCTTACTGTAAACTTGAGAAATAGCAAAAATACTAATATCTAGTCGCAGTGAAATTCACACGGTCACGGGTCGGGACGTGAACACACTGGGCCGACCATGCATGGTTCGATCGGTCCGGTTTGAGAAAATTTAGCATGAACACCACAAAATCCTAGCACCTAGACTAGCCACAACCTTTCCAAGTGTTTGAAATTTCCATCCTGATACCCCAATAAAGTTGAAAAATATCAGTCCAAATTGTTACCAAAATTAGGAAAATATTGTTTTCTTAAATTAATTAGCAGTTTTTAACTGGCCACGGGAAAGGGACCAACACACGTTCTTTTCAACTATTGGACATTTTAAACCTCACACCACAGGTTGTAAAATTCCAACTGATGGCCATTTCAGTCAATTATTTTACCAAAAGTAATTAAAAAAGGAAAATGTGCAAATGTTAGTCTAAAAAACCACAAATTTCCCACCAATAAATTGTTGGAAAAACAAACTATTTCAACTTATTGTTGGTGTGAAATCTCGAACTAATGTTGTGTTAGGTATGAAATTTCCAACTGTTGAACAAATTGACACCCCCACTGTCGCCAAGTCCCTGAATTATATAACCAGTGACACTGTGAGCCGGATTTCCATGCCTATACTGAACGATACTACTCCGGTATGGCATGTAATTAATTAAGCATGTCGGGATAACTTAATTGGTATCTCGGTGTTCAACGAGACAATGGTGACATAAAATTATATAAGTGCGACATCTCCCGTCCTCAAAAATAGTACCATTGAAAAAGAATACCCACATATACGCCTTCGTGAAGTGTGTATTATCTCCTTTGGCTGATTAAAGGTTGTGTTTAGCATACATACAAGTATCCAATCTTAACTCGACGAGCAGTCCCTTTGAAAAATCGAAACTCGCCACGTCTAAATATCCAGCATCCACCAATTAGAACCAAATATTATGGTCACATGTGCGTCAGCTTTATACGTCCCTCTGAAAAATCGAAACTCACCGCGTCTAAATATCCAGCTTCCACCAATTAGAACGTCATGTGTGGTCACGTGCACGTTAGCTTTATACAGACCGTAACTTAATAAGTTATCCGTGTCGTTTGACGACAGTATCAGTACGCGTGTATATATTTACGGCAGCTTCTCATCATCGATAGAATACATATCCGGAAATCTAATTTATGCAGAAAACTGTTTCAAACTAAAGTTCCTGGGTTAGAATTATTTTCGTCGCATATTTCCAAGAAACATAGCTCTCAAGAAACTATTTGAAAAAAGAAGAAAAAAAACAGAATAACAAACACTATGAATCCGCAATACCAGAAGACCAAGTTCCCTGTGCATCTCGTGCTAGCGGCAGAAATGACAATGTTCGTGATTCTGTTCAACGTCATCGTTCTCTGCTCGGCGTCGTCGGCTGAAGTTTCGGTCTTCAATGTTATCTCCGGATGTGCACGGGATGTTGGATACAGCTTCATACAATCACTGGGAGCATTTCTTGTCGTGTCACAAACACAGTGCATCATGAAATGTGCCGGGACACCATGCTGTTATGCCGTGACTGTCACGCCAAACGCCTTGAACGGAAATGGATTTCACTGTGAACTTGGCTCTGACTTAGCTAACGGGGACTGTGGAAAGCTCACAGCGGTACAAGGAAGCCTGTATTTTGAGAGGGTGAGTACTTGCGCTTAATGTCCTTAAAGCGACAATTATTCAATACCAAAATAAAGCCACATATAAATATCGGAAATATTATTCAAAGTAAGTTACAAGATTTATTAAGGCAACACATTTCGTCAATGCCAAAATAAATCCCTATATAAAGATAGGTAAGATTATTCAAAGTTACAAGAATTAAAAATATTATCACCAGGAGAAAGTTAAAATTGAGATACTCATGATATTCTGCCAGAGGTCTGTGAATTTGTTTTATGTTATTATTTGCATAACAATTTTGTTAGATCAAGTAAACCTGGTATGAAAGTCACATGTTTAATACTGTGAATTATAATTAAGAAGAAAACAAATTTCAAACACATGTGACTCTGAACATGAATATTGATTTCTTGAATAAAATAATCCGAGATCAAAATAGGTCGATATTTGCACAGATATACTTCTAAAATATGATCCGACCCTTATGTCATTCATTGAGCCCATTCTATAATAATGACATGCAACTGTCATTGCATAACAGGAAATAGTTCCAGGTGTATCCAATGTATTATTGTTGAGCAAACGTGATTCGGAATCGGGGGACGAGAAATGAAGAAGAATTGTTGTCTGTGACTGATATTGATATAGATATAGTTTGAACATTTATTTCAATAAATTTACGCCATTAAATACGTCTTAGATTCTTATTTTTAGGGACTTTTTCTTTACGCGGACAGACAAGGTATAGTTACGTGAAACCTCATTCATCGCACGCTTTATAGAAGGCGCTGTTAATTTCAAGTCCCATTTATTGATTTAAGCATGTTTTATGGAGGTTTTGGATCAAGTAATAAATAGAATTTACAACTCGTCCTCAGTTTATAGCGGAATTTACAAAACTCGTCCACTAATTTAGGTCTGGACCTCGCCAAAGCCTCGGCCCAGACCTAATTTTCTGGACACGTATTGTAAATTTCGCTATACACTGGGGACGAGTTGTAGATCCTCTATTTATTATAATAAAGTATGCTTTACAGTGAAATAGCTCTAAACAACCAGGGGCCTATACTATAGAATTACAATTGCCGTGTTTCTCCACGTGGACAAACTGTCGAATACTATGGATACGATAATTTACAAGTGTGTGCGATTCCCCGTCATTTACAAGAACAGATAAAATCCAGTACTATGGATCTCTGTGTATCTGCGCGTGGATGCGAACGCTTGTTAATGGGTAAAGGGAAGTTACTCTAATATTGATGGATATAGTAAAGCCTACACATATATATTTGAGTCAGTAACTGTTGGCGGGTGGTTTAGTTGATGTATAAAGGTACATCTATGTTTTATCCCACAGTGATTGCCTATTATAGTGGAATATAGAGAATTCAATGTACGCATAAAGATTGAGTAGGGAAACATTTAACTGGATGTCGTATACAAACGATTTCGATGCATTTACAATTGAATTGCCGGAGATAACAGACTGGTAGAAATTTTCCAAGTTAAAAGGGTGCAAATATATATCAAGTATATTTTCAAAAGGGTCGGTGTAACTTTTTGTTTAAGGAGAAACTCAGATTTAACAACCAAAATTAAACTCTATATAGGAAAACATCATACTAGTGGTATAAATTATAATTTGCAGTTAGTTACATTACCTGAAAAAATAGCCATTGTAATGAGTACAACCTATTATTCAGTCTTAATTGTCAAATTCAGTGCCAATTTCTACCATGTAATCGCGGTAACATTCACGTATAAGGTCTCCGCTGACCGAGTGCACCTCCATCCCTGAACCATATATTATTTCCGAGTCCGGAAAACTATACCTGCACCCCATTCGGTTGAAATTCTGCAATGGTTACTCAAGATTTCCAACTGTTAGAAATCTTCAACCGATCGAAACTTCTCAACTAATTGCCATTTAACTCCATAATTCAATCATCACAAACTTTGGGACGAAGATTATTGTGATGCGCCAACACCCATTGAACGTCCCTGCATGACGTCCCCAATTGTTGAGTATTTTGATGAGAATCGCCCCCGTCACAACATAATTTATGTGCAAACCCTTATTTATCAAGCCAATTTGTCTATGTTTATTAACCCCATCTCAAAATATATCTATCTACGCCCATACGTAATTTGAACCCATCATCCCAATATGACTACGATTTTATTGACCCGGTGAAACTTCGCATGTCGAGAAAGGGTTAATGCACGAGTGCGCAACACACAAAGCGATAATCTGACACATCGACATTCGCACGCGTTTCATTGCGGTGACAACCACTAATTCAGCTCGTATACATGTAATGTTAACACCGTGTTCTACCCGATTTGTGTTATGTCTGTACTATGGAACTCCCTAAGTTGGTAATTTATCACCCGTCAAGCGAGTTCTTGTTTTTCCCCAAGTTAGACAATTCGAGTACTATGGAATAACAAAAAGATGCAGCGTTGGGACACTCCAAACACCATAAAAACCGAGCAGCTTGCTGCTGAAATTAATCCCAGTTACAGAATGGCTCTCCCAGAACATTATATAAGTCAGTTCACAACGATGTATGGTGTGAAAAAGGGTAATCGCCTATTGTTAAATTCCAATATCCAATGCAAGGAATTTACAAGAACACAATTGCTCGAGTACTATAGAACACAAGTCTAGCTTTACAAGACTGTGAAATTGCCGACTAACGCTGTCCACGTGGAGAAACACGGCAATTGTAATTCCATAGTATAGGCCCCAGGAGAAACGGCGTACCAATTGCTTGTCCTAGCGAGCAAATACGATTTTGTTATATACCTTCATATATATGGGGCGCCGGTCTTCTAATTATTACCTATTTTGTGATATCAATAATTCATCATGTATATCGAAAAATGAATATATGATATCACAAAATCGAATATATGATATCATTAAATATTTTATGATATCACAAACAGATTTTAAGCTATCACTAATTCCACTTTTTGATATCATAAATTATTTTTTTTTATATGACAAAATAGAATTATTGATATCACAAAATAGTGAGCATGTGGTGATATCACTAATTTAAATAGAAAATTCCTACTTAAGATTCATTCAACATTTTGTGATACCATTTAAACATTTTATGATATCATAAATTCGGTTTATAATGCTTACTTATTTTGTGATTCCATTTTGTGATAACTTAAAATCATTTTGTGATATCAATAATTCCCCAACAATTATGATATAACAAAATCGAATTATTGATAGCGCTAAATATTTAATATTTTGTGATATCAATAATTCGATATTGTGATATCCAAAAATGAATTTATGATATCAAAAATTGGAATTAGTGATATCATATATTCATTTAGTGATATCATAAAATGAATTATTGATATCACTAAATATGTAATAAATAGAAGAACGGTGCCCATGAGTTCGTGAATATTGATATCATAAAATCGAATATGTTATATCATAAAATAACTAGTATTTATTGTTATCACACAATGAATATATGATATGATTCGAGTTAGTGATATCATAAAATGAATTTAAGATATCATAAAATCGAATATATGATATCACAAAATAGACAGATTTTAGTGATAAATATAATTCGATTCTGTGATATTATAATTCATTTTATGATATCAATAAATATTTCATTATATCACTAAATGCATTTAATGATATCAATAAATAGTCTTCTCATCCGAATTATATATATCACAAAATGAATATATGATATCACAAATTGGAATATGTGATTTCACAATATGAATATATGATATCATAAAATCAAATATGTGATATCACTAAATGCTTCAAATTTTATGATATCGTATATATCGTATATATTTTTGTGATATCATATATTCATTTTGTGATATCACAAAATGAATTATTGATATCATAAAATAGGTAATAAATAGAAGAACGGCGCCCCATACATTTAGAGCTACTACCGGCGGATCACTGTCGCGCACTGTAACTAATTAAATAATACGCCATGAAGCCACCATACTATTGAATGCTATACACATGTGATTATTACTGATTAATGTCACTAAGGGTGCACTGGTAAGTTTGCACAGCAACTTTTCAGGAATTTTCTCAAAGAAAACTCGATGGTGCCAATGAATATGAATGGCAACATGAATATACAATGCCTATTTACCAAAGCTAACCCCGTGAGAAGTACAATTATTTTTCACCACCGGTACTTTTGGGCGGCCTGGCAACAAGTGGACGAGAAGACGTCACGGATCAAATTGCGGATGAAGATTGATAACTCTAAGTCAAGTGGCATTGTGTGCTAGATATTTGACGAACCGGCCAAATTTCGTTGAAAATATTTTTGATTAATAATAGATTTTTGGGAAATTTTATACTATAGTTGGCTGTGTTTGTCGTTATATGATATGGGGACCATCGAATCGGATTGAGTATCTTTAAATAATCCTATAAATCGGGAGAGGATACTAACACTAGCATATTGATGCTTAAAACAATTGAAAGGCAATTGATTATGACCAGCTAAGAAATGACTATTTCAAATCGACTTTAGATATGTTTATGCCAGTTTATGTTTTATTTAATTTGATTCCGAACTGCGGTATTTTCCCACAAGGGTGGCCGATAGGTATGATACAACCTATATATAAACAATATGATGATCCCAACAATCCAGATTCATACTCTGCTAATCCGTTTTTCGAAGATATTCACGTCAATACATAATAGTAGACTAGTATAGCCTTTTCCGAAGAATTCGAAGTTATATTATAAGTTATATTCGAAAAGGACACTCTACGATAGATAACATATTCATAATACAAATTATAAACCCGGTTCACACCCCTCGGTCAATCAAATTGCTCCAATTCATATTTCTTGTATGAATTTGTATGTCGACGGGGCCAAAATATAGACTTGAGCTAATATCTCACAGCAAGTGACATCAATTGGATAATAAGCTGAAAGGAGATCGGGGGCCTGTACTATAGATTTACAATTGCCGTGTTTGAACAGGTGTACAAGGTTATGGGAGGTACACAGGAGGCGTTAAGTGCAATAGACCACTGTATTGTAATAGAGTAGATTATACCCGTGTGCTCATTACCGATGGGTGATTGGGTTTGATCAGAATGATATTCAATATAATACTCCAGCGATTTTGCATGACAACCCAACTAGAAATTGAAATACATCTTAAAACTTGAATTGTTGGAACAGATGATAACCATTGATGACATATAACACAATGCACGAACGGTTGCGGCGTACTCACTGAGCGATTATTTAAAGGATACCGATTACCACTAATACAATTGAACACGGATTACCCATGCACTAGCGATAACATATCAATGAGTGTCTCCGAGGAATATTTTTTTTTCATTGGTCAATCAAGTCACATGTGGTAAACCTATTATTTTATTGGTCACCATGCATGTAAACGAGGCGTTGCACGAAGTCGCCTTTTCACTGTAAGAATAAGAGTGCAGGTCTATGGTAATCGACACCTTCTGTGTGCCCCATATAACCTTGTAAACGTGTTCAAACACGGCAATTGTAAATCTATAGTACAGGCCCCGGAACGGTAGGTGTGAAATTCTAAGAGTACGCCATGATAATGATCGCACCAGTCACTCGGGAAGTTAAAGCACGAATCATACCATTATTAGCGGATATAGACTGTGGTGGGCTGCATGGGTGGGACCCCAACACTTTCTATTGAATATTGTTTGGTTTGTCGGGAGAGGCGGGGTGATTGGAAGTAAACTGAACAAAATCCAAACCTCTTTGTAACATATAATCCACAATAATGACGTAAGGGTCTTTAGAATGATCATTGTGGATGTTCCACAAACCGCTCACATATACAAGCATGTGCGCGTAAAATGCAGGCAATATAAACAGGTTTGGTTAAGTCTTTAGTCATGAATGTCGGTGATATTTTATCACACAGACTTCATGGAATGTGGAATAGTTTCACTTCGGAGTCCGAACACTACCTGAACATTGCCTCTAGTGTTTTAAACGATAATTCCATTATGACAACAATACAAATATAACCTTAACAGTCGAAACAGTTTAATATCACAAGGAATAATCTGTTTTATCCAGAAACACATCATCAGCATACAAAAACGTTATCAAATTCGAAGACAAAATTGTTTAATCCGATTGTCAACGAGAATTTGCTTGTTATTCAACAGGAATATGTAACACCACAAACCATTCAATTAACCTTTGATTGAATGTTAATTGGTGGGTAATCGTCGTATTGAATGTGGCTCAACTCTCCTTTCCTCTGGGTGTGAATCGGTTTATAAATATGTCATAACCTGCTTGGGTATCTGTACATGAAATAAATATCGCGACGCCAACGCGCCTTGATCTGTATTTCTTGTACAGATATACCCAAGCTGGTTATAACATAGACGATAACAGATCTCTATTTATCAAGTGGCAAGAAACTTTATTGTATTTTTATAGACATCCAGAAATCATTTGATAAGATTTGGAGGGACGCATTGAGGCTAAAATGAAGAACTAAGATATTAATTGTAAAGTTTCTTGTGTGATCGTGCAATAGACCCTCTGAAATTTCTAGGTGAATCGTATATGCAAAATGTTGGCTGCTTTATTAAATTGTTCTGTCTTTTATATGCCGATGATACAGTTCTATTTTCTGACGAACATAATATGCATCTCCTCGCCTTTGCCAATTATGCAGAAGTTTGGAAACTTCAAGTCAACACAAAAAGACAAAATTAATGATTTTCACAAAATGATCAAAAAATCTCCCCATATGCATGTACAGAGGATATAGCCTAGAACTAGTTAAATAATTCACTTATTTAGGTGTTAAATTATTGTATAATGGTCGTTCCTGCCAGAATATAAAGAAGACAGTTAATTCTGCAACGAGGGCCATGCACGGACTGCTTAATAAGGTCCGAAAACCGAACCTCCCCATTGATATAATGCTGATTTATTCAATAAGATGATTTCACCTATTTTATTCTATTGAAGCGAGATAGGGTGCATTGCACGTACTCAAAGTGTAGAGACACTGCTTCTAAAAGTTTGTAAGATGGTTGCGTCTATCAAAATGAGTACCCCCAATTACATAGTATATGCAGAATTCGCATGGCACCCAGTCTCAATAGAATTAACATGCCGAGTTCTGACATATTGGTAAAAGCTCGTATCGAGCGACGGCTCTAGGTTAGCTAAGAATATGTATACCTTAATTTATCAGACTCAAGTGATGAACTCAGCGGACAAAGATAACTCCAAATGGTTATCTTGTCAAAACTGCTCATTATGATCAAATTGGATCAACCAGACGGGCCTTGAGAAAAGCAAAAACGGTTCTCAAACCGTCGAGTGTCCAATTTTATAGTTTTATTAAAACTGACTATGACTATCCAAACTACTTGAAGATTTTGCCGTCTAATATTTCGATATACCTGCTGAAACTCAGGGCCAGTTTCATGAACGCAACTTATGACATAGTTGGGACTTAAGATGCTCTTAAGTTCAAACTTCAGTCACAAATGTCAGTTTCACGAACAATATCTTAACTTAAGATGGTCTTAACTTTAAGTTCAGCTGAGGTGTCTTAAGATAATCTTAAAATTAAGACATAAGTTACGACATAAGTTCTTGTATGTTATTATATATATATATTTAACTTAATAAGATCTTGCGTTGCGTAGACGCAGGGATGTTCCTGAGATGGCAGTAATTAATAACCCTCTGATACACTGGCAGGTACGAGGGCAAGTGGTTCTACGTTGGCGTGGTGTCCACTTCTGACATTACTGTAAAACACTGTATACATTTTAACTGCTGCATGTATATAAACAATAATATATCTCCATACACACTCGGACATCATTTGTTTCAATGACAGCAGATCCAAATCACACCATCTAACTTTGGACATTGATGATATTATACATATATCTTTATTGATTACCACGACGAGTTGAATCGAGTATAGTTGGCCGCGAAGCGGTCGGGACTTCGCGCCCGGGATGGTCGAACAGATCTACGATTTTCTCCTTCGCACCACGACCAAGACGTGCGTGATCATTTGTTTGATTCTAAAATAGATATCTCAAGTAGTCCACAAACCGTAACGCCCGAGGAGTATTATCATAATCCACCACCTGAACTTAAAATCGTGGATAAATTTATTACATTTGCATCACATTTTTTATTAATAAAAAATAGTATTGAACACGACCCTTGGGCAAAACCAGATCCCATATGAGCATACAGAATTGTATGAGTTATCTCTTCCTGTTTTGTTAATTATAAACGCTCTTTAGTAGTATTGGCGGCCACTCTGGCCCACCCCTCGCTGTCGGACACTCTGGTCAATGGGCCAGAGTGGGCGACCCAGCTTTTTTCTGGCCCACCCCCCCCCCCGTCGGTGACAGCGTCGGGGGTGGGTCAGAAAATACCTGGGTCGGCCACTCTGGCCCATGTGCCAGAGTGGCCGAGAGCGACGGGAGGGGGGGGGGTGGGCCAGAGTGGCCGCACAGGGCCGGGTTCGTCGGTCCAGAGGTTGTGTTAGATTCCAAAGAGCAAGGTGAGCGCTTCGAATGGGTTTTTGACAGAAAAGAGCATAATTTACTAATGCTTCGATTTTTTTCTCGGATTCTAATGGCAGTGTGGTAAGCGAAGGGCGTTCCACTTCGCTGGACACACTGAACTTAGAATAATACCGAGCAAAAATTCGAAGCATTAGTAAAGTGTGCTGCTTTACCCGTGCATTTTTAACAAAAGCGAAAGTCTTCGAATAGATTCGAAGACGCTAGCGCTGTAAAATGTACTCGTAGAAGTTACCTTTCAGTGAAATATTTTATGAGATAATGGTAAATTGGTACATATAAAACTTTTCCGAGTCAAATCGGTGTTTTATTCGTAGAAATATGATGTTTTTTTGACAGAAAAGAGCGTAATTTACTAATGTATCGTTTTTTCTTTGATTCTAATGGCAGTGTGGTAAGCGAAGGGCGTTCCCATTCGCTGGACACACTGAACTTAAAATAATACCGAGACAAAATCGAGGCATTAGTAAATTGTGCTACTTTACCCGTGCATTGTTAAGAAAAGCGAAAGTCTTCGACTAGATTCGAAGACGCTAACGCTGTAAAATGTACTTGTAGAAGTTACCTTTCAGTGCAATATGTTATGAGATAATGGTAAAATGGTACATATAAAATTTTCCCGAGTCAAATTGGTGCTTTATTCATAGAAATATGATGTTTTTGACAAAAAAAACCACACTTGATTTAACCTCTTTGCTGCTGTGACGTCCGTAACTATTACGGACGTAAAAGTGCACGCCGTGTGCTATATGGTTCGTAGGTACTACGGACCTACTTCAGCATACTAGCAGTAGGCCATTATTCATAACTGGAACTCAGAGATTGGTGCATCGGAATAACTGTATCTCAAAGTTTCAAACATTGTATGATGTTCCATGATTGTGAATGATAATAACCTTTCAACTGAGTCAGTTTTATGGTTCTTGTGATATTCCCGTTATATTTTGCCACTGCAAATGACAATAACGTCAACAGCCCAGCACACGACGTCACAACGTCATTTAGCAGCGAAGAGGTTAACGTTCGGGAAAATTAGTGGAAAAACACAACGACGTCGTCAGCGACGCTCGCGCATCTCATATAATTAATCCTCGAAGATTTTACCGTTATTACATGCGTAAATTGTAACGTCATTAACGTTAGCGTAATTTTGAAACATGGATCCAGTAACGGAATTTCTCAAGACTATTGATGTACAGTACGATCATGTTCCTGCAACAACGCAAATGTCGACTCCACTGTAAGTATGTATGCGGGGAATGTGACACCACGGGTAGAACAGCAACAGGTACCAACGGTGTATCCGCGACCGGATCAACAACCAGTGTATATACCGCCGGTGAAAACACAACAAACGATTCAACCTGTTATATACCAAGTTATCAACAGTTCACAATGGGAAGAACAGACAAAGTTGTTACGGAATATTTGTCAGGAAATGAAGGACTTGCGAAAGCAGTTAACACAAAGACCGGCTGAATGTACAATCAATTTGAAACCTCACACGATTGACATACCAATTGATGTACATGGTTTCCAGAGAGAACTAATGAAGCGATCAACATTTGGATCACTCGGGAAAGATTTATCAGTGATGAAGAAACAAAAGAAATGATTTTTATATTATTTTAAACGGCCCTTTTCAGGGTCACTTAAAATTCATGAAAGATACGCTCTGTATTATTATGCTACATGGTGATCGGATTATAGATATGAAGGGTGGTAGTGGGGTTTTTTTATTGTTCGGGAAGTATTCTTTGATAAATTTTGTGAACATTTTCTCCAAGTTCATGATGAATGAACAAGTATTCTTTGAGAAATTATGTGAACATTCTCTCCAAGTTCAGGAAGAATTAACAAATCGTACAATAGCAATGTTAGAGCGTATCTTTTGAAAAATTTGTGAGGCCCTGAAAAGGGCCGTTTTGAATGGTTTCAAAAGAAACCGCACTGTGTATTTACTCTAGTAGCTCATGGTGGTTTTGTACGCACTTGTATGTCCAGAGCTAAACTCTTCAAGATTCAACGAATTGAAGGTCCAGGAACAATATTTGGTTGGTAACACATTTCCCATTGAGGGCGAAATGGGTGAAAAGGCCACGCCCTTTTTGCGCGAAGTACTACCATCCGACGTGACTATATCTCCAGAACCGTTGGACATAGGAGGTTGCCTCACCACTCAAAAATTGCGGAACGCACACATTATGGGTTGTCAGTAATACATTTTCATATCCAAAAGTCAATGGTTTTTAAAATAATTGCCAAAAACCAAAAAAAATCCATTTTTAAGGGCACGAACCCCAATTTTGGGGTTCAGCACTTTTATCTCAAAGCTGAGCCCCGAATTAGAATTGTATTGATCTGTATCCATCGGTGCCACATACAGGTAAAATTTCTGTACAATTATCGGATGGGATTGACCTTCAAGGAGCTCTTGACCCTGAAAATCCACATTATGGTGGGTGAGTAATACATTTTCATATCCTAAAGTCAATGGTTTTTAACGTACCACAAGTATACAATACCACCAAGGCCACACCATATGTATGACACTTTTTAAAGAACTATCCGCATGCTCTGACCGACTTAAGAGCATAATTGACCACACACAATGGGATTAGCTGGAAATTGCTGCTGAGAATGTGTTGTACCGACACACAACATATGCTCTTCCCGACATTGAACATGCATTGGAAACTGGTGTGCTTTACCAAAATCAGGTAACAATTGTGCTGTAATAAACAGAAATGTACAGATTGAACAAAACAGGTTTTCATAATTTGTTATCAACAAAGCTATGAAACATGCACTTTTACTAAATGGAATGGCCAGCTGTTTGCTTCATGCAGCAGCCACATGTTGCGATATTAAAATGGGTATTGCATCTGGGCATAGTGAAAACATGTTGTAATCAGATAAGAGATTACCATACATACCAGTATATATTTCAGAAGTAATCAATTCTTCCAAAAGGACACATCATCTCACAAAAAGATTTAGGAAATGATGGAATCATCACTATTCAATCAATAATAGAATGAGCCTTTGCCCGAGTCAGCCCCACATGAGTTTTGATTGGCCATGATAGTTGCAGCACTTGCAGGTTGAAGAAGATGAGGGTCTATAATTTCACTAATATAATTCATCATAATAGCTAATAGCCCTCATAACTTACCATTTTAAAGATATTTTCATTTTCAATACCACCCCAGGTTAAGTGGTCCTGCTAATTTGATATCATGCTGATGGGTACTACTGGATTGCTATGATGTTTGTAGGTCAAAGCGATTCTGTTAAGAAAGAGTACCATCATTTTACCTAAAGTTGGTTATTTTTACATTGTTTGGCTAATCCGAGCAATTTGTGCAAAAGTCATTGTCTGTATGAAACACTCAAGAACATATATATTTCAAAATATTTAATGTGTACGCTGATGTTTGGTAAACAACAGGAATAGTCATCTCAATTATGGCCAGTTTGTAAAAACCAGCAGCCATTATTAAAATATTTCACAATATACATGTTTTTTAATGTTTTCTACACAGAGTGGCTTATCCTCAATTTGTTCAGATCGCTTTGCTCTACCTGAGTATCATACACATTTATTAGCATCACCACTAAACTTGGGATGAATTCTGCCAAATGAATATATTGTGATATATAGAGCAGTGGAAAATAATGGTTGAGTTTTTTCTAAATATAATTATAGTTAAACCTACACAATACCGTCTTGGTTTGATAAGAGTCATGTTTATATAGGAGTATGGACATGCAGTCCACCAGTCTCATGAAAATTAATAGTAACTTTTTTAAATACTGCAGACCATAAATTTCACTAAAATATACATGTAGTTACTGCATGTACACCACACACCTAAAGTGACTGACACACATACATGTACATGCAGGGTTAACAATATTTGACATGTAAAGTATATATCTCCTGTGCCTATAGCATCAAACCAAACGGTTTACAGTACTTTTACTGATATTTTTGGAGTGGCACATATACATACATAAAAAAAATAAGTCAATTTAAAGGGACGAAATGAAAAATAAAATTGTACAACTCCATTCTATATTGCATTACAACATCCACGAATCTACAAAAACATCTGACAACATATGGTGGATGGCTATTTGTGATTAGTCACTGACTTCCATGTCGTTTATGTGTTTTTTCTCATGGCCAGTCTCGGATCATAAGACAAAGTTTTTCTGGGTCAGCAAACCAGATTCAAATGGGCTGTACTTTATGAAATTTAACAGCATTAAATAGTCATTGGTGATGTGATCATTTTCCCTTGATAAGTTGAAACATGAGGGAGTATTGCATAGCATTGCTACCTGCAGAATGTAGTTTGTATGGATTTATATCTGCATATCAACTGATGCTTGTATCTTTCTTCTAACTCACTCTGAACTCACAACGCAACAGAATTGCATTCGGAATTTTAAGCCCATAAAGCTAGACACTTTAGAATCAAGCTTGCCAAATAAGTTTCCATGAACCTCACGTGAACTCACTCAGTTGAACACAAGGAACGATAGTCAAGTTGGAAGATAATATGTATGTATGAAAGCCCTATATTTTTAATGTGTGGATTTATTATAACTGAAGGATTATTTTCAGTCTTTATTACTGGATATCACACCAATAACCAATAGACATGCATTTGTTAGTTTTGAACAGGACAATATATTTTAATATTACTGCAACTGCATCTTTCTTATGACTTGTTTTCTTACAAACTCCCAAATTTGAACCAGAAACAATTTAGGACAAATATACATCTACGTGTACATATACATATATCAGGATATAAATATATAGTCCGAGAGCCCATAAGGTTTTATTGTCGTCACTCTGACCAAAAGACCCACTCTGCTCATTTTGTGGCAAATTATATGTAATTTACGGAAACCAATTTCTTGCGAGTGGGAAACGCGGCGTTTGGGAGATATTTAACATAGAATGATGCCTGGGGCCTATACTATATAATACAATTTTTGTAATATCAGCCTTAATTTGTGATTTACTAATTTTGTAATACATATTTTGTGTTATATAGTATTCGACTGTATTTCTATCAGTGTATTTCTTTCATTGTAGATTGAAACTCAACATATGCCCAAAACTCTTTATATGCAAATACATTGACATGTAATGACTTATATGATCTTTTTGGCGAACCATCTATATATCGGGATTCACTTGACCGGAAAATCTTTGCATTTGGTGGAGAAAAAGGGGGCCTGAAAGTTTCATCTGTTCATGTTTTCATAGTACTCGAACGCTACAGCTTTGTAATATGTAAAAATTCGCAATACGGAATGATAAAGTACTGGCTAAGCGGGTTCTGTAGTACAGCAATAATAACATTTTAGTGAAAATTCAATATTAGATTACAAATGCACAGGCTACATTATTGATTTTTCACGACGATTATCCGTGCGGAAAATGGTGAGTGCGATTAGATGGGTACATGTTCTTTGTAATGCGGTCACAGAATCTCAATTGTTAACCCATTGAGATGGTTTACGCTCAATGGATTTGAAAGGAGATAGCCATGTCAGCGGCCTAGATTTTAATTATGAATGGAATTAAAGAGTTACAGTTGTCGGGCTTGGGCTCAAAACGTATATATATAAACGATCTTTGTGTGAAGGTACACGGATACGCGGTGAATCGGGAGTGGTGGCATTTCGTGTTGAAACAGTTACTGATAATTTCAGGCCAATGTTGCGTTAAGAATCAGTTGACCCCAAATATTTACCATGACATTATGTAACATATTTGAACCGCATGGCATTTGTGTGCTCAGAAGTTTGCGTTCACCTTGTGGTCTAAACAATTTAATTTGGCCAATAGTGCCGCACAGAATGTTCCATGAGTTAATTTTTAGAAAAAATCGGGGTCCCCCGATCCATAACTTACCAATGTAGTAGTGCGTGTTGGTTATAACCAAATGTCATATGTTTACGTAAATTCAGCCGCTTAGTTGGATATAAATGGAAGGTACTGAGAATTAGGTATAGTTTAAGTAGATGGTGCTATATATATGTTTTAAAATCGAGGTTGGGTGTACTCGAAGACCCTGGACGAGGGAGTGTTGGTCCACATTGGAATTTCCAAATGAACACCCATCCTTTACACAGGTCGTAAATACCAAGTCCGAGAACAGCCATCGCACCCCCATCATGGGTTGAATTTTTCCAGCTGCATGTTACCTCAAACTGTTCAACTATTAAGGTCTAGATGTTGCCACTAATATTTCAGCCAGACAAAGCTATATATAGCTAGACAAATTAGGTTCCATCCTTGGTAATATTGCTATATAAAGTTGATGTGGCCATTTGAACGGCAACCGATGTGTGTGTTTGCCGACCTTTTTCGACAAACCGGTAATAAACATGTAACATAAAACATCTGAATATGGTAAGTATTCCACACGATACTGAAAAAATTACTTTTCATCGTGCGCAATTGTGGTCAAAATAACCCAAGTATCGGAAACTAGTCACACATAATGTACCTTTATTCATCAACTAAAAACTAAATCACTCACCAACTGACACAAATGCATTGCCATATCATTCGCATATATCATTAGAGTAATTTCCCTTGACATAATCACAAATGTTTGGATATGCGTTCAACGAACGGTGGTCGATAGTACTCGATTTGCCGTCTTTTTGTGATTTACAAGAAATCACGTTCGCTGTTAGATTACAGTGGTCCATAGTACTCGACACCTTCTGTACGGCTCAAATAAGCCTGCTATTACAAAAATTGTATTCTATAGTATAGGCCCCAGGTGAGAGCGAAAAATGTTACTTAAATGTTGGGGGAGGGTTAGAAATTTCGAATGTATGCAACATATGTAATGTCAGCTAACACGTTATATATACCATTTTGTCGGCAATAAGTCATTCTATCTAGTGAATAAACACAGAATTAGAATTTCAGCCACTGACCTCGAGTACGAGAGGTCAAAGGTCAAATATATTTTGAAACGCCATTTTTTTAAATGTCAAATTGGAAAGTTAGCTTAAGAAATTTTATAATCATCCGTTCTAGTATACTTTTGAACTTTACACTATACCAGATTCGGATTTGTGGAAAGAAAATTAACATCGCCGTTATAGTAAAGATGATGTCACATGCGGTCATGTTGTCCGTTCGATACGTTATGGTAATATACAACTCTTACAAATTAGCCAAAAATCCGACACAAAAATACAATATGGCGACCAAGATGGCCGCCGAAATGTGAAAATTTGCTATTTTTCGGACATTTCACCACCTTTCGTTTGTCTATGTTGGAAAATATTGGCTTCTTAACGCGATTTGATACATTTATCGTATAGAAGAGAATTATTGGCGAACACATGGGGATAATAATATACATTCCTTGCTGGAAAGTTTTGTCCTATATCATGTTTTCCCAAATGCCGGTATAATTCGGTCAAAGCCAAAACGACGATAATAACGCAATGGCTGTTTCGAATCATCAATGAATGTTATTGCTATCACAACAAAACACACGCGTACATATGTGAAGAAGATACCAGAACTAGGCTTCCTCTTATACCTGAGTTGAGAAATATTCACCCAAATCCAAGATGGCGGCCAAAATGGCCACAAGAAATAGAAAAATTGCCGAAAATCGCTGATTTGAACATCATTGACAGCTATTGTCACGACAACTCCACACATATTGTGAGTTGGGAAGACTGAGTCAAAGAACTGCGCTTATATTGCATCCAAATAAAAGTCGCCCAAATTCAAAATGGCGCCTACAATGGTGGACAGATTTAGAAAATCACCGAAAATCTATCATATTCACGTCATTTGGCATTATTGTCAAGACAACGCTACCCATGCTTACAGCCGAGTTGGAAATACTGTGATAAAGTAATTATCTTGGATTTGATGAAGGATTTTTTTCCAAATCGAAGGTGGCGGCCAAAATTGCGTCCGAGATTTGAAAACAAGCTTACATTCCTTTACTTTCATACTATGTCAAAGCAGTTGAAATATTTGAACATGATAAATTCTTATTATTCAGCTATGAAAATAAAACCGATATTATAGAACCACATCCATCTGCCAATGTAGTTGTTGCATCATTTGCCACAGCATATGCACGCTTGGAGTTGTGTAAAGTTTTAGAAAAACTCCAAGATAGGGTGTTGTATTTCGACACCGATAGCTGCATGTATATTTTCGATCCAGAAAAAGAAAATATCAAAAATGAAGACAGCTACCTTGGTAAATGGACTGATGAACATCCGGATGCTAAAATCATAAAATTTGTAGGGTTAGGACCAACAAATTATGGATATCAGTGCGTGAAAGATGGTGACATAAAATCGATATGTAAGGTCAAGTGTATCACTCTGGATTATAAAACTAAACAGCGAGTAAATTTTCATTCAATGGTTGAATGTGTTAATGACCGGTCAAACTTTCAACGTGTCATAAACTATCCATGCAGAATTAAACGCACAAAGAACCGAGAAGTAATTAGTGAAGAGCAAACAAAAACATTCCGATCTGTGTACAACAAACGACTTGTTGTGGGTGAATACAACACAATTCCTTATGGATGGAATTAATGTGTTACCAGCAGAGATGCTTTTGAAAATTTATAATAACTTGATCGAAATGACAAAAATGGATCAAGAAATCAAACGAGAACTTAAACAAACTTGGTTTTTGAGGGAAAGTAAAATTATGGTGCAGACATTGCTGAACAGACATTTCTCTGAGGGGCAGAGTCGATTGGTATGTTTGATTGAGAGATCAGAATTTGAAACTGATTTCTTACTGGATATATTGGATCAATTGTTTTCAGATTATTGGATATTTCATGGTGTTCCTAAAAACAAAATAAACGAAATTCGTGAATTAGTTGAAAATAATTTTACTCGTTTTGCTGAATATCAAGACAGGATTCTCAATGAAAAAACTTTAAAATTCGAAGAGGTGACAAGAATATATGGATACATTATTCTCCGAGAACTATGTCCAATTTTCACTGCTGTAAAGTTATTTGAAAAAAATGTGTCTTTAGATTATATTGTAAAAACCACTAGACCTATTTCAGACTTAGATAAATAAACTCATATTGACATTTGGAATAATCTGGAGTTATGGTGATTCTTCATTAAAAATAAAAAAGGTTGATTCTGAACAGTCCTAATCAGTCTTATATGATCTGTCTCAGGGTAAAGATGAACGAATCATTGTTGTTCAAACATCCCTGTAACATTTTCATATCAGGACCAAGTGGTTGTGGTAAAACAGAATTTGTTAAGAAATTAATCGAATATAAAGATGACTTGTTCAAACCTGTTTCATACAAAGTCGTTTGGTGTTACAAAGGATGGCAAAATACCTATAGTCAGATGCAAGAATTTCACAATATTCAATTTATAAATGGAATACCGGATGATGACAATGAACTTGTCGATGACACAGACTTACCGCACCTCGTCGTTTTTGACGACATGTTAGGTGATAAAGATGATGAAAAAATTATGTTGTGGTTTACAAGAAAAGGACATTAACAGAAATACATCTGTTATTTACATAACCCAAAACATGTTTCAGAAATCTAAAGAGTTTGAATGCACATTAAATGGTACTATTTCAAAGTGTGCGTGATAAAGGTCACATAAAAATTCTTGCCTCTCAAATGCAAATACCTCATTTAGTGCAAGCATATGATGATGCAACTTCAACCAATCATGGTTATTTACTACTCGATTTTCACCCAAAAACGGATAAATCGTTGAGACTTAGAACTGATATTTTCCATCGCTGGCTCACAAATGACGATCGAGGTGCGGTAATATATAAATATAAAGATAAGTGTATCAACATAATATTTTCATTTCCAATCATGGAGTCGCATGAAGCAGTCTTGAGTGTATTTTCAACTACAGCTAAATTAATACTTGATGATCACTTAAAGCTTCCAAAGCAGACACGAATATTCCTGCAAAAACACAAAAAAGAGCTGAAGAAAATAGCTGACAGTAGAACTCATATCGATTCAAAAAAGAAAAAACTTTTAAAAATTGGTGGAGGTGGAGTTCTCGGTAGAGTTTTGATCAGAAGTCTTCTCAGACAAAAAGAAACTAAATCAATTGCACGAGTTAGATCAAATAGAGTAAATGCTACTAGAGTAAATTCTACAATTGCACAGCGAGCTATTCCAGCTAGAGTAAATTCTACTGAATTAAATTCTACATTTGCTAGATTTCCACCACTCAACGATAATGGTCCGCAACCAATTCCATTAGTTCAAGAAGCAGAACATTACCCGTTGGTTCAACGATACTCAAAAATTATGAATCTTTCAAAACCATCAAAATTAGCTTTGATGGCATTTGATCGTAATTTTAATAAAGGTAAAAGTAAAAAGTAATTCAGTCATTTGACATTCAACTGTTGAAGAGTAAAGATGGCGAAAAAAACTCCACTGATTAAAAAATATGGTAGTTTTGTAATGGCGATGAATCAGGCACCAACTCGTTTTCGAAAAAAATGATAAAAGATGCCCCAAAGAAAGTGATTGATTGCATGTCAGAATGCTGTAAAAAAAAATTAAAAGGCAATGTAAAACTAACAGAAGCTCAGAAGCGCAAACTTCGTCTGAGGTGTGTAAACACCTCAAAGAACTTGCCAGTAAATCAACATCTTTGAAACGAAAAAAAAAAATTTTAAACCACAAAGGAGGTTTTTTACCACTTCTTATGCTAACACCGTTGCTTGGTAAAGCAGTCGCTGGAATACTTCGCGGTTAAACCAGGGGGGGGGGGGGTCGGAAAAAAAATTCAGGCACGTATGGCATTTTTTCCCTTTCGATCATTTTTTGTACCCACCCACCCCCACCGCCAATTTTTTTTCCGTTTTCGGCAGTTTTTTTCCGACCATTTTTTGACACCCACCCCCCCTTTTAACACTAAAACAGAGATTTGCTGGGGGAAATTCACTGTAAACAGCTGTATATGAACTTCTGTGCATACTATTTATCATGGATGTTAACATGGACATGTAAATAGGAATGAGTCATTTTGAAGTCATTCGGCCAAAAAAACATGGCCGCCAGCGGCCATCTTGGATTTCAAAATTTGCAACAAAATACAACACGATAACTGCCTGCAGTCAGTTTACCAGTTAGAATTACATTATTTCTCTCATTCAAAGTGGTTTTGAAGCCCAACTCATTGCCAAAACACTAAAAAATAAGCAGGAATGTTTTTTTTTAGTTGCGGAAAAAATTGCTTGTTTGTGGCTTTGACCACCCACACACCCCGGCATACGTGCCGGAATTTTTTTTTCACCCCCCCCCCCTGGTTAAACATGAAGAAAATGGTCACTGTTCCCTTCAAAATGTTGGATGACATTAAAAAATAGAGAATGAGTCTAACTAATCCGAAATTACAAATGTTTCAAAACTAAGCAGATAATTGAATTCAGTTTCTGATCAAACTTTGTCAGAATATGAGAAGGTACAATTATATGGTACAACTTTGCACAAATTGAAAACTTCTCAAAAATCAGTTAGAGCTATTTCAATCTCGAAAACAGAACAATCATTTAATCATTACAGGAATGTGCTAGAAAGTATTCCGTTAAAGACGAGAAAAAAACATCCGCAAATGAAGTTTGATGAACATGGACAATTAACACATGGTGAAAAAGTTATTAGAGGATCAAATATTGTTGATCTCCTCAATGATATTGTACGACAAAGAAAAGGTTTCGAACCAACAGGTTGGGAAACCTTTTCACGAGGATTTAGCGAACTGGATGTACCTCAAGATTTTGTAGGGAACAGAAACCGTTGACTGGATTAAAAAACATTTGAAAGATGATTCAGATGATGATTTTGAAACTCCGGTACAAAGCGTAAAACCAAAACGATTTGATTCTCATCGATTCACACCAATGAAAGGTATAAAAGCAAGACATTCGAAAACTAAAATAGCAGATAGGTTAACACCAAAGGGTATTAAAACAGAACAAACACAATGGGATCCATACTAGGTGAACAGTTATCTAAAAATTTCTATAATCCAAAGAAAGTTGGAAGTTATGGCGCTGTAAAGAAGCTTTTTGATGAAGCGAAAAAGCAAAATAAAAAATTAAACTCATAGAAGTGAAGAAATGGTTTCAAGGCCAGTCGACATATACTTTACACAAACCAATAATTCAAAAATTTCAACGTAGAAAGACTGTTGTAGCTGGAATTGATATTCAATGGCAGGCAGATTTAGCTGATCTTCAGAATTTGAAAAAAACATAATGATAATTACAGATATCTGTTGTGTGTGATGGACGTTTTTTCAAAATTTGCGTGGGTACTGCCAATCCACGATAAATCTGGACAAACTTTGATCGAATCATTCAGGAAAATTTTGAAATCTTCAAAACGTAAACCAAAATCGTTTCAAGCTGATAAAGGTTCTGAATTCAAAAATGAAAAGTTTTTGAAATTTCTGCGATCAGAAAGCATTCATTTCTTCATAACTGAGAATCCAGAGACTAAAGCAAGTATTGCTGAGCGATTTCAAGGAACTTTAAAAACTCGTATGTGGAGGTATTTCACAAACAATAAAACTTCAAGATATATTTATGTTTTACAGCCCCTAGTCGATTCTTACAACAATAGTTATCACCGTAGCATAAAATCGAAACCGTCGGAAGTTACTTTGAAAACTGAAGCTGAAATTTCCAAAAATCTATATGAAACAGAAAATAAAAAAGGAAAATCTACACTGAAAGTGGGTGACTTGGTTCGTATCAACAAAACCAAAAGAACATTTGAAAAGGGTTATTTACCAAACTGGACTCGTGAAATTTTCAAAGTTGATAAAATTTGTAAAACTAATCCAATGACATACAAAGTTTCTGATTTTGATGGTGAAGAGATTGATGGATCATTCTACAGACATGAAATCCAACCTATAAAAGATAGTAAGGTGTATGAAATAGAATCAGTTATTGATAGAAGAACGAGGAGAGTGTGTGGTAAAACAGTAAAATAATGAAAGTTCATTGGCTTGGATACCCAAACAGTTTGAAAGTTGGATCCCAGCTTCAAATTTAGTATAAAACAGAATTTATCATGTCACAAAATCATTCAGATTCAATTAATCTTGATGAACCATCACAATTTCAGTTCTGTGGTGAAAAAGTTGCTAAGAACCAAGTCACCTACTTCACGCAGATAATTATTATTTATATCATAATAATTACATCTATTGTACACATTAGTATCCAGAGCGCAAACAAAGAATTGTGGCTTATTATTGTAAGTAGCTCTCTAGGTTATATTCTACCAACACCTGGACTGAAATTATTGAAATGAATTCATTCTACATAACTCTCATGAGTGATAGTTCAATGTCACTTTACCCAGCCAACTCACAATGTTGTTTCACAGTGAAATTACTAAAAACCATACATATTGATAAAGAGCTATGGGAAGTTGCAATGGTTTTACCATCAGAAACATACAAGATTATTGGAGATGCGTGCATAATAAAAATAAAAACTTCTGTTACAAGAGTTTTACAATACCTGCACAAGTTACCAATAAGTGATGTAGTAATTTCAAAACCAGAAAATGGTATAGAATTAAAAATACCAGCAGGAGCATATTCTGGTGCAGCACATTTGACAGATACAATTCAAGGTGTAATTGATAGTACAGTAAGCAGATTGATTCCAGAACTGGAATTCGAATTCGGATATTCCAAAGCACAACAACGAGTTAACATTTCAACCAATAGCTATACCAAAGTAGGTCTTGTACTCCCCAGAGCTCTTTTGGATAAACTTGGTTACAGAACAGAATCAGAGAGTGTTACATTTGCTACTCCTTCGATAACATTTCCATATGCAGTTGATTTAAATGCGGAGCATAATCAATTGTTAATTGTTTGTTTATTCTGACATTGCTGATTATACAATTGTTAGTGATGTTGAGGCACCGATATTACGAGTGACATCATTCGAGAGTAAAAGAATACACAATGGTCAACATATTAAACTTACATTATGTACCAGTATCAAAGTCTAACTTTGATACCATAAATGTGTATATATCTGGTGATACTGGCAAACCAATTCAGTTTGTTGGGTGGAAAGTCTATGGTAAAGTTGCATTTCCGACGCCGAAGTAATTTGTATTTATGATGATCCCCGTGTATAGAGGCGTACCTAGACAGTATGGGAATGGAATTGGTTCACTATTCAAATCTGCAATGAGATCAGTAGTACCGTTTCTAAAACCTATTGGTCAGATTGCTAAACAACAAGCATTCAAGTATGAATTTGCTGCAGTCGAAGATATCATTCATCGTGGTAACAGTTCGAAAGAAGTATTTTTGAAACAAGGTAAAGAAGCATTGAAATCTTTTGGTAGGGAAACAATAAAGAAAATATCAACACCAAAACGCATAAATAGATCACCGCGGTCTTTGAAAAAATCATTCTTCTCACAAATGAGTTAGAAGTAAGTCGATTGAAACACCTGTAAAGAAATCAAAACGATCTCTCGATATATTTGATTAATCATGATGATGCAAAATGGATCATGCGAATGCAGCAAGTACGAGTTAGATGCTTATGATGTTCCACCAACAATGACAACAATGTTGGAATCACAATGGATAGAACATCACCCGATTAGCTCTTTGAATAATTCTGCACCGTTAGAATTCGTAATTCCGCCTCAAACTGACAAATGGACAGATGTAAACCAATCATATTTGTACTTGAAATTCAAAATCACAAAAGCTGATGGAACAAACTTGGTTGATGCTACTGAAATTGCGCCTGTTAACAACTTTTTCCATAGCATGTTCAGTAGTATCGATATTTACCTAAATAACAAACTTGTAATGGCGAACGGAGATACCTATCCTTATCGAGCCTACATGGAAAATCTCATGGCTTATTCTGGTGAATGTAAAGAAAATCAACTTGCCGCACTAGAAATGTGGTATCCAGATACCGCTAAACAGTTAACCGAAAACACGAAAGCTGGTGGTAATGATGGATTGAAATCTCGCCACGCAATCATAGCAGGTAGTACAACGGTATAATTGTGTGGTCGTTTTCACACAGATATATTTCTACAAGAGAAATACTTACCAAATGGAATTGAGATAATAATTCGTCTCAATAGAGCGAATCCAAAATTCTCTTTAATTGGTCAAGACGACGGAAAAATTGTGTTTGAAACGGCAGTTTTAAATGTTTGTACAATCACGCTGATGCCAGTAGTAGCAAATAACTTGAACCAAACAATAATACAGAGAAAGATAAAAATACCGATTAGAAGAGTTGAAGTAAAAACATTCACTATTGGTGCAAGGCTTAGATAAAAAATTGAAGATCACCTTTTTCAAGGACAATTGCCAAAGAGACTTTTCATAGGCTTGGTATCAAACAAAGATATGAATGGCGATATTGAAACGAACCCATTCCATGTCCAACACTTCAATCTGAATAAGCTTGAAGTTAGTCAGGACGGGAATACCATTCATAACCGACCATTTGAACCAAACTTTGCATCACAACAATACCTAAGTTCTTATTTATCACACTATCAGTCTTCGGGTATGTTTGGACAAAACAAGTCCTTTGGTTTGAATCTCGAACAATACATGAATGGTTATTGTTTCTGGTGTTACGACCTCACACCTGACCAAGGAGCATATGAAGGACATTTTCATCCTATAAAAACCGGTAACATAAGGTTAGAGCTCCAGTTTGCTGCAGCTCTAGCTTCATTGATCAACGTGATAGTCTATGCTGAGTTTGATAATCAAATTGAAATCAACAGTTTGCGAGAAATAATAACAGATTATTAAAAGCATGGATGGATTGCATTTGCAGGAAAAATTGAGACTGCAAGTTGGAGGACTCAATTTCATTCCATATTGTGTTCCTATCCTTGACAAAGTTCGGAAAACTTTCGAGAAATGTTTCGTTCTTGAAATACAAAATCAAATTTCAAAAGAAGTGACACTCAAGTGTGAATGATGTAAAATAGATCATCCAAGTCAGACACGACATTTACTTTGTCTTTGGACTCCACCTATACAATGAGTAGATATGTTCATTGATATAGCACTACTTAAATTGAACATCTACCAAGTTATAGAACAATGGTATCCAGAAATAGAATCATTTACACCACAAGAGAAATTTGAGCCATTCAAACTTTGGAAAGATATAAAGGAAGTTGTTCATGCAAACTGTAACGAATTTAATTCGATTGTTGTTGTCTTGTGGTGTGAAAAAGTTAAAAAAAATACTACGAAGATGAACACTAGCGAACTTCAGCATATACTAGACAAATCACCCTACCTTTGTTTATTGTATGGTGTGGTGTGTGCAAAAGATCAGTTACCACACGATAAACTTCATCATGTAAAAGCATACATAGTAAATACACACACGTCAGGAAAACCAGGAGAACACTGGGTTGCAATTTTCTTCAATGGAAACATTGCAACATATTTCGATTCCTTTGGGATACCAGTTATTGATAAATATATCAAATCATTTATTCAAAGAAATTCGATCGAATGTAGAATAAACGTTGGGCGGTTTCAACATCACGGTACAAACGTGTGCGGTATCTACTGCATATTTGCTTTATATTTCTTGAAAAGCGGAATGGTATAAAAGTATTAGTTGAAATGAATTTTGATGGTGACTACTTCAAAAATGATAGAAAAGTATTTGATTGGTTTCATAGAAACTATGAGCCCTTACGAAAAGGATCAGAAACATTACCCAAAACATGTATTTCACAAACTTGTAAGACTTACTGTGAATTTCATTATTGATGAAATGTGTTCATTGCCAATTATTTAAACATGTTAAACTCATAATCAATTGTAAATATGTTGATTGTTAATTATTGATGAAATGTATTACCAAATGTAAAATATATTCATTGAATTACCAATTATTGATTGTAAATATGATAATTGCATGATCAGCTGTAAATATGTTGATTATTAATTCAAAAATAAAAGTTATGTTGTTGAAAAATAGTGTCTGTTTTTACTGATCGTCTTCGGCAATGTCGATGAAGATCTTAATTCACCAAAAAAAAGTAACACATTTGAAATGACGTTCGGGAAAATTGTTAGAAAAACACAACGACTTCGTCAACGACGTCCGCGCGTTTTACATATAATAAATCCCATTTAGAGTATATAATTTCTCCAGAATGGAATACGCTATTACTGATCTTGGATCTTATGTCAGAGCCATCCGTGTATCGGCCCCGAGGGACATTGTGGTGTGGAAGATCCTTTCCTGGGCAGTGTATGGTACAGGTGAAAATTTCTTTGAACTTTTCACTCTTGTCTGCACAGCGTGGGCTTTCAACCCTACACTGTTCAACGGATACGAGATACAGTACATCGAATGGCTTGGCACAACAGATCTCTTACTCAAGATAGCAGCAACCCTTCTACATAGAAAGATAAGGTTTTGGAGAGAGACAAAGAAAAAAAGATTAGACGTATACCCATTGAATGATGTGAGTGTACCGAAAGGTATATTCCCATCTCTCATCGAGGGTACCCATGTGTTTCGGGGGTTGGACCAAGAGGATGGATTTGAGTTCATAAAGACCCCTTATCCACTTTTCTTGTGATCTGACATAAAACGGCCCTTTTCAGAACCACCCAAAACCTGCTATCAGATGGTTCTTACATGTACATTTCACAGCGCTAGCGTCTTCGAATTTATTCGAAGACTTTGATGATGATGATTGTTTATTTGTATAATATTTACAAGCTTATGACAATGGTGATAATAACAAACAAAAATGATATTATACAGAAGCGACATGGCCCAGATGGGCCGTCTTCCTGTCGTTCCTACGTATACGAACATGAAGTGGCAACTAATGAAGTGAAATGATAATGAAAAGGATAGAATGTAGTTCATAATAGACAAACACGGTATCCAAACCACTTATGGGATGCATCTACATGTATGTGTTAATACGTATGTATTGGTTGTTTTCATGGTCTTATAATAAATTTGTCACTAATGATGGGGTATGGCCGGGGCTGTTTTAATTCTTCATTGGTTAAGAAAATAATGGCTTCCGATTATCAAATGCATTGAATGATCGTTGTTGCTGAAATCAGTATTTGTTTCAGGTTATCGAGGAATTCATATATCGATATGTAGGAAGCAGTTTATCGTTTCGTCCCGCCAAAATGTTAAGGTGAACATACCAGACTGCATTACAGTTACTACAATGATGGGGGGATTAGGGGTCAATGCTATATTAAGCCACTTTACAGTCTTGACAAAATGAGTTGTTGCAATTAACTTTTGTTGCATATTGCAATAAATATTTATTTTTCAATTCTTTTTTTAATCTATTTCGAAATCTGATATTTTTCAGATTTTTATCCAATAAGTTCCATATGCACGGAAACGCGTGTTTGGGTAGTATAGAAGTAAATGTCGTTCTCGGGGTTAATGCTTTCAACTTGCCAGCTTGTCGAGTATTAGCAGTTATATATTCAAACGAATTATCAAATGATTTCGGAAGTTTTCCTTTTGTCCAATCAAATACAAAAGTGACCGATTGTAACCGATACATGTCATAAAATTTTAGAATCTTTTCTTTGCGAACTATTGGCTCTGTGTGGCTTCTATACGTTATGTTTGCCATGATACGGATGGCTTTTTTCTGTTGTTTGAAGAGAGTATTTCCAGTGTCAGCATGACCCCAAATTGGCAACCCATATATGAGATGACTGTGGATTAGAGAAAAGTATTAAGTTTTCAAACAGTTTTTGGGAAGTATACGTTTAACCTTATTGATGCAGTACATTTCATTGGATATCCGTGTTTTTACCATTGATATGTGATTTTTGAAGGTGAGATTTTCATCAATATTAATTCCGAGGAATTTCATACATTGTTCCGGTCTAACGTTTCCAATTCGTGTTAGTGGCTCGTTGTTCAGTTTTATTTTAAGAATATTCTATTTAAAGTCATTATTAGTTGGATGTAGTAACATGTACTTACTTTTTGTTATATTAATAACCAATTTATTGCTACAGCACCAATTGTGAACTTTTTTCAATTCTGAATTAACTTGTTTTTCAATTTGGCGGTGGTCATTACCAGAAATATGGAGGGTTGTGTCGTCTGCAAATGAAAGTATGTTCAAACACGTGCTATTGGGCATATCGTTGACGTATATATGAGAATAAGTAGCGGTCCTAAAATATATCCTTGAGGCACCCCACAGCTAATATTGAGCATATTTGATTTTTCATGTTCGATTTCAACATATTGCTGTCTACCCTCTAAGTAACTCGTGAACCATTTCTTGGTTATGCCCCTGATACCATAATGGTCAAGCTATTGTAGGAGTATTTCATGACTGATTGTGTCAAAAGCCTTTAAAAGGTCAATAAAGATTGCTAATGTAGAGTCTCGTGTCTTTTTGTCGTTATTTTCGGCAATATGATGTAATAAATGAAGTAATGGGTGGGTGGTTGAGTGGTTTGCTCTAAATCCAAATTGGTTTTCGTCGAGGATATCAAATTCTTTTTAAGAACGAGTTTAAACGTTTGTGCATAAGTTTTTCCATAATTTTAGAGAAAGCGGGAAGAATACTGATTGGTCTATAATTTTCAATATTTTCACGGGCACTATTTTTGTATATTGGTACTACTCTGGAGATTTTCATTTATTTTAGGAACGACGCCTTGTTTGAAAGATAAATTTATTATGTACGAAAGCGCGTTTGCTTTTTCATGTATAGTACTTTTCATTAGCTTCGTTGATATATTAAAAACGTCTACACAGCTTTTATTGGACATTTTGGTGCACGTATCTACAATCTCCGACAATGATGTTTCTGAGAGAAAGAATTTTTTATTTTTTTTCAGACATATAATCAAGAGGATGTATATCCTGAATTTTCTCTACTTTATTAGCTGTATTCTGACATATTGTTGCGAAATATTCGTTAAATGATTGCGCACTAGTTGCCAGATCTGAAATTGTTCTGTTTCTAAATTTTATATTTTTTGGAAGACTATGTGAACATGTTGATAATTTAAGAGCATCTTTTAATATGGTCCATGTTCGTCTCATGTTATTTCTATTTTCTTCAAGAATTGAGTTATAGTACTGGTTTTTGCTCTTCCTCTTCAGTTGGTTGAATATTTTACAATATGCTTTAGATTTATCTATAGTGATTGTCGATGGCTCTGCTATATTTTTAGTGAATAGCTTACTTTTATTCAATGATGATTGCAATAAGCTGTTTGTAATCCAAGGTTCTCTTTTGATATATTTTTTCCTTTGTTCGGTGTATCTGAAAGGGAAGGCTTGCTCATACGCTGATATATACTGTTCTATAAATTTTTCATACGCTTGTTCTGCTGAATTGCAGCCAAAAACTGAGTCAAATGATAGACTGCCTAGGATTTCTTTAAATGAATTTATATATTTTTTTCATTAATTATTCGAATGGGTTCTAGGGATTGTTGTGCTGAGTTAATATAATTTTGATGTAATTCATTTTCAATGTAGTACGTTGCAAAATGATCAGAGACATCTGATAATATAATTCCGCAGTCATATTTCCACTTCGAGTTCGTATGGATATGGTCAATTAATGTTGCTGAGTAGTCCGTGACCCGGGTAGGTTTTGTGATCACAGGGAGGTAACCCCGCTCAAATATGTTATCTATAAAATCGCCGGTTTTCGTATAGTTATCAGAGTTTAGTAGGTCAATGTTGAAGTCCCCAATCAAATATGCTTTAGTGTGCGATTCATTGAGTTTTACCATTATGGCATCTATATAAGTCATCTGCTCTTGGGGGTGTGTTAGGTCTGTATATTACTCCTACCACATATGAGGTTTTTTTGTTAGGATTAATTTCAACAAATAGCGTTTCTGCGACGTGTGGTATAAATATAGATAAGTCAGGTCTATTTCTAAATGTTATGCCATTTTTTATAAATAATCCAACCCCACCTCTACCATCGTCGTTATCTGGACGCGTTGCGTATTCGATAGGTTGATACCCGGGTAATATATATGTTTCCTTGATCCGGAATATTTCAGATAGGGCTATGACGTCGAAGATATTGTCGTTGTTTTGGATATTACATAATAAGTCTTTGAATGAATCCCAGTTCGCATTTAGACTTCGGCAGTTAAGACCTAATAATGAGGTGCCTTTCTTTGATTGTTTTTTATTGGTTCGGAATTGAGTGGGTGCATAATAATAACAAGAGTGTTTCATGAGTTCGTATGGGTCGATTTTTTCATCACAGTCATCTCTCCCATATCTATTTGTGAAGTCATATTTTTTACCAGCCTGGAGTTCACCAAGATTTATTTCACCGATCATGATATTTATTGTTTTCCTTTTTTGAGTTATTACTAAAGCCCAATTTTTGACGTTCTAGAATTATGGAGAGGCGTTCGAGCATAATTAGACATAGGTGGTTTGGATATTCAATATCAAATACATTCTGGATAAACATAAATAGAATTTATAAATATATTGGTGGGAAAGCATTGCATTCGTTTGGTCCATTGTATTAAAATAAATCAAATATTTTGGATTTTAGCTACATTACTGGTGTCTATGTAATATAGTCCGCTCATATATATGTTTATAAACCGGTTCACACCCCTCGGCCAATCAAATTGCTCCAATTCATGAACAGTATTTCTTGTATGAATCTATTTCAACGGGGCCAAAATACAGACTTGAGCTAAATATCACACATAAATTGACATTAATTGGATAGTAAGCTGAAAGGAGATCGGAGCGGTAGGTGTGAAATTCTAACAATGCGCCATGATAATGATCGCACCAGTCACTCGGGAAGTTAAAACACGGATCATTCCATTATTAGCGGACATACCTGTTTAGGGGTGGTCTGCAGGGGTGGGGGCCCAACACTTTCGGTTGAATATGTTATGGTTTGTCGGGAGGGGCGGGTGACTGGGAGTAAACTGAACGAGATCCAAACCTGTTTCGAATGTATAATCCACAATAATCACTTAATGATATTTTGAATGGTACATTGCGAAAAGTTCACATACTGTTCACATATACATGCATGTGCGCGGAAAATACAGGCACTATACACAAGTTTGCTTACGTCTTTTGTTATGAATTCCGGTGATATTTCATCACACAAACTTTATGCAATGTGGAATAGTTTCATTTCCGAGTCCGAACACAACCGACACATTGTCTCCTGTGTTCTGAACGATAATTCCATTATGGCAACAAGGTGAAAAATAACCTAAACAGCTGAAACAGTTTATTGTCACAAGAAATAAATTTTTTCATCAAGAAACACGTTATCAGTATAAAGCGTTCTCAAATTCGGACACAAAATGGTTTATCAATGCTGATATATAATGCAGACGCATGCAAGTGAGCCGATTGTCAACGGACATTTGACTGATTATTCAACAGGAGTAGCGAACACCACAATCCATTCAATTGACTTTTGTTTAGGTAATCATCGAATATAATGTGACTCAATTTTGTTTGCCTTGGGGTGTGAACCGTTTTATAAATATGCCATAACCCCCTTGGGTGTCTGTTCAAGGAATACAGACCGTAGCCGCTTGGCGGCTTTGGTCTATATTCCTTGTACAGACACCCAAGTGGGTTATAACCTATACTTATAAAGTATAGTTATTTACTATAATGACATGTGTGGGGAAGTATATCCTTATCACATGGTTAAGTTTCTTTTGTTATTTATTTATTATAAATTTTGAGATTCATTTGATTACTATTTATTTTCGTAATGGGTTAAAATTTATCAAACGAATGGTATATTCCAGTATTCCAACTATAAACGTGTAGATCAAGGTAAACGTGTGTCCTGCAACAGCACCGCCATGTCAGTGACCCATATATAAAATATCGCCAAAACACGCAGAATGAATATAAATCCGAAGGAATATTATACCATAATTCATGTATATATATAATGCTAATTCCAGTGTTGTCAGATCGGAACACCGACATAACAATTCCCTGACAGGACAACCTTTACCTGGTTTGAAGAATTAAAGATGGTCTATCTCTTCGCGGTGTTTCTTATTACATCTGTGAGACAGTTTTAGAACAGAAATTCGGGCGAAAATGTTCGGAGTACTCGAAGAGTGTAGTACGATGGATAACTCTATCTTGTTAGAATCCTCAATTACGGATTTTTTATTTAAAATTTTTGTTGTTGTATTTGTGGCATGGAAGAGATAGACCATTCCTGCAATAAATGATTGTATATACTAAAAACAATATAGGTATAATCAATACAATAACAATAATAACATAAGTCGAGAGGATAGGGACGTCCATACGCCGGCAAGTCCGCATGCACGGCACGCCATCGCGGGCACTCCGCCACAGAAAACCGAACGGCGCCAGACAAAGAACGGACACACGCACACAACATGCAAACCCACCAAAGTAAAAGACATGAGAAGCAAACCCCATGTAGCTCCACCTGCAACGGCGCTACCGGAACATGCCCTCAAACACATGCATGATTTATTCTTGCGAGATAATTGTACGCTATTTACAGGCAAATTCCGGCAGCACCACCACAGACCAAACCACCGAGATCACACCTCACACGCAGTTAGCCACGATATAGATGGGTCCCGTGTGCATGCCCCCGCCCCAATCCCGATACCATACCGTTCTTCACGACAAAACTCCCGCGAGACCATACCGCGCTAACCCTCCAGCGCATGAACGTAGGCATAATTATGTGCAATCAAATGGTTGACACTATATCTATTTTTTTCTCACACCTGTATATGGACAATATTCCTTAAAGGTACTCAAACCGACCAGACGCCCCCAACCCACTACATCCCTCCGGTCCCGGAGGCAAAAAATATCCGATTCGAGCCGAGGAATCCACACATCAAAGCCCAGGACGACCATACATCGACGCCCAAAGCCCGCGACCCCACTGCCCGCGTGGCAGAACACGCCGGCCAAACGGACGGCCCCGCAGTCAAAGATGAATAACTCCAAAATCAAGTGGCTATTATTACCACCTGACTTGGAGCCATCCATCCCCATCCGCAAGACCGCCCGTCCGACAGGCAAGCTCCGCCCCACAAACAATAGAGATCGCAAAACCCCAAACATCGACATCCAATCACTCCGAGCTTTTGTTAAAATGCACTGGTAAAGCAGCACACTTTACTAATGCTTCTATTTTTGTTCGGTATTATTCTAAGTTCAGTGTGTCCAGCGAAGGGGAACGCCCTTCGCTTACCACACTGCCATTAGAATCCGAGAAAAAAACGATATGTTAGTAAATTATGCTCTTTTCTGTAAAAAAAAACACCATATTTCTACGAATAAAGCACCGATTGGACTCGAGAAAATTTTATATGTACCATTTTACCATGATCTCATAACATATTTCACTGAAAGGTCACTTCTACGAGTACATTTTACAACGTTAGCGTCTTCGAATCTAATCGATGACTTTCCCTTTTGTTAAAAATGCACTGGTGAAGCAGCACAATATACTAATGCTTCCAAATTTTGCTCGGTGTTATTCTAAGTTCAGTGTGTCCAGCGAAGGGGAACGCCCTTCGCTTACCCCACTGCCATTATAGAATCCGAGAAAAAAATCGAAGCATTAGTAAATTATGCTCTTTTCTGTCAAAAACCCCTTCGAAGCGCTAACCTTGCTCTTTGGAATCTAACACAACCTCTGGACCGACGAACCCGGCCCTGGGCGGCCACTCTGGCCCACCCCCGTCGCTGTCCGACACTCTGCCCCATGGGCCAGAGTGGCCGACCCAGGTTTTTTTCTGGCCCACCCCCGTCGCTGTCGGCCACCCTACAACAATTGTAAGTTACATATATTGTTCAAATTCCAACACATACAGTCTCCCGATAACAGCACGCAGCACTCGCATGTACCCGATCGATTTGAAGTGACGTAGTTGTTCATAGCTTTTTTATGAAGTGTTCGACTTCAGTTATTATCCGATGAACGCCGGAAGCGTTATTGAAACCGTATCGCGATTTGTACGGATTCTTATGGAAGCTATAATTGTGTAAGTGCAGAGGGTGTGTGATTATTTAAGATCCAGAAGGGATTCACACGAACTTTGTTTAATTACGCTGTCGGTCAAAACCAATGCCCCAATCGATATGCCATCCATTCCTTATAATCATATACCAGTACACTTTGATAGAACACAAAGAACATGAACAACTTTTCAAAACAACCAAAGTAAGTAACATATTATTCAATTTCCAATACAGCCTCCCAATAACAAAACGCATCGAGCCCACGATCGGCTTGAATGACGTATGAGGGTATCGCCCCCCCCCCCCTGAATCCTGAATACCAGTTAATTTTGGAGGGTGAATCCTGAATACCAGTTAATTTTGGGGGGTGAATCCTGAATACATGTTAAGAGATAATATGCGAGAAAAGACATACACATTTACTGTATTAATATTAGACAGATACAAGCAGAAGTTACATAGACACATTATGATCCATTTTACCTGACATGATATTGGAGTAGAGTATTTGTGATACTATAACTTGAAGAGATACAATGGCACGTTAATCTATTAAAGCCTTGGCGGTGGTTATCCTGTGAAAATATTTCCACCCGTCAAAAACCGCCACAAACAGAAAGAACATCAAAATGTAGACAGACTTTGTCCGTATTCAAATCAGAAATATAGCATAAACAGTATGTTATTGTCAAATGTTTGACCATTGTTATGTAAACAAAAGCATAAAAAGTTACTTTTCTGGTGTTTGTTTATATTATGATGGTAAACATAAAGAGCGTTATTTGTTGGTGAATTCCTGATATGGAACTAATAAAGAGCGTTTATGCCATTTGTGTGTGATTAGCCAGTAGCATTGTGCTGTCTTCTGTAACACAATCAGGCTCTTGCTTAGGTAAAATATAGTAGGTCTTTTTGATAACATGCTGTTTACGTGCTAGTCATGGTATATATGAACTAAACTGTATGCGTTTTAATGTTTTTCTGTTTACGGTGATTAGAACAAATATGAATATTTTCGACAACTAAGGCCTCACGTGCCTTTAAAGGCACGGTTGGCCTTAATTGTCGAAAATATTCATATTTGTTCCAAACACCGTAAACAGAAAAACATTAAAACGCATACAGTTATATAAATATAAGGATTAACTGTCATGTGAACGATTTTTATGGAGATGTAACCGTGAGGTAAGTGGTCATAACTTGTATATAAAACCCTTCGGGTTTTACACAAGTTATGTCCACTTACCTCACGGTTACATCTCCATAAAAACAGTCCACATGACAGTTAATAACTAGCACAAAATATTATTTTGCGCCATCAAAACCTGCGTCCAAGATGTTTTGCTTGAACCCGAATACCAGTTAATTCGGGGTAGGAATCCCGCGTACGGCTTCAAAACACCCTGAATCCCGCGTACCGAAGGGGGGGGGGGGGGTGATACCCTCACGTATGGGCTTCCGATGTTCATCAACCAATAACTGAAGTGTTGACTTCAATTATTGGTTTATTAACATCGCAAACGTTCATGTGAACCACTGTGGGGGATCTACTCCTGGGGATTTGATTCTCTACCGAGCTTTATTTACATTCTCTACCGAGCAAAGTTTGCGGACGGCATATACTAATTTACCTAAGGCAGAGAATCGAGTTAATCGCAGAGAACCGAGCACTCGGTAGAGAATCGGAGTCCTCAGCAGAGAATCGGAATCGGAAAATAAAAAGCCAATTTCTGTGCATTTTGGGATTAGTTTTTAACTTTTTTTTACACACACTGATGGCCAGTGACTATAATTTCACGGTAGCTCTATGACACCCACGAAACACTGTTCTAATGCTGTTGATTTTTACGTTTTATGCCGCGATTTCTCGATGGAGAATCGGAATCGTCGCTAAAAATGCTCACGAAACTCGGTAGAGAACCAAATCTCTAGGAGTAGTTCCCCCACAGTGATGTAAATCGGATGACGAAATATACGGATTCCGTGTACCGTATGCATGCCGTATTCATTTATATAATAACTAGGTTTAGCCACATGTATGTGTAACTTATAACGCGTGTTATTCTGGAAATTATATAGACATGCAGTTGGCGGGAACGGTCACACAGAATGGATACAGAACTTCTAAACAATTTGGGCGTGTAGGCGAAATGGTAACGTGAGTCAAGTGACTTCAGTTGGAAATGACAACACAAGTTACAAAGACCTTGAGCCAACATATAAGGAAACCCTCCCCTTGCGGAATTTTGAAGACTCGATTTTTACGATAGAGCAAAACATGCGCATCTTTTGAAGTTTGTTTGCCACATGAGAAGTGTCGCTTTCGAATTGTATGGCACTTTTAATTTGTTTTGGACTTTTGTCTACATTGTATACATTTTGGTGGGGTAGCTAGGGCTAAGTAATTACCCCAATACTGGGCATAATTTTACATATAATGAGCTGAATTGACTCTCAACTTGAATGGGATATTATCATGTAATAGTAATATACAACAAACGTGGATATATAGAGGATATATTATGTTATTTTTCGCAAATTTTTTTTTTCTTTAAAATCGTCGAGGAGCGTGAAAACGTCACACTGGCAGTATACTGAGAGACGACACGACCATAATATCAATGCCTGTAGTTATTCTCCTATGTTTTGCAAAGAAAAACGGCTAATGCAGTTTTTTTAATGAAGTATAAGGGGCAGAAATCGACAAATCCAGTAAATTTCATATAAACTACATCGGATCGGTAACCCAACCTAGTGCATATTCTTAATTGGGAAGATATCTATAAGTTTATTACGGATATTGATTGGAATGTGCCTTAAATTCATTATTACCGGTATGTGGAGTTCGAACTTTTCTATATTCGCGCCATGATGTTTACATTTTTCTGACTATCTATGTACGCCCAATTTATCGGCCTCTGAAGCGGGAGCTCCTTTCCGACGACTTATCTCAAATCAGCCCAATCCTTCACCCGAGTCTCAACTGTGATTGGTGTTATAGTGAACCTAACTCATCGTTCTGGACTCACATACAACTGTTGAATGATACTTAACACTCTAACACAATCTGTTATAAGAGGAGTCGACTCTGTCAAACAGTGGTTAAAACCACTCATGGATCCTTCGAACTTGGCTGATTACGGAGACGTGTTCATCGACCCGACAACTGGTGCAACAATAATGCCTCTTTCTAACGGTACCATACCGGACAACATGCAACGACATGACTCTTGCTCAACCCAGGCGCTAGATACAAGACCATATACACGTTTGAGTGAAATTTCCCCTGAACTCACAGATATAAATTCAACCTTCAAGCAACTGAGCGAAGCCGCAATGTGTAGCATGGATCCAGATGTTATCGCAATGCAGATAATCATGACGTCATGTCTTCAATTTATTAGTAGTGTTCTGAGGGACATCGTTGTAAAAGTTATAGAAGACTCAGCCACACGCGAAGAACATATACTAAAGCAAATGAGACAAGTCGTATTCTTGGAGGTGAAAGCTGATTCAAATTTCTGCCAGCACTACCCCATAAGCACTTCTCTCAAAAACCGCTTAAGTGTGAAGGGTGGTTTAGAGGCCTACCAGAAATACTCTTCTGATATCTATATTTTGATGTTATTTCTCGTAGATGGGGGCACTAATCTAGGCGAGCTGCTCAGCAAAAGTACCAAACAGTCAGCATGCAACACCACCATTAATAAGCTTCCCGAACCAGTACCAGCACCTGTACCTGACAGCTTTCAACAGAACATCCTCGACATGCTATGTGAAAACCGAAATCTCGTGCGGAATGTCCTTGAATCGTTGCCCGACATCACAAAATCAATAACCAATCTGGACAATCGGGTGGCAGAGTTAGAACGTCGATTCGATCCACTTGCATCGCAAAACGCTGTCGATAATACACAGTCAACTCTGAAACAAATCCAGCAATCAATCGTATATATTGAAAACAATGTCGCATCTAACACTGAACTGATGGAGTCAAACGAACTAAAACTGCAACGAGCTCTAGATGACAAGTGTGATGGAGTCGCTAATTGCCGTTCAAAGATACACGATCTCCAAACTGACATTGAAACTAACCTGGATCATGCCAAAAGTGTAGTTCGTGCAGTAAATCGGAATGCTGGGTCCATAGGAACTCTAAGTGACAAAGTGAACAAATTAACGAAGGTGGTTTCACAACCACACTCATGCCCAAATGTGTCTGATCAAAAAGTAAACCCAGACAATTTCAAACAATTGCAAGGCCAAATGCAACAATTCGCAGATGAAGTGTGCACACGACTTGATAGCTTCTGTGAATCTATAAAGGATACCGTTGAAAATACAAATTTACCGGATGATGTCGACGGTGAAAACGACTCAGTGAAAATCAGTGACATTCAGCCAAACCAGCACAATGCGCATGCTAATCAAAACCATAACGGTTATAACGTTCGGTCAACAACAGGTGAATCGGGCAATCATGTCCAGTCCAATTACAATGATCATGATCGGCACAATCGCACACATGAAAATCAAGAGAACCGCTATAGTGACAAACACGATCGACAAGACAGAAGCGACACATACCGCGCGAGGAACAAAAAGCCAATTAACTCAACTAGATTATTTGTTTCAAACCTGCCGGACTTTGTTGATGCAGACTGTTTAGCCGACTATCTATATGATGCCGATATCAAATTCTCAATTATAAAGGTGTTTCGTCTTCGCAAGAACGGTGTCCTATCGGCTAGAATTAACGTTGACGAAGCAGATAGCAGCTATTGCAGGGGGCCTGATTGCTGGCCAAAAGGTGTCACTTGCGCCCGATGGGTTCCATATGACGAGTTCAAAAATGATTACTAACTGTTTTGCTCACAGCATAATCCACAAGTTATCCAATAGGAATCACACACTGTTGTATTACTCATATTTTGTGCACATTATACATTATGTCTTCATATATATATACATCCGTCGTAATATGTCGGATCATATATACATTTACAATCTACTCGTATCACGAATTGATGAACGAAATGTGTCCAAAACAGTCATGGGACACATCTTCAAATAACTTATTTAATCCTTCAAAATGCTGAGTGTCATCTCTTGGAACTGTACTGGTATCCTATCAAGCAGTCTCTACCTTAACAATCTCATGCGTGACCAGCATATTGATATCATTGGCCTGTCTGAACACTGGTTACATGAGCACAACGTTCATTTTTTGGATACTATAGATCAAAGTTACACATACCATGCGGTCTGCGACTCATCTCAACGTTTACCCATGCAACGTGGCAGATTTAAAGGGGGGGGGGGGTGGCCATACTTTGGAATCGAAAGTACGATAATTCTATAACACCGTTAGATATAGATGATGATCGTATTTGTGGCGTACAATTTCGCCTCGCTCCTCGTATATACCTGTACATATTTCAGGTATATTTGCCATGCACAAACTATACAGTGGAATTCTATCGTGACTATCTGCAAAAACTCCAGGATCTAAAAGACCAATACTCCCCACTTGGTCACCTAATTATCATGGGAGATTTCAATGGTAACTTGGAAAAAACCGATGCTAGAAACAATTCATTTTCAAAATTTATCGACTCATGCAAAATACAATCTGTCAACAGTAAACCCGTCTGCAGCGATCCACGCTTTACATTTGTAGCTGCTGGTGGAAACCACGGGACAATAATAGATCATATTCTGATTCCAATTTCTGATACACGCAGAATAGCCAGCGTTAAAATTTTGGATAACTCTTCCAATGTGTCAAATCACCGTCCAATCCAAATGTGCATATCATATGAGGCGGAAATAGAATCGTTACCGACAAGTGTAAACCCAGCCAGGCCGAACTGGAAAAAGCTCTCCTCTTCAAACGAGGATCTGTGGCTTTATCAATCACACGTTTGCGAAACTTTACCGACATATGCAATTAAAAGTACACGAGATTTAGACAAATTTTATGACGATGTTACACTCAGCCTAAAAGAGTCTTCACAAATGTTTGTGGCCCCGAAGAAATTTAATCGCCATCTCAAGCCATTTTGGCACGAACATTTGAATGAGCTGCACAAAACAATGACTTCGTATCGGCGCATTTGGCTGGAAGCAGACAGTCCACGCGATGACACTCACATTGCATATCGAAATTACAAAGACGCAAAATGCCTCTTTCGACGTGAATACCGAAGGGCCAATGAACAGTTTCTCAGAAAAGCCGACGAAAGGCTTGACACCCTTGCTGAAACAGACATGGACAATTTTTTTCGAGCCTTTAATGCTCATAAAGCACGGAGAAAGGCACCCGCCCAACATTTATTCGAAGTAGACGCCAAGACACTCCGTGATCCCCCTGAAGTGATAGAAGCATGGGCAGCATATTACGAAATTCTTTACTCACCTCTTCAAAGTGAAACCTTTGACAAATCCCACTTTGAAAACGTTAATGCTATAGTATCCCGGGACCACAATGATTTATCAGGTAATCTTGATTCACTTTTATGCTACGATGTTAAGTCTGATGAACTTGAAAATGTACTCAGATCAGTAAGCAAAGGGAAAGCCCCAGGTCACGACTCCATATCATATGAGCACATTTTATATGGCGGTGAGTATATATTACATACTATCGCCCACATGTTCACCAAAATGTTGGAATTCAATCACATACCATCACAGGCGAAAATCGGAGTCATGGTGCCACTGTACAAAGGGGGCAGCAAACCAAAGACGAAATTTGATAACTACAGAGCTATAACCTTGCTTCCTATCCTCTATAAGATTCTCGAAAAAATCATATTTCATCGTCTGGAATCTCATGCCCCACATCTTATCCAAGTTAACTCCCTACAGCATGGATTTCAGAAAGGGGTAAGCAGCATGCACTCTTCCTACATAATCAGTGAATGCATATCATATACCAAAGAGCTACACAGCCCCCTTTATGCTTGCTTTCTCGACGCACGTAAAGCGTTTGATACAGTGTGGTTAAACGGATTGTTGTTCAAATTACTCCAGAGAGGTTTCTGCGGTAAAATATGGCACATTATCAAAACTCTCCTTTGTGGTCTACAATGCACTGTCCGCTTTAATAATTTAACTTCCAAACTAATCCCCATAAACCAAGGAACAAGACAAGGAAGCATATTAGCCCCTCTTTTATACATGCTGTTCATTGATGACCTTTTGGCTGACCTATTTTCAAATCCTCATGGCTTGCGATTGAATTCCATAAACTGTGTAGCACCAACACAAGCTGACGACATGACGCTTTTGTCTCTGACAGCAACCGGTGTACAACAGTTGTGCAACGTATGTGGAGAGTATAGCCGGAAATGGCGATTTTGTTATAACCAGGACAAATGTAAGGTGGTCGTGTTCAATGAAACAAATTCTAATGCTAGAAATCGCACGATAAATACGTGGATCCTCAACGACAAACCGATATCCGAATCTGACAAAATTACACACCTTGGCATACCTTTACATCGCGAGTCACATGCTAGCAAGCTCTCCAGTCACATATGTGAGAAAATTAGATCAGTCTATCTCATGTTAAGTAACGCCGGTATGTATGCTGGTGGGATTACCCCACTCAGCTGCCTTACAATATATTCTTCGGTTGTTTTACCCAAAAGTCTTTATGGGACAGAACTTATGTGTGGGCTCAGTGAGACAAATTTGACATCTCTGGAACGAGCACATAGGTTCTGCCTCAAACGCATCCAAGGATTGCCCACAAGATCCCGAACTGATGTAGTCCAATCTCTCCTTGGAACAGGTTCCTTGTCGTCGATTGTTGATAAACGAAAACTATGTTTTTTGGGGAACCTCTGTAGAATGACGCAAGGAAAATCGTCGCAAGAAATCTTCTCCTCGCGATTGGGCGACCACCTTTCGCAAACGTCAACTGATGAATCTTCTTTTATCAACGATGTTATATCCATACTAAAACGGTATAATTTATATTCATATCTTCACAACTACGCCACACATGGTAATTTCCCATCCAAAGGTGAATGGAAAACAATCACCACACAACATATTAACGATATACAAAATCGTGAATGTGAAGAGCGCATGAGAAGCTCTGAATCACTAACAACGTTCGCACAAAATCATAATATAATGTCAAAATCTATTCTTTGGAGATCTTGTAGATCACATTCACAGGAAAAACATAAATTCTTGCTTGCTGCGAAGCTTCTGGCCCTGCATACACGTACCTCCCCAGAATGCGGACATTGCAAACTGTGTGGCAAAGTTTATGTTGATATTGTGGAGCATGCCTTACTGGATTGCTCTTCGACTTCAGAGTCTAGAATCCAAATGTGGTTTTCATTAATTGATATTTTCGGCATACCATGTTTTTTATTCATTGATGCTCTCACACAGAAGGACCAAGTGATGGTATTTCTTTCTATCCTGTCTGACGATATCAGGAGACAAATACTCAACCTGAACGAATTTTCGCTCTTTGTGGTGAGGAATTCATACGGAATGTGGTCCCAGTATACAAAGGAGATCAATCTCGTCGTAGATAGCAATCTGCTTGTCAATCCTTAACTGGACTCCCTTTACATGTGCCCTTTTAGTATCCATATAGTTGTAACGCTAATTTGCTTGGCACATTCTGTAAATAACAACCTTCAAGCATATAATTTTATATTTGTTGACAATCAATTTGCGAGACACTCTACAACCACAATTTTTGCATTACCTGTTCAACTTCTTAGTGATACATTAGCTGATGTGCAAATAAAGTGGCCCCACACCTTGGGGGACCTTCGTTTGTCACATCGGGTAAGTACCTCGCTCCAAAGTTGGATCATTGATATCGTCTCCAGATAGACTCAGGCATATTCGTGTCAATACCAACTGAAATTAAACACAAGCTAGGAAAACTTGTGATTAAATGAAAGTTTGCATCCGAGTGTGAATACTCGTATGTACGGCCTTATACATGCAGTGAATTATTATATGATCGTATGCGTGCATGTTTGCTTTTGTGTGCTTTCCCTGTCCACATTTATATATGTGTATGTGTATTGTATGTGTATGTGTGTATGTATATGTATGTGTGTGTGTATGTATGTATGTATGTATATGTATATATATATATATATATGTATATATATATGTATGTATGTGTATATATGTATATATATATGTGTATATGGCTATATATATATATATATATGTATATATATGTATGTATATGTATGTGTATGTATGTGTGTGTAGCTATATATGTATGTATATGTGTGTGTGGGTGCGCGTGTGTGTCTATGACTGCGTACATGTCTGTACACCCGTCCGCTCGTCAGTGTATGTATGTATATCTGTTCGCCTGCATGTGTCCGCATTCCTGCCAATCGGCATAGCTGTCTGCGTATATGTACATTGTATGTCTGTCGCTCTGACTTTGATTTCTGTCTGAATTTGTATTCATTTGTATATGTCTTCTTCACCTGTTCATCCCACTTGTGTAAATATTTGTATTATGATGTTTAATGTTTGATAAGCTCTTCGTGTAACGGAGGAAAATAAAGGATATATAAAATAAATCAATTACCCGGTACCCGAGCGGCAGACACTTATACAATTTCAGTACACCGATCATTTTACTTTCCAATCATATTCCCCGAGAACGTCAATAGATATACCGGTTTGCTTAACAATACCACAATTTGTTTGTTTGTTTGTTTTTTTCAGCAACAGTCTGAAACATCAAGAGAGCGTTGTGTATTTTCCCTGAGTGCTGTCGAACCAATAATTACAACAACTACAATATTTACAATACAGTTGCAATAATTATGTTAGATTGTCTATTTATATTGATTTTGGTAAATTCAGAATGTAAAAATATTTAAAACTGCACATAGTGTTTGGAACTTTGATTATACAAACATTAAATACTACATGTAACAAAATATTCTGAAGAAGAAAAAAAAAATGTTGTTATCAGCATGGTTGTAGCAAAATAAAGCCCATATTCTGGAGAAAAATAAATTATACCAGCGTAGCCTAAAATTTACTTTTAACCTGAACACTCTTTGATAAAAATTATCCAAACACACTGTTTGCCTTTAAATATTTTAGAATCATATGTAAGAAAGTAGGCCAGGGCATGGTAGAGTCTCACTCTTCCAAGCCTTGGATTGAGAGAATGAATGTGTGTGAATTCTTGTCTTTCTTCCTTTGTCATTCTTTCTGCTAAATAATTTTTATTTTTTTTTTAAATGGCTAAGCAGTTTTTTTTAATAAAGTATAAGTGCCACCGCACACGCTGCGATTATAAACGTAAGTGGGGAAAATCGCAAGAGGAAGCATCCAATGCGCATGCCCACGACAATATCATAGCCAAATCGTAGCAATCAAGCACTGTTTGATTTTACCAGAAAATCGTGGCGTGACCTTGGCAACGCGCGCGATCGTAGCTGTCACTTGACCACTGTCGCACTGGTCATGTTGTAAATACCACGAAAAGAAAACATTCAAAAATGGCGCAAAGTTTACAAACTTCTTGCACTTACAAAAACAAGACCACATAATGGCACATTGGTGGAGATGGGGGGCACGGCAGGGAGTGCAGGCCTATACCACATATCAGGCAAGGAGTAGAGGGCTGTCGCAATTGTTGAAATTCAATTGGGGCAGCTGAGCCTGTTGAGTTGACAGGTACAAAAATCTCAAAATTAAAAAAATATTCAATTTCACTTGAACTTTCAACATCAACTTGTTACTAGTAGTTTAGAACATTGAGATACATGCCATATATATTTAGTTGCACAATGCGGAGAATGTGGTATAACATTTTGCTATCATGTGATCGATCACGTTGATAAAATCGTAGCTGCAAACATCGCAGCACCGTAGCGTCTGCGGGCAAGCTACGATTTCTCCACCTACGATTTCCCCCACTTACGATTTTAATCGTAGCGTCTGCGGTGGCACTAAGGGGCAGAAAGCGACAAATCTGAAGCGCGCGTGGAATGTCCATATGTCAAATGTCTTGTGGCAGACATTTTTATGGGGTAAAGGTAAGTTAATTTGTCATACCAGATCCTTGTCATAGAATGTTGAATATGGAAATTGTTTTGTTGTGGAGCAAATTGATCATGCTTCCCAAAAGATGTATCAATATAGAGAACAAAATATCAAAATAATAAAAATCATTTTGTGTGTGAATTTGCTAATAAGAAGTCATACAAATAAGCTATATGCAACTACAGCTTGCGCCCCAATAAGGAATGTTCTATTTGTTTGCATGACATTTAATATAATGACAGTCTATTGAAAGTAAATTGCACCGCATCTTCAATTGTCATGTCCTTATATTGCAGCAACAGAAGGGTGTTGTTCTAATGTTACTCAAAGTTCAAATGTTTATTTCTCAAGTAAATCATGTTACATGATATTATGAGAAGATAATACATAATTATACAATACAATACATGGTGTGCAACAGTGGAAAAGGGTTTTTCAGTGTGGGGGGGGGGCGCTATTAAATATTTATATTATATTATAGGGCATCACAATGTTGTTTGATGACATGCATCACTAAATCGCGCTATCTCCTCGAAACTGTTGGAGTTACATGGTGGTCCGGAAAATCGGTTTCTCCAAACAAAACAAAAAAGCGGATACTCCTATCACAACCGAAACAATGATAATGGTGTCCTTACAACATAAACTGAGTTTATCTCATGCGAATATGGTTATGTTTTATTTGAGATGCCGATAATTATGCAGGTTTCCATACCTTCAATTACAACAACAGCAACACAAACAATACAACATGTGCTATTCAATAAAATCTAATTGCAGATCGGAATTGGCTTTTTCCTCATAAAAATGTTTGTTAGAAATGGTACATGGCATAACAAATAGGCTATGTTAATACAAATTAGAACATTAAACCAAAGCAAAATTTAGCTACTGCAAGTCTGTTTCGCTCAAAACATCGACACTATATAGACTACATGTAGTAAAACAAATGGGGCAAAATCAGGACGGTGTCCTGCACAACACATAGAACCAGTTCACCCGCTATCGCGAGACACTGGTAAAACGCCAAATCGGTAGTGTGATCACAGGAAGCATTGCGTCATTCACAAAAAGCTACTGGAAAATTTGAATCGTTGTTTCCTGCATATCCAAAGGCAAATATCGGCCTATATTCTATCCATTTGCAGGAAAAGGTTGGGCTCTAAATCGTACAGTGTGGTACAGCTGACAAATAAGAAACCTGAATTCTCTGTGTTTTGGATGCACCTAGCTAGTTTCATCTATATAGCAGTACACACGCGCCATTTATGCGACGGTTTGCAAGAAAAGGAAATTACAGAACCAATACGGGAAGAGTGATCTCTGGCAGCAGTGGACTATTCACAGACGAAAAAGCAACTTGCAAATAATAAACATAATTTGTGTCCAATCTTTGGAGACCGACTAGCATATTTTAAGGCTGCGACCGACCGAAGGTTAATGCTGTTGTGGGATGTTGGTAACGTGGCAAGAGGACTCTATCTGGACTGTATCTGGACATAAGATTAGTTGACCCCAGACAGCCTGATGTCATTTTGAAAACCGATTGACAAAAAAATGCTTGTTCTATGTTTTGGAAAACCTGTCTTATCTATTATATCTAAATGCCGGTATATACCACGCACTTAAAGGATCAGCTCTTGTGAAGTCCTGGGGTTGAACAGAGAGGGTTGGTCGGTACTTGGAATGGAATACACAAAAAAAATAATTATTGTTCTGTACTTCTGGATAACCCAATGCACATTCATAGGCTCCGACCAACTAAAATCTCAATATGTTGGCTATCCATAACAGCTGAGCGTGACTGTGACAAAAAGGCCATTCTATCTGTACATACACAATTTATTTCGATACAGGTTGACAGCTGGCGGCCTGGAACAATTTACTAAATAGCTTGTCAGATACAAAACGTGATTTGTCTACCTTTGCATGGAGACCGACAGTCATATTCCAGGGATATTCTTTACAATTAGCTGTTCAAAAACACTTGATTATGGGGCGTCATAAATAAGGTTTTTATATCATGACATACATAATCATTTAAATATTGTTTCACCAAACAGTATGGGGACATTGACAACAACTGGCTGAAAAATAACAGCTTTGATTTTTCCGTCTTGGGGACCCCTGTACCAGTCAATGGCAATGGAATACCACACGCATATGGTTCCGCCCTCGTGGTATACCACGGCTGAGAGGCGGATTATGAACAGAAGGAAGTATGACAACTGAAGAGGCAGACTGCATCCAGGAAGTCATGGATCATCACACACAAAACGGATGGCACCCAACACGTGAATTAGTTTTATGTTTCCTGAGATCAGTTGGACTATTTATAGGCCCGAGTAACCAGTTACGCATTGAGCAAGGATGTTCGCTGCCAGAACATGCTTCTATCAACGGGGGTAATACTTATATCTTATAGGATGGCCACCAGTTGAGGAGGCATTCGCTTGTTGGCTAATAAGAAACGCGACTTTTCTGGTTTGTAGACACGTGGCCCATTTAACGGCAATCAATCATCAACATACAATCACACTATACAAATGGCTGCAATTTCGTGTTATATTATCGCGACAGGTTACCTTCGGTAACCCCTGATCATGTAAAACCTATCTCAATTCTTCTAAAACATTGTTGAGAAAAGTCATTTTATGAAATATTTTGTGAACCAGGACCAATTTTCAAATTCATTGGTTACAAGACGCTCTTTATGTCAACCGAAGGACAGCTGTTTCGAAAAAAAAACCCCACGAAACTAGATTTCAGCTGACTATATTTCTCCAATAATAAATTAACAATACATGTTCTGTGAAATTGTGAATGTATGATTCAGAGCCACACACAGCAGCAAATAATGGGGCAAACATATTAATCACTAAACGCTCTCTAAACTCGAATAATTGTTTTCAACTCAAGGCTAAGTTATCATTATTAATATTTGTTTAATATTATATAATATATATTCGAGAACTGCTGTCCACAATTTACTGTAGATCATAGTTGACAAGATATTTGGGGTATCAAGTGCGACAATATTTGATCAATTCTGTCGTATAAACAACAATGACCCATTAAATTAGTAAATGCTCTTTGTCTCAGGGTTTTGCTGAAACCAGCCATTAATTTGTACAACGGCTTGCTAAAATGCAATTGATCCCAGAAGAACAATGTGGCAGTGAAAATATGTTTGTTTCCCAAGAAAAATACGATCAGATGTGAGGCAATTCGATTTTTTACTTTTTATGTTCAGTTAAAATTTCATAATTTTGAATTTTCACGCCTTTTCGCACTAATATTTAGACTTCGCATTACATATGTGATATGGTATCAATAATGTTTTAAGTAGAAAGCTAAATACCAACAAAACCTGGCAAATTCAAACATTAGCAAGCTATAATGTTAGTGAAAATAAATACTCCCAAGAGACGAAATTTGGGTACATCTCTTGAAAGGGCAAAATACCTAACAATGTAACAATTGCCATATGACAAACAACCAGTATTTTAAAGGGTATACATAGCCCAATCACAATATCATAATCACAAAAATTCCACACAGGGGGGGGGGGGGGGGGGGGGTCGTCTATACATGACAGTAGCTGAAGGGCTAACACGTACGTGTGGCTCAATGTCGCTAATATGTGTACGATTTCAACACAAGAACGCTGTGAAATATACAAATGATGCAAAAGATGATTTTTAGCTGATTAAGTGCCAAAATTCAGCAAAAATCCCTGTTTTTGTAAAATTCGGCAAAATGAGAAATAAAAGTATAGAAACGCGAACATTTTGCGCTAAAATATTGTAGTCTACATATCTCTAGATATTTACTATGATAGTGGTACGATTTCTCTGATATAACGAAGATTTTTATTAGATTTATTGTAAAAATAGACAAAACAGCGCAATTTTTAATTTTTTTGCCTCACTTAATGGGCGATAGATCAATATTGTTCTGACCGGGGATATCGTATATAGTCTAGAAAAGTGCGTATATATATACCGCATACGACAGTATGCTGAATATGTCATCATATTTAACATGTGATGTGTTATGTAAGATTATTTCAACCCTCACCCCAAAATTCAGCAAAAAGTCACTGTTTTAGGGAAATTCGGCACAAATGAACACAAAAGAACAGGTATTCGGGATATGTTTGTGCTACGATATAGTAGGTTACACACTTATAAATACAAAGTAATGCAATGCCATGATTGCGGTGATAGATGTAAACATTTCTTAAATTTACGTGGAAAATAGACAAAAAATCATTCATTTTCAGTTGTTTCGCCCCTCATAATAGGCGATTATTCAGTATTGCATTCAATGGAGATCCCGTATATAATATAGAAACTTGTGGAAATATATACTGCATATGATTTTGGGATAAGGATGTCATTCTTTGCCAAAGATGCTATGTGGTGGTAGATTGTGTCACCCCCACCCCAAAATTCAGAAGAAACAAAATCAGTTTTAGAAATTTCGGTATGGCAGAATACAAAAGCACAACTCCGATTATTTTGTGCTATAATATTGAAGTGTACCCACTTCGAGATATACCTTATGATAACGTCATGGTATAATTTACAGATGGCAACATTTCGGAGTTTTCTGATGAAAGTAGACCGAAAACCTCTATATACATGGGTGATAATTCAATTCCATTTTGAACAATAATCCAGGACAAACTCTCAAGAGTTGACGAGACACATAATTGCATATGAATGTTTTCGGATTGTATCATCTTCTGTCACATTTGTTTGGTTACGGTATTGCACCCATCGCCACAACAATACAACACATTGCAAGATGAGACAAACACGGAATATTCCTATACACATTTATGCATTATACACATACCTTATCAAGCTGAGGCTTTTGATAGTTACTTGAGTTGAAGAAATTACATCATTTTATATGTTTACTTCGCATAATATGGCTTCACAGTTGTATAAGATTATACGTATTGGGAGGTTTAGTGATTGTTAATAACCATGTTCAGCCACAGTACATGTAACTTGTAACGTGTGTTGCCATTACCAACGGAATCACCTGACTCACATGACCATTCCGCTTACACGTACAACATCAAACAACCGTTTAGACGTTTTGTGTCAAATGTGAAGCATTGCGAAATGTGTATATCAGAGGGGTGTCCAATCTTTATATCAATCGACGAACCTGTGCTTAGTGAACTTTACTTTTCCCAAATGGGTCGTTGGTACGACTTCCTTTACACCGTAGGTCGTCTGCAACCTGGAACCGATGGAAGCCAAAGTTTGTTTGTATCTGGGTGCAGAAATGTTCTCCAATGCGGTCGCATATCCTACTATTCTTCGATACACATAGAGGGGTTTTTAGCGACCAATGGGCATGAACTACCCACGAGACGGTACAGCCATTAAGGTGAGCTCGCGATCTCACCACATCTATTCGTGGCTCAACCCTGCAAGTTGAGCCAAGGGGTCGTGTTTTGAATGAACCTGCAGCCACCCGGGACTTGATGTCCCCCCATGGCTGCCACTTCCCTTTAATCATATAATAGAATATTTGTTTTACGTCAACGGTACTGTACAACCAGTATATATACTGTATTTCTGTGGCTCTCCTATCTGGGAGTCATTATCCACGACTTTGTCCTATGGGGACCTTCCCACAGTATTTGGGGTTTTAATGCGTCACGATCTGCTTGGTCACAGCCATCAAATCGAGCCGTGTCATCAACCTTGCGATGTTCTTTAATTCTATATGTCGTCCTTGAATCCCCCTTGGGGTACCATGGCGCCGTTTTTGGGTTGGGCCATATTTCTTGGAATATGATGACGAACAGATGCCGTAATATCTCCAAGGCCTTGGTCATTACATGTCGAATTTATCTGACCATATATGTCTGCCAATGTGTCCGGAATAATATATTTCTCCTGTGCATTTGGTTTCACTTCAGGATAGGGTGGTTTTGGTTCAGCTCTTTGAAACCCATCCTCATTGCTTATATGGTAGCAGAAAGTACTGCTGTATTGTCATGTGATCATATAGACCCATAATAGGTTCGTTAAGCTTTCTGAGCATTTGTGAATTTCCAGACCTTCCAGGAGTCACATATGGCATATTCTGCCGATATCTGTGTTCTCTACCATAGCTGGTGCCTGATCCATGCTGCTTATTGAGGTATAAGTGGGCTCGTGATCATCAGTTTCAATAGTTCCAATTCCTTCTGGGGGAATTTGTGTTGATGTGCTCTGACAAGTGACGAGAAGATACTATCTCTGGCAGAATTTCCGATGAGTCAGATGATACAACTCGGTATGCCTTGTTCGTTTCGTTTGACTCAATGATAAGCAGCTCGTGTGCTACATCATTTATGTAGCATATGTTATTTGTCTTCCGATAAGTAGTCATACAGTTTCTTGAGAGCATGGAAACTGTTGACCCAGTACCAATCAGAAACCTCACTGGCTGCCCATACAGATTGCAATCTAAATACAGCTCCCATCTTCAGAAGAGCTGTATCTAACAAACGATGTCCACTTGTGTTCTGTTGGTCTCCCCTACCACAATATGCATTATAGAACATGTCGCGTGGATTGTGAGAAGTTCTGCATCTGGTGCGTTCTTTGTATTCGTTCGTGTTATAATCAGGATTATCATTATAATTATGTCTCCATAGTCTATCGTCACGACAGTCCCTCCAGGACTCATTTGTGTTACCCCTTTTCTCCTTGTTTTGGTTCTCCAAGTTTGTCATTCTTTGTTAATCTCCCCTTTACACATCTTCACATCAGTCAGTATTTGTTTTATGTCCTTCATCTCAGAGATGGACTGTGATGTTTCGGACGGTTGTGAGCTGATTTGAGCTTTCCCATTAGAACCAGTTTGGGGCTTCAGTTCATCTCTTATCTGTTTTAGTTCTTCAAACTCTATATTTTTGCTTTGTGTTGTGTCTGCATGCTTCATTTACTACCCTAGCATAGTGTTTAGCCCTATGTTTTTCAGACTTGGCAAAAGCCTCTAATTCAAATGCATATCGTATGCTCTCACCAAGAGAGCCCAGTCGTGCTTGTTGTACAATGAGCCGTATATATATCTGGATCATACAACCCACCAATGAATTGGTCCTTTGCCAAGGTGTCTCTCAATTCGTGTGTTGCAGTATGATATAATATATTGGTCAGACGTCGGTAACTCCCCCCCCCCCTTGCCCTTTGCCGTCGTGCACACAATTGTACCATCTGGTCAGTCTGGTTTTTGGCAGCAAATCGGCCTTTTATCGCACCAACTAGAACGTTGTAGTCTTCTTCTCGTCCTGAGAGTAGGTCACCGAGTGTTCCTTGCGCCAATCATCTCAAGGATGCGCATAGATAAAGGCCCATGTCATCAGTTTCCAATCCATTTATATTGGAACAAATTTCAAAGTGTGCTTGGTAATCTAACCATGATCTTGTGACATCATAACTATCTGGTGTCACAAATTGTTTCCGTTTTCACCGGATTTTCTAGAATTTTTTTGGTTCGGGCGATATTTAGCGCAATGCATTACAATGGATGCCTACCGTACACATGTAAATCATTATTTGCTGTGTTGTAACTTGACAGCTTACGCATAATAACCTACTGCACGCATGAATTACGCATATGGTGCTACAGGTATATCACTAGAATATGTGTTATTTCTATCAATTGTCGATTTTCAATAGCTGTAGTTACGATTACGGATTCGAGAAACCCAAGTATATGGGCACGCGAGTTTTGCATGCATTCATCTAGTGTACAACTAACAATATATATCATGTAAAAAACAGAATTAAATACAAACATAACTATATCACAATACTGTGTGTGGCAAGAAGATTGAATGCAATGAACGGCACTATTTTCTCCCAAATGGACTCGCAATCGTCACTTCTGTAAAAATGTGTTTAGACCGTACGAAACACATACGCCTACTATAAGCTATACTCGTAATTCCTATATGTATAATACTACTATAATGATAGTTCGTACCAACAACCCATTTGGGAAAAGTAACGACGTGGTCACCGCTACTGAAGAATTTAACAAAAGTTCACTAAGCACATGTTCGTCGATTGATATAAAGATTGGACACCCCTCTGATATACACATTTCGCAATGCTGCACATTTGACACAAAACGTCTAAACGGTTGTTTGATGGTGTACGTGTAAGCGGAATGGTCATGTGAGTCAGGTGATTTCGTTGGTAATGGCAACACGTGTTACAAGTTACATGCATGTACTGTGGCTGGACCTGGTTATGAACAAAGTTAACAAACACTAAACCTGCAAATATGTATAATCTTATACAACTGTGAAGCTATATTATGCGAAGTAAACATATACAATGATGTAATTTCTTCAACTCAAGTAGCTATCAAACGCCTCAGCTTGATAAGGTATGTGTATAATGCATAAATGTGTATAGGAATATTCCGTGTTTGTCTCATCTTGCAATGTATTGTACTGTTGGGGCGATGGGTGCAATAACGTAACCAAACAAATGTGACAGAAGATGATACAATCCGAAAACATTCATATGCATTATGTGTCTCGTCAACTCTTGAGAGTTTGTCCTGGATTATTATTCAAAATGGAATTGAATTATCACCCATCTAGATGGGCAAAAAAAGTTTATATTTCACGATTTTCGGTCTACTTTCATCAGAAAACTCCGAAATGTTGCCATCTGTAAATTATACCATGGCGTTATCATAATGTATATCTTGAAGTGGGTAGACTTCAATATAATAGCACAAAATAATCGGAGTTGTGTTTTTGTATATTCTGCCATACCGAACTTTCTAAAACTGATTTTGTTTCTTCTGAATTTTGGGATGGGGGTGACACAATCTACCACCACATAGCATCTATGGCAAAGAATGACATCCTTATTCTACAATCATATGCAGTATATATTTCCACAAGTTTCTATTTTATATACGGGATCTCCATTGAATGCAATACTGAATAATCGCCTATTATGAGGGGCGAAACAACTGAAAATGAACGATTTTTTTTCTATTTTCCACGTAAATTTAAGAAATGTTTACATCTATCACCGCAATCATGGCATTGCATTACTTTGTATTTATAAGTGTGTAACCTACTATATCGTAGCACAAACATATCCCGAATACCTGTTCTTTTGTGTTCATTTGTGCCGAATTTCCCTAAAACAGAGACTTTTTGCTGAATTTTGGGGTGAGGGTTGAAATAATCTTACATAACACATCACATGTTAAATATGATGACATATTCAGCATACTGTCGTATGCGGTATATATATATACGCACTTTTCTAGACTATATACGATATCCCCGGTCAGAACAATATTGATCTATCGCCCATTAAGTGAGGCAAAAAAAATTAAAAATTGCGCTGTTTTGTCTATTTTTACAATAAATCTAATAACAATCTTCGTTATATCAGAGAAATCGTACCACTATCAAGTAAATGTCTAGAGATATGTAGACTACAATATTTTAGCGCAAAATGTTCGCGTTTCTATACTTTTATTTCTCATTTTGCCGAATTTTACAAAAACAGGGATTTTTGCTGAATTTTGGCACTTAATCAGCTAAAAATCATCTTTTGCATCATTTGTATATTTCACACCGGGTCCTATCCGATGCGGAATGTCATAACCTTCAAAATGATGTATCACAAGCCCGTGTGTGGTGCCGATGGACTAAACTTTCTGAAATCGGTTCCGTCCGCTCCACTAATAGGGAGCCTTTCAGGAAGTAATTTGATGGTCAAATACGGAGCAACGTTATAATAGTTTTTTAATTTTACTCTAGTTGTGACTCAACTGGTCAATTAAAGAAATATTATGGACTTATTCGGGTGCGTGAATTTGATAAGTTGGAACCCCGGCTATATGCCAACATGGGAAATGTAGCATTTAACTAACATCGTCGAAATTTCAAAGAAATCGACCATACCACTCCCTAGAAAACATCGTCTGAACTACGCTCAATTGTAAATGAATAAAAGGTTAACATAATTGTATACAATATAATAATGGGCTGATTTAACAATGTCTTATCTCTTATACAGACTGCAAGGACTTGAGGGACGCTGGACAAATGACAGACGGTAAATACACTATAAAGCCAAACGGCACAAACGGCAACGCAGAGGAAGTTGTATGCGACATGCAAACCGACGGGGGCGGGTGGACGATTATCCAACAACGATTCAATGGGGAAGTAGATTTTTACCGGAACTGGACAGGATACGTCGCAGGTTTTGGAAAGCGGTCGACATCCGATGAATATTGGCTCGGGCTAGACACTATTCACCAGATGACACAAAGTGGGCCAACTGAACTCTATATCAAAATGACCTCAGCGATCGGAGAATATAAGTACGCTAAGTACTCCAACTTCGACATTGGCGGGGCAGCAGATCTCTACAGAATAAAAACTACATGGGACAATGGAACTGCTGGGGACTCGTTTGGGAACTGGCATCAATGGAAGCCCTTCACCACATGGGATGAGGACAACGATGGATCCACTAACAATTGTGCAGTTAAGTATGGTGGGGCCTGGTGGTACTATTCATGTTACCGCAGCAATCTGAACGGCAGATACCTGAACACCACATCATCACCATTCGGGCAGGGCATGCAATGGGAAACAGGATACGGAGTCTCTAACTCTCTAATGCAGACAACAATGATGGTTCGTCGTCAGAACTGAGACAAGAGATGATAGATATAACGCCTTGCAAGCAGAGACATGCATGTGGGGGGGGGGGGGTCAAAATTTCTTGCGACGTAAACCAGCTAGTGAAGTCGGTTGGGGACAATGCTGGTTTTACGTGAAGTCCCGTGCAATTATATATACAGTTCTATAACAGACGTTATGCCCAAATCCTGTGGCGGGATTATTTGTCAGTTTTAATCGATTTTACCATACAGGTAAATATATGCATGATGATGTATGTATAGGTTAGCGTGACATATAATGGTCATAACGCTGTATTTTATTCTAACGTTCATGTTAATTTTTTTTATTTGATTACAGCAATTTGGGGATTTTAGGTGAGCTTAAACGCTTAGACTCCTAAATAGAACTGTATATATACACGGGACTTCGACATCGAAGGAAACTTGGACTGGTGGGGGGGGGGGGGGGTCGTTTCACCTCAATATAGTTGTCAACATTTTCGTAATTTTGGCATTTCTTCGATGAGACAACAATTGAAAATTTCAGGCTGATAAATATGACTGACTGTTTTTTGTAATAGATTAAATTTCGAATAAATGTTACAGCGTAAAATATTTTGTATATGCCACTATTCGAACATTTTTCCATTAACAGTTAAATTATAGACTGAACACTTCATCAACAATTGGAAATAGCATAGCGGAGTTATGGAGGAAAATATGAGGTAATTTAATTTTCAAAACGCGTGCAAACGAATTTCATCAGAGTCGAGAACCTTAAAGTTCAAGTAATGTGGAATTATAAAGTTCGAGACTCAGATCAAAGAGAACATATCCCCTGAATACACGATCGAGAGAAACAGAGATCAACATTGCCACGACAAAAGTGTGAGAGGAGCCAGGGGCAAGAGCGGAAGTGGAATGTGTGATGTTGATCATGGGGATGGATATAAATTATATAAACGTATGGTGAACAAAGGACTCTATTGATACATACATACATGAAATTGTGTGATTGGAGAATAAACATGACAGTCATTGCTGTCCATACAACACAATAACACATTGGAGCTATATATGAAATAAAATGAGACAGCGTCTTAACCATTACATGACAGGTACTTTCTGACATGATGCGAAAACCCTGTGTCAATGCATTCTATTATATATGCGAGTTTCATACAGGGAGCATCGTATATATAAGAGATCAATTGGCCTAAAATTATTGAGTTTGACCTTGTATGTCAGTGCATTCTCTTATGTATGTGAGGCTCCCTATGGGAAACCCGAATATACGAGAACGCACTAGCACATGATTTGAAATGCCTCACCAGCGTGCTCCCGTCACGAAAGGGTTAATGGTGACAATTCTTGACCCAAACGTTTTAATTAAATTTAAGTACTAGAAAGCAGCAAAATAGATTCGGTATAAATCGAAGACTTTTAAAGGTACTCAATCCGATCAGACGCTCTCAAATTAAATTACTTTGGCTTCGGGGGGGGGGGGGGAAATATTTGATTCGAGTCGAGGAACACACCCATCAAAGCTCAAGGTGATTAGATATCGATTTTTGAAGTTCGCTATTTCTATTGTTTGTGGACTAGAAGCACGTGGTCAAATGGACGAAGATGCGGGTGAAGATGGATAACTCTAAAATAAAGTGGTAATAACAACCTGATCGGATTGAGTACCTTTAAAGCAATGTTTATACAATTATCAATATGATATTATATGAGCGCCATTGTACATGGTGTATGTGTTTTGTTGGTGTGTGACTTTGTTGTTCTGATATCATTTGTTTATATTGAGATACCATATATAATGTAGTATATCACTTTTAATATTGAATTGTTTAAAGGTGGTTTATCTCTGCCAACACTTCCAACAACGACAACAACAATAACAACAACAACAACAACAACAATAAAACAACATTCTATGAAACTCATTTTGAAGACACAGTTGTATTATTGTTCCCAATCAAACACGTGATTGATAATCATAATTAAGATATGTTCCCAAAATAGCCAAATTTAGCTCCAGGAAAAATAATTTGGAAAACAAATTATTTCCAAAATGTATAAGAGACAGAATTAAGCTCCTGTTAACTGGTCTCTCTGACTTAAAAATAGTAAGTTATGCCCCTGAATTTATACAGAAATAGAGGATATGAAATGTGTGTTTCTCTCATATGATATTTATGAAACGAGTCTAAGAATTTTCAGTTTTCTCGAGCCTCCGGCGAGAGAAAACTGAAAATTCGTGACGATTTCATAAATATCACACGAATTACATATTCTATTTATCATATGACACCTATAAATTGATTATGATGTCCAAAACGCACACAAATCACTAAATATCTATATGACATCGGCAGCAAAAGGTTAATGTGACGTCACTTCATTGCACCGGAAGCCCAATTACACCTGGTGAACTAGCAGAAATAATATGCACGCGAAGATCTGTCTGTATCTGTATATGGTACGTCCTTAGTGACCAAATCTGGCTTTTGCAGGACGGTGGGAGGAGCGCTATTGATGTTCTCCCACGGCCGACTTGAATGTATCTAAGTCGGCAGCGTTGACTGTGGTATCGTCCAGATGGTTCCAGTCAATCACAGTTCTTGGAAAGAAGGAGTTTCCAAATTGATCCGTGTTTGTCGGGATCAGTTCGAATGCACTTTCGTTGTTTACAGTCCGTTTTTCTACGATGTTATCACTAACAAAATCCTCGAACTTTTTAGCTTTCCTCTTTCTTCTTGGTTTGTAGTTCGTTAGGTAGTTTTCAGGTTTTATACCCGGGGCCGACCCCTTAACCACCTTATAAAATAGTGCTAGTCTCTGCTCTGATCTTCTTGATTCTAGTGATGGTAACTCTAGATCCTTGAGCATGGTTGTCACACAGCCTTTTTCTCTTGATCGGTAGTCTTGTTTGATGAATCGCGCTGCTCTTCGTTGGACCCTCTCTAGTTTTGATTTGTCTTTCTCGTAGTATGGGTCCCAGATTGTTGCTGCGTATTCTAGTTGGGGGCGAACAAGTGCTATATATGATGTCTTCCTGAAGTCCATTGGGCAGTGTCTCAGGTTTCGTCGAATGAAGCCCAGGGTTGAATTTGATTTCTTTGTGATGGTATCTATGTGGTGCTGCCATGTCATGTCGTTTGCGAATTGGACACCGAGGTAGGGGTTGTGATTTACCTGTTGTAGGAATTGTCCCGCTAGTTGGTAGAAGCGTTGGGTTTTCTGCTTTAAGCTCATGATGTAGCATTTGGATGGATTGAAACGCATTCCCCATTTTATGGCCCACTGTTCTAGGTTACATAGGTCCTGTTGTAGCATTTCATGATCTTTATAGCTATTTATCTGTCGGTAGAGCAGGCAATCATCTGCGAACAATCGGACTTGTGATTTTACAGTGTCCGGTAGGTCGTTGATGTGGCATAGGAAGAGGAGCGGTCCTAACACTGTTTCTTGTGGTACCCCTGATAATACCTCTGCCTCTTCAGAAAAATCTCCTTCCAGTGCCACTCTCATCTTTCTTTCTTTTAAGAATGACATTAGCCACTGGTGGATCGGGCCTGTGATTCCGTAGTGTTTTAGCTCGACTAGTAGGCTGTCATGAGGCACAGTGTCAAAGGCCTTAGAGAAGTCCAGGATGGCCATATCTATCTGCTTCTTCTTGTCAAGTGAATTTAGGATGTCATGTGTAGTCACTGCCAGTTGGGTTTCGCAGGAGTATCCACTACGGAAGCCATGGTTTAGATTTGTTAGGATATTGTATTTTTCCAGATGTTCAAGGATGTGGCGGCAGATGAGGTGTTCCAGCATCTTGCATGGTACTGATGTTAGGGAGACTGGTCGGTAGTTCTCTGCTAGGTGTCTATCTCCTTTCTTGTATACCGGTGCTATGTTAGCGCTGCGCCAGTCGATTGGTAATGTACCTGTGTCCAGTGAGTGTTGAAAGATTAGTCTGAAGGCAGGTGCCAGTTGTTTTGCATACTTCTTCAAGATCATGTTGGGTATTCCATCTGGGCCAGATGCTTTTGAGGGGTTCAGTCTCTTCAGCAAGGCTTCAACTCCGTTCACTGCCACTGTTAGTTTGCCGATGTTATCGCATTTGGGTTTTAGGCCTGGTACAGGTGGTTGGTGTTTGGTAAACACTGAGTGGAATTGCTTTACTAGGACTTCTGCTTTGCCTTTTGAGTCTTCAACTAGTTTTCCGAGATGTTTTAGTGGTGATACTCCGATGTTGTCCTGTCGTCTGCTTTTAACATAGTTCCAAAAGGGCTTCGTTGTCTTTTTCTCCAATCCTTCTTTAATCTTTGTGTTGATGTGATTCCATTCTGCCCTCCTCATTTCCCGTTTACAATCTCTCTGAATCGTCCGATAGTTGGTCCAGATGTTGGTCTTCTTTGCTTGATTGTACACTCGTCGTTTCTTCCTGAGTAGTTTTCTGATCTTGTGGTTCACCCATGGGGTATTGTGTTTCGGTGATATGAGCTTCGATGGTATATGTTGGTCCATAGCTCCAAGGATCCCATTCTTTATGTGTGTCCACATGTCCTCTATGGTGGCGTTCTTTATCGTTCGCATTTCTTCTCCCATTATTTGCAGGTCTAGTCCTAATTGCGTCCAGTCAGCCTTTTTGTACATATAGCACTTTCTTGGTTTTGCACGTTGGTATCTGGGTTTAATGTCTATATCGGTGATGACAATTGAGTGGTCTGAGATGCCTGGTATGCTGTTAGATGACTTAACCAGTGTGGCATTGTTGGTGAAGACCAGGTCCAGCAAGTTTTTCTCACGAGTTGGTTGTTCGTGGATTTGCTTCAATCCTTTATCTGACATGATGTCAAGTAGCTGGGTTTGCACCTCCTTATCTTGTGCTCCCTTGTTTACTACTGTCTTGTTCCAGTCAATATCCGGGCAGTTGAAGTCACCGCAGATGATGATTTGTTTTTGTTTTCCGGATGTGGCTAGATTGATGGATTTTTCCAGCTCTGTGATGTGATGGTTTTCTCTTTTAGGCATGTAGTATGCTCCGACAAGGATGTCCTGGCTTGATGCCGATTTGACTTTCACCCAGTTGATCTCGCTATCTGTCACTAACTGGGGTTGCTCAGTTGAAATTAAGCTTTTGTGAACCAGGATGAAGACTCCTCCTCCAGTCGATTCTCTGTCGTTTCTGTAACATTGGTAGTTTTCCGGGAAAATTTCACTGGATTTGATGTGATCCGATGTTGGGTTTTTCCCCGGCTTGACTCCTTTTAGCCATGACTCAGTGCCGATCACTATGTGAGGTTTGATGTATTCCAATGATACTTCTAGTTCGGCACGCTTGTCGCGTATACTCCGGCAGTTCACTGTCATTATTCTCAGGTTCTTCTTGATTGGCAATTTGTATGGTCCAGTGCCAGTACTATCTGATGTTGATGTTGTGGTGTTCTTTGTACTGTTCGAGCTGTTTTTTGGAACTGGTGTACTTGCCTCGATGGGTTTGAAGGCCAAGTCTGATGATACTGAGTCGATTGTGGTGTCTAGGTTCAGATGTTCGTATATGTTGGGATCAGCCTCATAAGAGTGGAATGTGAAACTGTCCACGTTCATGCTCTCACACTTGCAGCAAATCCATGAGATGCTTTTTCTGTGGAGGTTGCTATATTCCCTGGTTGGCATCTCAAGGCATGATCGATGATACCATATACTACAATCATCACAGCAAACTCCTTGATGGTTCCATGATACCAAACATTGGCAGTAGCCGCATGGAAATTTGTCTTCGAGTCCTGGTCCGGGATTTGATTCAATGTCTCCTGCGAGTATCAATGTCAGGATGAATATGGCTTTCGATGTGTTCTTCGCTACTGGCCATGTGATGGGTCCTCTGCGCTATATAGTGCGCTATTCTGTCCTCAGTTTGTGACATTATATCGTATGTTTGTTAGATAAATACGAAATACATATTCTATTTATCGTATAACAATGTCCAAAACTATATATTTCAAGATTATAATTGCGAGAATTTCGGCATCGCGTTGATTGACGCGCACAAATTTGACCTGCATTTAGTCAGAGATGCGGTTCGGCCCCCGGCTGCCATTCAGCCAATCAAAACACACTTTTTGTCAACAAACCAATCAAATTATCGGAAGGTGATATGAATTAGTAATTTATATGAAATTGATTTATGACATAGTTTCCAACGTAAATAATGATTGAGTCATATGATAAAAAGATATACCACTATTAACACATTCACATATAAATTTATTGATGGTTCATTTTTCACATGGAGGGAGAGAAATAGAGATAAATATTGACACAACAAAAGTGTTAGATGACCAAGAGGCGAGAACGGAATGTGTGAGGTTGATTGTGGGGACACTGGTGGGGATGGATATAAATTATATACATGCATGGTGAATAAAGGACCCTATTGATACATACATTCGGAGAAAAGCGCCAATGGAATAAACATTAGGAACAATGTAGCGTCAGAATAAACAACCGTCAGAACAAAATCATGACTCTCTCCAAATTTAAAAATGGAACTTCTGTCTTTATATGTATGATTATTATTACCATGTATGTTTAGAATATTTAGAGTAGTAAAGATTGGACTCATAATGTGGGTCACATGTCACGTAAATGAAAATGCTGAAACCCTTTCATGACTGGAGCTTCCTGAAATTGTGCGTCAACCCTATGCCAATACATTCTCTTATATTTGCTAGTCTCCCATAGGGAGCCTCGCATATATAAGAGAATACATTGGCCTAACACTATATACCTTGACCTTGTAAGCCATTTCTCCTAGATATGCGAGGCTGTCTGTGGGAAAATCGCATATATAAGAAAATTCACTGACATAGGATCTTTAATGCTGCACCAGCGCAGCTCCCGTCGTGAAAGCGTTAATATTACAATTGGCTAACTGTATTTATCAAATGGAGGTAAACTAGGGGTGGGTTGGGTGGGGTATTTTATTTTATGGTCTGCTAAAGATGTACTCAGGTTTCCAGACCTTCACTTACAACAACTAATAAAATATAATTTTACATCACTTTCCACTGAAAACAATTTTGAAACCAATGTTAGTTATAAACTAGCTTTATAGATACCAAATATCATGACCTTGTGTGATTGGAGAATAACATGATAGTCATTGCTATTATCTTATATGTGAGAGGATCTCTATGAGAAACTGCATATATACGAGAATGCACTGGCACATGATTTGTAATGCACCAGCATGCTCCCGTCACGAAAGAGTTCATGGTGACAATGCTTGTCCCAAACATGTTAATTTGATTTTAAATAAGAAGCAAAAATGGATTCGGTATAAATTGGAAACTTATAAAGCAATGTTTATACAATGATGAATCGGGGGGGGGGGGGGGGATCGGAAAAAAGATTTCAGGCACGTATGGCATTTTTTCCCTTTCGATCATTTTTTGTACCCACCCACCCCCACCGCCAATTTTTTTTTCCGTTTTCGGCAGTTTTTTCCGACCATTTTTTGACACCCACCCCCCCTTTTAACACTAAAACAGAGATTTGCGGGGGGAAATTCACTGTAAACAGCTGTATATGAATTTCTGTGCATACTATTTATCATGGATGTTAACATGGACATGCAGTAAATAGGAATGAGTAATTTTGAGGTTTTTTCACCCCCCCCCTGGATGAATGGGATAATATATTAGCGCTATTGTAAATTGTGTATGTATTTTGTTTGTGTGTGACTGTGTGATTCTGATATTATTTTTTATGTTGACATACCATATATATAACAAGAAAACTAAGATGCATGCATCAGGTCGGCCGTGAACTATCTACCATAGAATTGTTGTAGCTATCGATTATACATTTTGAAACACCTGTCTGTATGTATGTATGTATGTGTGTATGCGTGAATGCATGTGTGTATGTGTTATAGACTCTAACACTGCTCGAATTTGGTATTTAACGTGTCAACTTGACCTCGCTCATAGGCATGTTTCTGGACCTTGACCGATCCGACTAAAAATTTGTGTGTAGGACTACTTCGATCCCGGGAGCAATATGGACGAGTCCAATTTCACGTGGGACCATGTTCTCGAACGTGCTGATATAGGCATGTTTCTGGACCAATTGAACAATAGTTTGGCCAGACGCTGTATATACTGGGTACTGTCCAGATGGAGGCGATCACAAAAAAAACCCTAACTAGCCCGAACGAAGTCGAGTACATCAGCTAGTTTAATATATATTTTGGACATTTGTCTGTCTGTTTGTCTGTTAGCTATGGCCGGGAAAACTGCCGGACAGATTTGACGAAATTTGATACCTAGGGGAAATTATTTCCAGGGAGTATTTTGGACGGGTCAAATCTTGATCCCGACCTGACTTTGACATTCAAAAAGATCAATTCAAGGTCAAATCTGGTAAAACGGAAGTATTTCAACGAAATTTGATACCTACTGTTACTTTTGTTCAAAATTGTCAATTCAAGGTCAAATCGGGTATAAAGCCGGGCGGATTTCGACGGGTACTTTTGTCGTGACTTTTGTCCGGGGAGTGTTTTGGACGGGTCAAATCGTGACCCCGACATGACCTTCACCTTTAAAATAGTCAATTCAAGGTTAAATCGCGCATTTCTCCGAAAATCAGAGGGGAACATCCCGGACGAAGTGGGGTCCACGAGCTACTATTATATATTTCTAGATTTAGTTACAAACTAAATACCTGTATATTGTACAAAGAAATGTTTGACAAATATATCTGTATCAATATTACCATACGGGTCATTAAAATAGATACGACGAAACAAATTTTGAAGGGTGCATGTATCAGGTAAATTTTTATATTTCAAATGATGACAGGAATGCAGAAAGTTGAAGTACCTACGTAATACTGGCTATCCGCATGAAGAGATATACATGTATATAAAAACCAGATGAGGGATATGTCTGTACAGTTGCTAAACAATTCAGTCATGCAAAAGAGGATCAAAGAGTAAGATACCAAATTGCTGCCTGTGGTAATGTTTTTTAACGAAATTCGGGAAAATTAGATTACTCTCACCCTGGTTATCCAGAAGATAATTGTGGAATCTGATGACGATCGGACAAGGGTGTCGTCTGTAGGATCAACCAAATTATTTAGCCATAAAAATAGTAAAATTGAAGATCACCGCTGGCAGTGATGTCTTCACAAGGACAGTTTGAGAACAAAATATGGCTCACATCTAGCGGTGACCCAAAATATCCACATAAGAAAAAGTTCTCCAATAAAAGCTGGCTGCAGGGTGCGCCAATTGATTCAAATTCGAAATTTAGCAGGGTGTACTGCTTGTGGCCATGTTTTCCCCGCAAATTTGATAGACTGATGGACAAAACCACTGAATCCGTTGAATCAATATACATGTATACATGGATTAATTTATATGCATTGTTATACACAGTACTGGTATATAAAGGTACTGAAAATAACTATATTACTAGTATACACAAAATAAACCATATATCATGGCTATGGGTTCTAATATCCGAACATGACAGCTGAGAACTTGGTGTGAATTAAAGAGTGGTGGTTTCTCAAGCATATCTAACCCTCCACGTTAGAAACATGCCATTAAATGTCATAAGTATAATCTAGCTTGAGGACAGAAGTGATCCATAAAACCCCCCTTAATTCAACCAGGTCCTCGCGCGATGTATGATCGATCACATGATGATCTAGGGGGATTAGAATTGATGTATAAAAACAGCACTGCATGTAAATATAAAATAAAATAGTGCTACATCTTATTACAGATTATTGCCATATATAATCAGTGATTATACAGACAGTCTGACAAAATAAAGTTTCAGTGACACTCTATCCGAAGAGGGGAATAATTTCATCTGTTACAGTCAATGGAGCAATTATGAATCTGGAAAGGTGAAATTTCTAAGTAATACTAGATATCGACATGACGCGATAAAATATAACGTAAATGCAATATGGCCGCTGCATGGCGACCATTTTTTCCTATGAAATTAAAAAAATGTTTGATAGCTCTCATCTGATAGATCAATATCAAGATAAATATGAAGTTTGGTGATGATCGGATGAGTGAAGTGGACTGTGGTCTGTGCTAAACGGTTTAGTAATGCTTAAAAAGATTCTTACCTTAATATTTTTATGTTCACTTTATAAACTTCACTGAGTCATCTTTGTCATGTATTGAGTTTGATATCTTTTGTTAACAGTTTATAAATCATGTATGTCTCATGTTTGTTATTTTAATTTATGTGTTTATTATCATTAAATAAAGTTGCATTCCTTAAAAAGATTCTTACCTCAATGTTTTTATGTTCACTTTATAAAGTCCACTGAGTCATCTTTGTCATGTATTGAATTTGATATCTTTTGTTAACAGTTTATAAATTATGTATGTCTCGTGTTCGTTATTATATTATATACACTTTATAGTGTGTTTTCAGAACGAAAACAAATTGAATAAAATCAACAAATTTGTAAATTTAAAAACAATTCAAACGTTGTTGTATTCCATGTCCCAGCCCGGACATATACACCAAATTTCAATAATATTCATTGAGAAACAACGGACCAAACGCTATATAACACCCGTATACATCTTTTATTCCGAATCGGACTCGGGTACATGTTATAGTAGGTACCGAATTGACACACGTCGACTGGGCGAGTTGGCCATGGGGCGATTAGGCCGATTCCGGCACATTCTATAATTTACCGTATGTATCCGTTTACGCGTAGTTTACTTTAGAAAGTTCCGCAATTAATACCGTAAATAGAGCGACCTTATTTGACAGAGAATGCCTCTGTTATTGATTATCAAGTTGCTGTACATTAAAAACGACAAATTCACATGCTCGTTCAAGCGCAGTAGTCTATTTTCCCCATGTTAAAGGACATCCACAAATACTAAATAACGCTAACCTACTGCCGAATGTTTGACACGACAACTGTTAACATATTTGGGCTGAATTCATCTAACGCGGTATTATTCCTCAAAATAAACAACAAAACCAACGTTACTTGGAAATGTAGTTTGGGCTAACATTTACATAAATCCTCCAGATCAATTATCCGACACACACGTCAGATGAAAAAGTCACATGAAGTAACCGGCCAAATTGGCCGAAATGAGGGGGGTGGTGGGATATTTTATTTGATGGTCTGCTAAAGATGTATTCATGATTCAAGACCTCCACTTACAATAACTAACCAACATCTAATTTTACATCACCATTGGCTTAGTTTCACTGAAAACAATTTTCAAACCAATGTCAGTTATAAACTAGCCTTATAGATACCAAGTATCATGACATTTTGTGATTGGAGAATAAACATGATAGTCATTGCTGTCCATATAACACAATAACACATTGGAGCTATCTATGAAATAAAAAAGACTGGAAATTTTCATCAAATTATAATTAAGAAATGTTTTAAAATAGCCATATTTTGCTCTAGTTAAAATAATTTGGAAAACAACATTATTTGCAAAATTTATGAGAGACAGAATTAAGCTCTTGTTGACTGGTATCTCTGACTCAAAATTAGTAAGTTATGACTCTGAATCTATACAGAAAGAGATATACCACCTTTAACACATTCAGGTATAGATTTATAGATGGTTTATTTATCACATGGAGGGATATTTAGAAAATGTAAGCAGAGGGCAGTGAGATATACATTATAAGGATTCATTAGCAGATAATAAGTTAAACAAACATTCTTAGATTTAATAGATGAACATCCCTACAAATGAATCAATTGGAATGATTCATATAAAAAGTAACGGCCATGGATACTTTGTATATAGTTCTGTGTATAAGTTTTCACTATATGTATTTCATATTTTTATGAGTTAAAGCAATGAAAAAACAAAAATGCGATGAAACAAGTAACTACTCATTGGTGATTATTGAGTTATCAAAGTCAAAGTGTTGAAGGGACCAAAGGCACTCGCACTGGTAAATGTGCACAAAATATAAAAGTTTGTGAAAACATCACTAAGAAGAACATGGAGAAATAGATAAAAAAAATATTATATTCTTTATTGATAGTTCTCAAATAATGAACTTTCGAGCATTTGACCATTGTTATATCAATAAAACTATTATAATAATTTGTCAACAAACAACACTAACGGTGTAATAAGTTCAAACATTTTAGTGTGCTTATATCTGATTTTCAGAATATTTTTTAATTCTTTGACATTTTCCAATGTTTACCGTCAAGTTTTGATTATTTTGGTATTTGGTATTTTACTTTTATTGGTAATTCTACTGTAACAGGAAAGTTTACATAACAATGTTTTTGACTTGCGACATCTCGTTGTTAGGGAGTTATTATATGAAAGTGTTAATGACACTGTAGCTCAACTTGGATATGAGATAATTCCATGTGTTACAGTCAGTGGAGCGATTAGGAATGCGGAAAGTTGAAATGTATAATTAATACTACATGTAGATATCAACATGAAGAGATAATTATATATAAAGTCAAATCCAAGATTATTTTCCATTGAAATTCAAAAACAATTTATAGCTCCTATCTAGTAGATCAATATCAAGATCAGTATGAAGTTTGGTGATGGTCGGATGAGGGAAGTGGACTGTAGGGTATGCTAAATGATAAAGTAATACAAAGAGTAAAATCCAAAATGGCTTCCGGTGGCATGTTGCTTTAACGAAATAATTCGGAAAAAATTAGATTACTTCCATCTTGTGGTCATCCCGAAGATCCATATGAACTTTAGTAATGACCGAACAAGTAGGGTGTCATCTATAGAGTGTACCCAAGGATTTAGTCATACACATAGTAAATTCCATGACAGCCATGTTTTTCAACGATATTCGGAACAATTTCATGGCTCCCATCTAGATCTCATCCTGATGATCTGTATGAAGTTTGGTGATGATCAGTTGAGGGATGTGGTCTGTGGATTGTACCCAATAATTTAGTCATCCAAGAGTAAACTCCAAGATGGCTGCCGGCATCCATGTTTTATGGCCAAATGACCCCAAAATGACTTGTTCCCATCTACATGTCAATATTAACTCCAATGACAAATTTCATGATGATCCAACCAAAGGCACGACATGAGGGCCGTGCCAAAGAATTTAGTCATGCAAAGAATAAAATCCAAGATGGCTGCCGGCAGCCATATTTTAAAGCTGAATGACCCCAAACAGAATCGTTCCCATCTACATGTCAATATTAACATCCATGATAACTTCCATGATGATCAGACGAACAGTACGACCTGAAGCCCGTGCTAATGGATTGGATTTGATATCCAAGATGGCTGTAGTCCATGCTAAAAGAAATTGTTGACGGACACCGGATACCAAGCCATGGCAATAGATCAAACTTTATAAGTAAAGTTGAGCTAATAAGAATATAAGAACAAGTAAATCTATTTAGCTCTACTTGACGAAGTCATGCAAATCTGAGCTATTGCCATAGCATGGGTTAGCGTCCGTCCATCTATCCATGGGGGCTTCCATCCGTCAACAATTTATGTTGGTACACACTATACAGGTCAGATCTATCATCTGACTGTTACCCAACTTCATATGGATCTTCGGGATGACCTCTATATGGGAGCCATCAATTCCCCCCAAAAAAATGTTAAAAAACATGGCCACGAGCAGCCATCACGAATTTCAATTTGAATCCAATGGCACACCAAGCACCCCGTATTTATTCAGTTCGTCGCAAATTTCGTATGTATCGCGGTGACGACTAGATAGGAGCCATCATTTTATTTCTGAATTTTGTTGAAATTTTGGCCGTCAGCTGCCATCTTGGGTTTTAATTTATACATATATCTTCATATTAACATCCATTATTACTTAGACATTTCAATTTTCTGCATTCCTAATCGCTCTATTGACTGCATGTATCACATGAAGTCATCCCGCTCTAAAATGAGCTACAGTGTCATTGACACTTTAATTTCATGTACTTGTTGTTGATACTTGTTTGACAGACATTTATGTTATTTCGCAAGGTTTTCGCAAGAAAGTGTACAGTAATGACCTAAATAATCGACTCCTTAACCACAGCAGAATTATGGGTAACTTTTCAGGATTTATTCGGAAATATGGCTTGTTGCCATTCATCGGAAAGCTCTCACTGAGAGCTTTCCAGTGAATGGCAACAATCCCTATTTCAGATTAAATACTAAAAAGTTACCCATAATTCTGCTGTGGTTAAGGAGTCGATTATTTGGAGAATTAATGTGTAAGAGAGTATACTGACTGTATCATAGAATCCATTCTCAATTCATATTTGATATTCATGTAGACTATTTAGTTATTGTAACACCATTCTGTTTAGGTGCATGATTCCTAAATCATAATTTTCTCAAAGTATGCTTCAAGTTTATCACACACAATCTTATGGTTTCATTAATCACTACTTTATGTACTATCGTTTTTTCCTGAATTAAAGTAATTATGCACATGGACATTTGCAATGATTCACTCACATTTATATATATTTATTGCTGTTCCATATTTACAAATCCGTATGGAATGCAACATACGCAGGTCGTTGATGTGAAATTATGTTCGCTTCAACCATGAAACCGGAACTATAAAAAGGACATCATCGCACATAATAAAACAATCACTGTATGTGCCTGAATAAACCTTGTAATCCTGTATGTATAATGCACAAGTGTGAGGGCGGATGACGTGTAATAACACACAACAACAGTGTGTGTTAATATCTTCTTCTTCTTTTTTTTGTATTGCCTCCTCGTGGGAGAGTAGATATTTACATGGGTTATAATACATATTTAAATATACAGTTTAACAAGATTGGTAACACCGTTTCTGAGATAGTCCATGCATTATCAGAATCATTTTGATAGCATTCTGACACACACAAGAGTACATGTTCGTGTATTTATGAAAAACGCTGGAAAACATTGTCCGAATTGGTGTTTGTGATCATATTACATATATATAGCAAGAAGATACTTGTGTCTATGATGACCAAGTCCAATATATCGTAGATATGTTCGGAGAGCGACGGCATGTGACCTCCGAGGAAAACTGTCATCAGATCTGTTGGTGCGAGTGATGCTAGGAAAAGATACACATCGATTCCGTGTTTATTTAGTATCATTTCCCAGTGCTGATCAACTAAGTGTATCACAATGGGCGACCTGCAGGACCAAAACACTTGGTATAACTCGTGGTTATAATCCGTGTCGCACAATCTACACGTCAAATTATTTACGTAAGTTGATTTGTTCAGTAGCCTTGCTAAATGTCTCAGTGGCTTCGAGAATGATCGGTGAGACTTGCACAGATTCCAAATGTTCCATGTTTGATTGGGATGGGAATGGCAGCACAGGAATAATGAGAGATCGGCATTGAGCTCAGTCGAACGATACCACGAAGAGTAATAGTTTGTTTCGACTTTCTCGCGAACCAGTCTCTTCCATTCGCTTTTCGATGGAAATAATCCTGTGTCCATGAAGTCAGTGAGGAATGTAAAAGATGATATTCCTCTAATAAGGTGAAAATGTCTTTAACAAATCCTGACATGGAGCGACCAAAAAGCCGGTATTGATGTGCCTTGAAAAGAAATATCCTCAACGGAGTCTGGTGGCCCACCGGCATGTGCACGAGTTTGTCAAGGAAGTATAGTTTCCGCAGATGAATTTCTATCTCGACTGGAAGCAATCCCAGGAGACTAAGCGCCACAGTTGTTGGTGTCCTGGTTGGAAGAGATTGCATATGTTTCACACATACACGAAATGACCTTTCAATTGTTAGAAGAGTAGATCTGCTGTCTAAGGGGAGCAACTCGCTCCCATATATAGAGCCTTGGGGAGAACGATACATTTCAGTAACTTGGCCATTACGGATGGAGAACAATATCTAGTCATTGGCTTCCCTGCTAGAGCGAAGTATGTATTTCTCATTTTATGAGATATCTGTTCTGAACGATTGGCTGAATTGTTGAATTTCCCTTGGGTAATTCCGAGATGAGAACATTCTGTTACTTCACTGAGAGTATGGCCTCCGAGCAGCCATGTTCTGTTCTGTTCATTTTGTCGGGCAGTTTCATTAAAAACAACAACCTTGCTTTTCGTACACGAAAAGTTGAACCTCCAAGTCACACTGTAATCGTGACAGATAGATAACATTTCATCGAGACCAGCTTTGGAGAGCGACACAATTGCGATATCGTCTGCTGTAGTTGGGGCAGAGCATATGATATTGTGAATTGCCATCCCCTGTTGTGCCGCAGTTAGTTTTAGGAGTAAGTCATTCATATACACCAAGTAAAAGAACGGTGAACTGACAGCTCCTTGGCGCGTTCCTTGTGAGATAGGAAATGGATCCGACACACCGCCATTGTACAGAATTTTGCCGCAGCAATCCTTATGCATGTTGCTGATTATTCTAAGAGGTTTACCTCGAATTCCAAATTGATATAATTTCAACATTAGGCCTGAGTGCCAGACGCGATCGAAAGCCTTCGCCGAGTCCAGGAAACAAACAAACGAGCGAGAACCCTTGTCAGAAGCATATGCCACTGATTCCTGTAATACGAAAGATGCACAAGTGTGAGGGCGGATGACGTGTAATAACACACAACAACAGTGTGTGTTAATGGGTTTGTTGATACGGCCCTTGTGCCATCGCGGAAGGATAAAACTCAGGGCTGCGCCTCTTGTTTTGTCCCTCCGCGGCAACATTCGTGTCGTATCAACAAACATATTAATAAACTCGTGTGGTTATGTGTATTTACCCCCCTGTCCCCACATCCCATTATCATCTTTCCCCTCAACTGATTTTTTTTACCTCAACATCCAGTGGCCAGTTATGTACTTTCAGCTTATGCAATATGACTATGTGACTGAAAAACTGCCATTAATGGCTATAGGAGGCATGTTTTATCTGTGGCAGCAGCTCTTAGGTTTTATGTAGTTACATGGCCAAGATGATGGTACTATATAAACACACCAAAAAAAGAAAGTCCCCCCTATTATAATGTGTAATATTTTCGGAGATATTAGTTGGATTTTGGTGAAACTTTCCACAGATGATTACAAAATTCGTGCGAAGGACAACTATGTAAGTGGTGTTACGGACGACTGAGCACGAGTTGATTGGAGGAGGGGTGCTTTTCAAAAATGGCAAACACACATGTAGAGTGATCTCGACCACAGTATTGTTTCCTTGATTACACATTGTGTACTGCCAGTAGTTTTTGTCAGAAAATGATGTTGTGATTCCCCCTGCATGCTTTAGAGCATAAACTAACTTGGTCCCTGTTACTTGGAATCTAAATGTAGGGGCCAGAACATTTGTGGGACCAACTGAAGAGAAGCTGTTTATCATCGTGTCAATGACCACACCATGCTCAGTGACATGCACTGCCTGTTGGAGGAACATTCCAAAGACTAGAATCGCCCCTCTCATCAATAACATGCTATCTCGATGCCAGCAGGTTATCCCGCGACACTGTGGCTACACGCAATATTGATTCATTGAATACAATCTCATTGTTATCTGTTTTGTAATTTTAAAAATATACCCCACTCCCATTTAATCGATGCCCAGTCGGCCGTAACACCATGCACATGGTTGTCCTTCGCATGGATAGTGTCTCTAGCTCCAGTAAGCATTTGTGAAAAGTTTCATCAAGATCCACCCAATATCTCCGAAAATATTACATATTATATTAGGGGGGACTTTCTTTTTTTGATGTGTTTATAACAATGCTCACTAGATGTTAATTTTTAAATAAATCAGCCGGAGGGGATTAAACGGGCGGCGTTGACGGTTGGTATGCTGTTAAAATATTCACCTCCGTCAATATATAACAAGTTCAATGCATATATGCCCCCGACGCTCAGTTTAGACAGTGGGCAATGGATGGAATTTCTAAATCCAAGAAGTGGGTATCCTTTCCCCTTAAACTGGGCTATCAAGACACCAAACGACAACCAAATCCGATGAGCCATGCCCAAGGTACAAACTGAAATGTTCATATAGACTCAATAGAGACAATATTCTCAAGTCAAACAAGGGCTGTAACTCAAGTAAAATGAATGGACGAAACCTGCAGTAAGTTGGCGTCCTTTCCAACGAGCTGTGCTATCAACATACCAAAAGCACATCTGAATCAGAAGATCCATGCCCAAGTTACAAGCTGAAGAGTTCTTTCGGATACAAAATTCACAAAATTCCAAGTCAAACAAGGGCCGTAACTCTGGTAAAAAGTAATGAACGAAACCCATAGTAAGTGGATATCATTGCCCCAAACCTGTCACCACGCCAAAGGACAACGAACTTGTTAGTGTACGCGTTGACGCGTTTTACACTAAGTCCAGCAAAGGGCCATAACTCTGAATTTTTTTTTCAAACAAAACCTGCACCTGGAGATTCTTTGCACAATGCTGGCCCACCGGCATCCAAAGGACATCCAAATTGGACTATCGATTCTTGAGCTGTGTTGTGATATGTTTGTTACGACTGACGGAAAGTCGGACGGAAGGCCAGACGGACGAAGATCCCCACTATATACCCCATATATAATCCTCCTGCGGAGGGTCGTAGGCATAATAATATACTAGAGCGGACAAACTCAAAAAGCTCACTAGAAGTAGGAGTTTAGTCCATCGGCACCACACACGGGCTTGTGGTACATCATTTTGAAGGTTATGATTTTGTGCACCGGATAGTACCCGGTGTGAAATATACAAATAATGCAAAACATCAGCAAAAATCGCTATCTTTTATAAATGCGGCTAAGAGCGACACAACTGTAGAGAAACCCGATTTTTTTTACGCCAAGATATTGTATTCTACCTACTTCTATATTTCTAATATGATAGTGCTCGATTTCGTTGAAAGTTATCAAGATTTCTGAGATTTTTTGTAATAATAGACCAAAAACCGCAAATTTTCAATTTTGTTGACCCACTTAATCAAGAATAGTTCAATATTGTTTTGACCTGCGATATTCAATATAGTCTAGAAAATTCAGAGAATTTGGGATATCTTCCTGCTAAGATATAGCAGTCTACATACTTTTAAATAACAAGTATGGTAACGCCATGATTTCGTTGATAGATGGCAAAATGTCTGAGATTTATTGCGAAAATAGACAAATACAAAATTTTGCCTCTTAATGGGTGTAATTCAATATTGCTTTGACGAGAGATCTCATAAATACCCTGGAAATTTGTGGAAATGTTTACGGCATATGTTCATAAGCCAGTTATGTCATCCTTTGAGATAGGTGCTGTTTGTGTAAGATTGTGTCACCCTCACCAAAAAAGTAAATCGTACACTAGATGAATGCATGCAAAGCTCGCGTGCCCATATACTTGGGTTTCTCGAATCCGTAATCGTAACTACAGATATTGAAAATCGACAACTGATAGCAAGAACACATATTCTAGTGATGTATCTGTAGCATCCTATTCGTAATGCATATGTGCAGTAGGTTATTATACGTTAGCTGTCGAGTGCCAATACAGCAAATGATAACTTACGGTAGGCATGCATGGTGATGCATTGGGCTAAATACCACCGAGCCGAAGTATTCCTAGAAAATCCGGTGAAAAACGGAAACAATTTGTAACACTTGATAGCTATGATGGCACAAGATCATGGTTAGATTACCAAGCACACTTTGGAATTTGTGCCAAAATAAATGGATGGGAAATTGATGACAAGGGCCTTTGTCTAGGCGCATCCTTGAGGGGATTGTTCAAGGAATACTCGGCGACCTACTCCCAGGACGAGAAGAAGACTACAACGTTCTTGTTGCTGCGATAGAAGGCCGATTTGCTGCCAAAAGCCAGACTGACTTGTATATGGTACAATTGCGTGAACGACGACAAAGGGCAGGATAGAGCCTACCTGAATTGGGACAAAGCATCCGACGTCTGGCCAATATGGCATATCATACTGCATTACATGAATTGAGAGACACCTTGGCAAAGGACCAATTCATTGGTGGGTTGTATGATCCAGATATACGACTCAGGGTAAAACAAGCACGACCGGGCACTCTTGGTGAGAGCATAAGACATGCAGTTGAATTATACGCTTTTGTCAAGTCTAAAGACTATGCTAGGGCAGTAAATGAAGCAGACCCAACACAAAGCAAAAATATAGAGTTTGAAGAACCCAAAAAGATAATATATGAACTGAAGCCCCAAACTGGTTCTAATGAGAACACTCAGGATAGCTCACAACCACCCCAGTCCATCGTTGAGATGAAGGAGATAAAACAAATATTGACGACTGATGTGAATATGAGTAATGGGGAGATTACACAAAGAATGACAATCTTGGAGCACCAAAACAAGGAGAAAAAGAGTAACACAAATGAGTCCTGGAGTGACTGTCGTGGCGATAGACAATGGAGACAGAATTATAATGATAATCCTGATTATAGCGCAAACGAATACAAAGAACGCACCAGATGCAGAACTTCTCAAAATCCACGCGACATGTGTCCTAATGCCTATCGTGGAAGGGGAGACCAGCCGAGCACAAGTGGACATCCTAACTCCAAGGAGTTTGTTCGATACAGCTCTTCTGAAGAGGGGGGCCTGTATTTAGATTGCAATCTCTATGGGCAGCCAATGAGGTTTCTAATTGGTACTGGCGCAACAGTTTCCATGCTCTCAAAGAAACTATGACTACTTATCGGAAGATAAACCCAAACTGGATACCTATCAAAATGGATTACCATGGTGCAGCAGAATGTGAGATAGTGGTCGAAGATGATACTATCAAACAGCGCATGATAGTGGTCGACATAAGCCAAGACGGAATTCTTGGCCTAAACGCTATAATAAAGCATCATATTGTTGTGGACATATGCCATATGTTACATAAATGATGTAGCACGCGAGCTGCTGATCATTGAGTCCAACAAAACAAATAAGGTATACCGAGTTGTTTCTTCTGACTTATCGGACACTCTGCCAGAGATAGTATCTTCTCGTCACGTTTCAGAGCACATCAACACAAATTCCCCAGAAGGAATTGGAACTATTGAAACTGAGGATCACGAGCCCACTTATACCGCGATAAGCAGCACGGATAAGGCACCAGCTATGGGAGAGAACACAGATATTGGCAGAATATGCCATGTGACTCCTGGAAGTTCTGGAAATTCACAAATGCTCAGAAAGCTTACCAAACCTATGGGTATCCATGATCACATGGCAATTTGGGGTTTTTCCCAGAAGGAATTGGAACTATTGAAACTGAGGATCACGAGCCCACTTATACCGCGATAAGCAGCACGGATAAGGCACCAGCTATGGGAGAGAACACAGATATTGGCAGAATATGCCATGTGACTCCTGGAAGTTCTGGAAATTCACAAATGCTCAGAAAGCTTACCGAACCTATGGGTATCCATGATCACATGGCAGTACAACAGTAGTTTCTTCTACCATGAGCAATGGGGATGAGTTCAAAAGAGCTGAACCAAAACCACCCTATCTTGAAGGGAAACCAAATGCACAGGAGGACATTGACAGCCATACATGGTCAGAAAAAATCGACATGTAATGATCAATGCCTTGTAGATATTACGGCATCTGTTCCTCATCATATTCCAAGAAATGTGGCCCAACACAGAAACGGCGCCATGGGTACCCCAAGATTCAAGGACGATAGATAGAATTAAAGAGCACCGCAATGTTGATAACAAGGCTCGATTTGATGGCTGTGACCAAGAAGGTCGTTACGCATCAAAACCCCAAATACTGTGGGAAGGTCCCCATAGGGCAAAATCGTGGATGATGACACCCAGATAGGAGAGCCACAGAAAGACAGCATTTATACTGTTTGTACAGTATTGTTGATGAGGAAAAAAAATTCTAGTATAGGATTAAAGGGAAGTGGCGGCCCTTGTGGGAAACATCGAGCCACAGGTGGTTGCAGGTTCATTCCAAAACACGACCCCTTGGCTCAACTTGCAGGGTTGAGTCATGACTAGATGTGGTGAGATCGCGAGCTCACCTTAATGGCTGTGCCGTCTCGTGTGTAGTTCATGCCCATTGGACGTTAAAAACCCTCCATGTGTATGGAAGAAGAGTAGGCTATGCGACCGCATTGGAGAATATTTCTGCACCAAGATACAAACAAACTTTGGCTTCCAACGGTTCCAGGGTGCAGTCGACCTACGATATGTAACGGAAGTCGTACCAACAACCCTTTTGGGAAAAGTAACGGCGTGGTCACCGCTGCTGAAGAATTAACAAAAGTTCACTAAGCACAGGTTTGTCGATTGCCATAAACATTGGACACCTCTCTGATATACATTTCGCAATGCTGCACATTTGACACATAACGTCTAAACGGTTGTTTGATGTAGTACGTGTTGGCGGAATGTTCATGTGAGTCAGGTGATTTCGTTGGCAATGACAACATACGTTACATGTTACATGTACGTGTGGCAGAACCTGGCTATTAACATTCACTAAACCTCCCAATACGTATAATCTTATAAAACTGTGAAGCTATATTATGCGAAGCAAACATATACAATGATGCAATTTCTTCAACTCAAGTAACTATCAAACGCCTCACCTTGATAAGGTGTGTGTATAATGCATAAATGTATATAGGAATATTCCGTGTTTGTCTCATCTTGCGATGTATTGTATTATTGGGGCGAGGTGTGCAATAACGTAACCAGACAAATGCGACAGAAGATGATACAATCCAACAACATTCATATGCATAATGTGTCTCGTCAACTCTTGAGAGTTTGTCCTGGATTATTGTTCAAAATGAAATTGAATTATCACCCATGTAGAGGGGCAAAACAAGTTTAAATTTCACGATTTTCGGTCCACTTGCACCAGAACACTCCGAAATATTGCCATCTGTAAATGATACCATGGCGTTGTCACAATGCATATCTCGAAGTGTGTAGACTGCAATATAATAGCACAAAAATAATCAGAGTTGTGCTTTTGTATTCTGCCATACCGAAATTTCTAAAACTGATTTTCTTCTTCTGAATTTTGGGGTGGGTGTGACACAATCTACCACCGCTAAAAATAATCTTTTGCATCATTTGTATATTTCACACCGGGCCCTACCGGCTGCGGAATGTCATAACCTTCAAAAATGATGTATCACAGGCTTGTGTGTGGTCCCGATGGACTAAACTTTCTGAAATCGGTTCCGTCCGCTTCACTAATATGGATGTGTTGGAGGCTTGATATAGTTTAACTTGATTTATTAATTAGATATGACTTATTTGCCCAGAATCGCCTGTTATGGAACTATGTGACTGTTGCTTCAATTGGCCCTTAAAACGATCGATATCGTTTTGCGAAATGACCAATCCGAGTAATATCGTTTTACGACATTACCAATTTGAGTAATATCGTTTTACGACATCACCAAGTGCCGGAACTCTACTTCGCTGCTAAAGGAATCATGGAGCTAAATGTGTCCCAGAGTCGGGGAGCGAGTACACCGTGGAAAGGTGGCGGTAACTGAATGACCTTCACCTGATGCATGCGACACGTTATTAAAGGATGACATCGCGTTTATTTGATTTGTACATAATATCTAAATAATTTAAACTGGTGAATTAATGTGTGAATAGATTTTTGTGAGCGGGAAATTTATTTAACTAGCTGCTGTAGTTCTGGGTTTTTCCAGATCAAATTTGGCTGTGGTATAGCCCTGTCGTACCCTTGGGGATTTATTTTAAAAAGTAAACACATGACCTATGATTTTTCTTGCATTTTCGTGATAAACTGGTGTCAATCTATCTGGGTAAACATCACTGGTATGGCCTGCAGGCTTCAATTCAGTGAATTTGGCCAAAACGTTAACACTGTCGTCTATGGGAAACCATTTAGTTCAGTGATTCCTATTGTATGTGCAGATATAGATTTTTGTGACGTCACTCATTCAAAAGAGTTGTCGATCTTACACTGTTACTAAGAGGCGATCTATTTTACTTGGTTGGTTTGATATTATATGCCTGACATCAGCCCTCGGTAACATGATATCAGCCTTCGACCTTCGCTATAAGGGCTGAAATGAGGTTTCATTGGGCTGATATCGGGCCTAATATCAGACAAATAAAGTAGTATCCTCTAAATATAGAACTTTAAGTACATGTAAATTAACAGTTGAGATAATAGGACATCATTTATGAATGTCTCCTAGCTTGGTTACAGACAAACAAAAGTAACATTGCGTTTAGATGTAATCAGCTGAGACATCAACATTTATACACACGTTAGTCACATATATATGGATCATTATCTAGTTGCTTTCAAACCGCCTAGTATCGTCCCCTACATGCAACTAACGGATTTGTATACTACTGTGAACGTTGAAAGTAAACAAATTAAATTGAAAGATGGCAATGATAATAATAGCTATGAATTTTTTCTTTCTGGCCACGCCTCATCGAATTAATTTCTAGGGTAACTGGGACGATGCGCATAAAGCAAGTGAAGATTCGAAAGTGGCCGTTCTTAAAGGGACTCAGTGGCTTTACAATGGGCACATGTGAAAAGTCATGAACGTCTGTAAAACAACTATTATCTAAAACGTATAATGTAAAAAAAATAACAACCTGTTGTTATTACGGTATCAGTTGTGTTAATTAATCTCCAATAACGAGATTTCTCATATTAAAACCATTGTCATGTAAACATTACTGTTACAGCTAATCAGCTACATTAACAATCAAATTTACCAATTAGCCCACAGGTGTTGTTGTTAAAAAGGCGAGTACAAATATTTGAAAAATTCTAAATTTAAAACGAGTGTGCCACATTAACAAGCGCATTGCTATTGACATAATGGTTTATCCGGGAGGTTACTATTTCAAATACATCATCACTTCTATGTTAAACTGTTCTAAAGCTCATAACACAGACGATACACACAGTGTCACAATATTCATGCGGAGCACAGCTATTATGTGTTTGGAATAGGCTGTGTTTCTACTGTGGTAAAGAAAACACACCGTCAATTCCAAACATAGTATTTATTAATACAAAACCCACATTTTGTACAAAACCTCTACATGTATCTATGCATATTGGAAAACAAGTCTCCATTCATTTTCTATATTTATAAATATCTACGAAGACATTTCACAGTAGACAAAATTTGCATGCTGCTTGCTAAACCAACAAATAATCAGAATGCTCACGCAGTGCGTGATCGCCAGCAGGTCAATGAGTACAATGCAAAAAATTATTTGAAATATTTATTGCTATATAGGTATTTGAAATAAGGCTTGGATTCAATAATACGATTGACTTGGGCAGATTAGCATTAGATATGTCGATACATGTAGGAGTTTTGTACAAAATGTGGGATAACGATAACTTATGTGTTTGGAACTGACGCGGTGTGTTTTCTCTAGTAGTAAAGTCTGTCCCACAAGCCAGGGGCATTCGAAGTGAGGATGCCAGTATTCGAAATAGTAATCCCCCTTGTGAAGAAGCATTATATCGACATTGATATACATTTGTCAAAGTGGGAGGCTCGTTTTTAATAATTTTGATTTTCTAATTTATATTTTATCACCTTGTGAACAGTGTTGTGAACGACATTCTTGTGATTCTTCTTGGTGTTGATCAAATTTACAGACTTTTATGATTCCCACATATACCCACTACGAATGCCGTGCAGCCCTTAAAGTTGTTTGAACTGTTATTCAGCGATATATTGAAAAGATTATTTTTGAAACAACTCAGAATTTTCAACTTACAGTGATCACAGGAGGAACTGTCATCTAGCTCTCTCAGTGGCATCCTAAAGTCGAGTCATCCACAAAACTCCAACTCCACAAAATTCCATGCGTTATATTCAGTAGCAAACGTTTTTTTCTTCCAAATGATACAACAACCCATGAACAACGTAATTCTGGAGAAATTACACCTGATAATATGTCTTCTGTTGCCATAGTTTTCACCTAATCCGCCCTGGCAATTAAATATACCCTGGTGGTCAGGAATGAACCAATTTATAATTATTACGGTACTAACGTTTCCAGATTTCGATTTGGCTATTTATTTTAATGTTCCTGTTAGACCGAAATATGTCAGCAGGATATATGGGTTGGTATAACTTGGTAAGGGTTGATCAAATATGTCAGCAGGACAACCTTCTATATCCAGCTCTGAAAATGTTAGGGGTTGATACATCAGCTCATTTCTGACGGTCACATCTTTATGCCTAATGATTACTCAAAATCGAACTCAGTAAGATAAACAGCAGTTTAATTAACCAGGTTTGAGACTTCAAAAAAGCAGTTTCTCGCAGCATTTATGAGATGGGTCAGAAATAACCCTTTACATACCCTTTGTTGTCATAAGTATTTCATATTTCTATCAGCTTGACCACATTTTTCTGTTTGAGTCGTTACAGTAATCTATAACTTCAAATTAGTGAACCTTATTCTGCTCAGGCATCAACTGCTATGGGCGAGCTGGGAACAGATTGATGATCGATCACAGTTTAAGTTCACCCATTAGCCACCTCGATTGTGCATTTTATTTTCTAAAAAATAGCGGATATAGAAACCGGAGAGATGACTGACGTTACCGTTATGGAGTCGTGTTGCAAATTATTTATTTATAAGTTTTTTTTTAAATGCCCAATACGTAAGCATATGTATAAACAGGGATGTGGCGATATGGATGGGTGCCTCACCCTTTCAACTGTGGCAAACATTTTCGACAACGACCAAAACAAGGTTGAAATGATTCTAATAGTGAGATTCAAAAGTCAATTTTGTCAAATATTTGCACTAATTAAAGTGCCTTTGGTGAATTTTTTTATCCTTAAACTGTGTTAGTTAAGCAATTTCCAACAGCTGAACATTTGTTCTGTACCAGTTGGAAAATATGAACCCGAGGTGCAAATGGAATTTCACGGACTTGTAAACCACTCAACTCATGAGTGAATAGGGTTCATGTTAAACACCCGAGTGTCACTCAAATTGAGTACATTATATCAGCCACATAATGGATATAGCATCAGTCGATACATTTCCTCGAAATCCTTCATTTGTCGCCGACAAAGGGATATTGCATGAGTATCCAATAGCCATCAATATGAATATTTTAGTAAAAGTAATCAAAAAGTAGTCAAAATGTAATCATGATTACAGGTACATTTGAAAGTAATCGACTACGATTACGATTACTTGTAATCAAGAAATGTCATGATTACTGATTACAGATGATTACTCAAAATGTTGTAATCGATTACTTTGATTACAATTACTGATTACGATTACCCAACCCTGCCAGGAACATGGTAAATCTTCCATATTGTATAGGCCTATGTGTAATCCCGGCACTGTGGTATTAGTATCGATTGGAGTCCAATTCAAACAGTGACCTGGCTAGACGGTCTCCATCGGAGATACCCGGACCATGCACCTTGCATGGAATTTCCAACTGCACCCCCTTGAAAATTGGAGTTGGCGGAGTTGTCGTTCCTATTAGTCAATTGTAAATTTTTCTGCTTCGAACTTTTAGTTATAATTCATCATTTAACACAACGTTTGGATCTTCAACATACGTTCTCATCATTCGGTTATGGAATTCTCCAAGCGAAACCCACTCTGGTGGATGTTCAGCTTGGTGACTTATCGTGTTAAAGTTTGCACCATCAGCCATCGGGGACCTTCTTCTACCCTGATTACATGACATTGACAATGATCAATTCGACGTTATCTGCTCATAAGGTGTGACAAACAATCAATTGTTCACATTGTCAACTCTCTATTTGGTTGATGAGTTGTTATCATTGTACAGCACTCGATCGACAAAATAGAAACTTGAAGGGACAGCATGAAATGTAATCATGGAGAACATTCTTACTGAAACGGACATAATTTAAAATCGACTCATAACTCATGGATTCACCTGCATTCCACATGGGACCCATTATTAATCAACCAGTCAAACACTAAAGACGGCCCATGTGCGCCTTCGACTGCTTCATGGAAAGTATCCAAACAAATTATCTCGATAAAGATATCAAATTCTACACCATGCTTATGATGGAGTTTATCCACAACACACCAAATGGTGCTTTCGTAATTGCCAAACTCATTTATTCAACAAAAGACAACGAAACTTATATCTGAATTTTGTGAACATCGTTCCTAACGCTGTTCTCAAACGCAGAATACAAACTGAGACAAGCCCTCGTAGCCAACCTCAATCCAAGACTTCAGCTGACACTGAAGCAACCACAAAAGCCGACACTACGGAGGCATCAGATCCGAGTAAAAATGAAGACCAATCAAACGATTTATACTCTGACATCGGCATAAGAACATATATCACTATCCTCCAAGAAGCAAAACAAAATATGCAAATTAACATTGACAATCTATCGACAGAAATTTGGACCCGTGTTAACCTGAACGAAATGACACTTTCTAGGGCTATCAGACGAATTGAAGTGCTCGAAGAATCTACACATTCTAATGCACATTCCGTACAGAGAATCGAGAGCGAGAAATATTCAGGTGTCGCATCCATCAGAGCCGAGATACGATAAATGAAGCAAGATATGTCTGAAATTCTTGACAACCTGGGGGTCTACATTTAGACAGAGCAAATCGAATAGAGGAGCAATTGCATCGCTTCAAGGATTGGTGAATAAAAACATTCAAAAATCTCCAACAAGCACATGTAAACCGACACATAATTCGTCTACTCCAACAGATCAAATTGTATTTGCGAACATCAGTGTGCAGAGAACCTCAGGAGATGCTCAATATTTTGTGAAGCATACATTCTCGGAGCTTAATTCATTTGCTAAAGGAGTATGGTCAATAACAAAGGTCACGCTCGCGCTACTCGGCAAGATATATTCAGCACTGACATATAGCACCAATTAGCAACCAGTCCGCAACCGCTAAAGCCAAGCACTACTCCGCGCCTGGATTTAGCCAGAACGACCTGGATCCCAAAACGAATCTCAACCTAGACATCAGAATAAATTAAATAGACGTGGACGACACACAGGACTACGACAGGTACTCCGCAGGATATGTGCATCGAAAGTAACCCACGAAGTCCACCACCAACTTCGCAACCGAACAATCACTCACATTCAATAAACAATCGCAAAAAGCCGAAACATAACGGACCTCATGTGAATAACAATGATTCATTCAGCAAAGCTGACGCCGACTCATCTGACAATAGCATTAGTCCGATAAAGCCGACCCGTTATGCACAAAAACGGAACGCCGCACCATTCAAAACACAACGGTTGTTTGTCGGCAATCTCCCATGTGAGGTGGCCCCAGATGTGATAATGTCGTATTTGAAAACTATGATATCTGTCATTCAGTTATTAAAATACTGGGTCCGGCGAAGATGGTAAACCGGTCTCTGCACGTGTAAACATTCACGAGGATGACATCGACCCAGTGCTCGAATTCTTTTGGCCGTCTCAAGTGTTTTGTAGAAGATGGCTTTCACTCATATCGTTCAGTGAAAGTTTCCATCGGAAAGACACCAGTCGATATGAACATAATTCCCACACACTATACAGAATCAACGACGACATCAGCTTCAACAACAACAACAACAACAACAACAACATCAACATCTACAATCTACAACAACAACAACTGCAACACCTACAACTACAAATCATACCAAACAAGTGCATTTGAATCACCCAACAATGTTATATATATATATATATATCTTTATTTCCTCCGTTTCCGAAGATATCAAAATATATAACAATAATAGAGACTGTCGTCTCAACATTTACACACAACACATTGAATTGTTATCATATTTTACATAATTAAACAACATGACAAGTATCCATAAACATTCAGCATACAATCATTATAGTAACATAAATATGCAAGATATCGATAAAGGCATAGGTAGCATAAAATTCAATTGACTTTTGCGGCTGACATTATTTAATTTTTGTTGTTGTTGTTGTTGTGGCTGATATTACGATATATTCCTCTCATGTCAGCGCTGCTCATATTGTATATGCCATGTATATTTGCGAAAGTTTTATACTGTTGACGCGTATACACTTACTCTTAAACATTCTCAGCTGCTGTTCGGTCAAGATATAATTTCCACAGATAAGCACATTTCCTCACAAAAAAGTCGATTAGATAAATTTCAACTTCTGCGGATTCATGTACGAGATCATTACATCTAGATAGAAATATGCGTGTTTTAGATTCAGTATCGAGTGAGTCAAATTTTAGATAAACGTCCACGTGAAATTCATTTAGTAGTTCATATTCGATAATATCCCTATCACGATGTAACGAGGAATGCTTCTGGAATTTTCGGTAGCAGCTCCTACCTCAGCCTTCTGGCACAGGAAAATGTTTATGTAATTGGAGTGAGTAAGCATTGGCTCTGAGAGCACAATTCTCACTTTCTCGACACATTACTCAAAACTACTCAAAAACTGTCGCTACCATGTTGTGTGCGATTATTCATAAAAAAAATCCCAATGCAAATGGAAAAGGCGGGTAGGCCAAAAGCGGGAGTTGCCATTATGTGGCATGCGAGACTGGACAATACCGTTTCAATAATCCAATACAACGACGATCGCATTTGCGGTATCCAAGTACAAATCTCAGAATCGCAGTATGTCTACATCTTGCAGGGCACCTACCGTCCAGTAATTACCCAGTTTCACTGTATAGAGAATATATGAATCATATACATGATCTATTCGATATACTCAGCTGTACTCAGCTATAGGGTATGTTGTCGTAATGGGTGATATCAACGGCAGTGGACAGAGATCAGATGCCAGGAATAGATGTCTGTCTAAAATCATATCACAAAAGTCGTTGGTGTCTGTCAATAGAACGGAAGCTTGCATTGGTATTTCTGCAACATATGCACCTACCGATGGTAGACCCGGTACCACGATAGACCACATTCTCATTCCCGAGGAAGAAACATATTTAGTGCAATCAATCAACATCATCGACGATGCGCTGGACGTCTAAAATCAAAGGCCGATCAGAATGGTCATAAATTACCCACAAAACAATACTATGCGTTCAGCGGAAACTCAATTTTCAATTATATATATATCTCATATATATTTTGAAGACCTCTGTCTGTCTGTCTGTCTGTTTGTTTGTCTGTCTGTCTCTCATTAATACAAATCTACGATTCTCGACCGATCGGGACGAAACTTGGTACGTGTGTGTAGTTTGACCAGGCGGTCGTCGTTGTCGTATTGGCGAGCCCGTGCGACGCCCGTGCAGCGCATGCGCAGACGAGATCTCGGAAACGGATGGAGCTATCGACTTGAAATTTGCTATGTGAATGTACCTTGCCCCGGATACGAATTTTATCGGGTAGCAGAGCACGTGTGACGCCAGCTTCGCGCATGCGCAGACCAGATCTCGGAAACGGCTGGAGCTATCGACTTGAAATTTGGTTTTTGAATAGCTATCGACTTGAAATTTGGGTTTTTAATAGCCCGGACCACGTCGGGCTCATCGGCTAGTCTCATATATATTTTGATGACCTCTGTTTGTCTGTCTGTCTGTATGTATGTTTGTTTGTCATTTATACAAATCTACGATTCTCGACCGATCGGGACGAAACTTGGTACGTGTGTGTAGTTTGACCAGGCGGTGGACGTTGTCGTATTGGCGAGCCCGTGCGACGCCAACTTCGCGCATGTGCAGACGAGATCTCGGAAACGGGTGGAGCTATCGACTTGAAATTTGGTATGTGAATGTATCTTGCCCCGGATACGAATTTTATCTGGTCGCCAAGCTATCGTGGAGCTATCGACTTGAAATTTGGTTTTTGAATAGCCCGGACAACGTCGGGCTCATCGGCTATCTCATATATCTTTTGAAGACCTCTGTCTGTCTGTCTGTTTGTCATTAATACAAATTTACGATTCTCGACCGATCGGGACGAAACTTGGTACGTGTGTGTAGTTTGACCAGGCGGTGGTCGTTGTCGTATTGGTGAGCCCGGGCGACGCCCGTGCAGCGCATGCGCAGACGAGATCTCGGAAAAGGGTGGAGCTATCGACTTGAAATTTGGTATGCGAATGTATCTTGCCCCGAATACGAATTTTATCGGGTCGCCGAGTCCGTGCGACGCCAGCTTCGCGAATGCGCAGACGAGATCTCGGAAACGGGTGGAGCTATCGACTTGAAATTTGGTATGTGAATGTATCTTGCCCCGAATACGAATTTTATCGGGTCGCCGAGTCCGTGCGACGCCAGCTTCGCGAATGCGCAGACGAGATCTCGGAAACGGGTGGAGCTATCGACTTGAAATTTGGTATGTGAATGTATCTTGCCCCGAATACGAATTTTATCGGGTCGCCGAGTCCGTGCGACGCCCGCTTCGCGCATGCGCAGACGAGATCTCGGAAACGGGTGGAGCTATCGACTTGAAATTTGCTATGTGAATGTACCTTGCCCCGGATACGAATTTCATCGGGTCAACGAGCCCGTGCGACGCCAGCTTCGCGCATGCGCAGACGAGATCTCGGAAACGGGTGGAGCTATCGACTTGAAATTTGGTATTTGAATGTATCTTGCCCCGGATACGAATTTTATCGGGTCGCCGAGCCCGTGCGACGCCAGCTTCGCGCATGCGCAGACGAGATCTCGGAAACGGGTGGAGCTATCGACTTGAAATTTGCTATGTGAATGTACCTTGCCCCGGATACGAATTTCATCGGGTCAACGAGCCCGTGCGACGCCAGCTTTGCGCATGCGCAGACGAGATCTCGGAAACGGGTGGAGCTATCGACTTGAAATTTGGTATTTGAATGTATCTTGCCCCGGATACGAATTTTATCGGGTCGCCGAGCCCGTGCGACGCCAGCTTCGCGCATGCGCAGACGAGATCTCGGAAACGGGTGGAGCTATCGACTTGAAATTTGGTTTTTGAATAGCCCGGACAACGTCGGGCTCATCGGCTAGTCTATTATATATTTTGGAAGATCTGTCTGTGTGTGTTTCTGTCTGTGTGTTCGCGATAAACTCGAAAACGGCCGACCCGATTTCGATGAAACTTCGTATGTGAGGGTACTATCGGTCGGGAAGTGGCATAGACATATTAATTTTAAGATCCGATGTCAACTTTTCACGTGCCGAGGTCAAATCTGTTTTTACGCCGTTTTGCGCTAATATATTTCAGTTCGGTGCTCACAAATCGATTCGATATAGCGCGAATAATAAATTGCCAGTCATATAATTTGCACGGTTAGAATCTGTGGCGCTTCCTCTTTCCAATGATGTATCACACGCCTGTGTACGTTTAAAGTTTCTACCTTTATTATCGGGAAGAACGCAGGACCTTGCTTCGCTCATCGTAAAACATTCCGTAAATATATTACGCCGTCAACAGATCGTGACGTGATCGCGTTTAACTCTTTATAACCGGCCGATGTCGCGTTAACTCATCACCGGCCGAGGTATCCGCAAATGACATTGGGCAATATATATATCTCGGAAACGGGTGGAGCTATCGACTTGAAATTTGGTATGTGAATGCATCTTGCCCCGGATACGAATTGTATCAGGTCGCCGATCCCGTGTGACGCCAGCTTCGCGCATGCGCAGACCAGATCTCGAAACGGGTGGAGCTATCGACTTGAAATTTGGTTTTTGAATAGCCCGGACGAAGTCAATCTTGTACCCGACCTTTCCCTGAGCGCTGGTGAGACGTCAATACTTAGGTATGGTCTAACCTTTGTTCCTACTCCACCCGATCTCAAAGAAACACCACATGTGGTTGAGACGGAGGATGGAACATTAGTTTTACCAGACTCTATGTATGTCATGGAAATGAACGGCGGTCCGGCAAGCATGCAATTTAGGGAAGTAACAGCTATGGCTGATTTCTTTCGCAATTCGACAGGTTTAAAAGATCAATTTAAAGAACCTTCGATGTGGACCCCCACTGATCGCCAGATTGACATCTCAAAACCGACATTACAAATTTACCAAAATTTCCCAACGAGGATAACCTCACTAAAGTTGAAAGAACTGCACTAAAAACCCTTCGCAGCAATAAACACATTGTAATCAAACCTTGTGACAAAGGCAGCTCGCTCGTCATCATGTCTAAAGAAAATTACATTCTAGAAGCGACGCGCCAATTAAGCAACACTAAATATTACAAACCATTGGATGAGCCAATTTGGAAATCCAATGTTTTAAAATTCAATCTCATTCTCAAAAGCTTGCTGGACCAGGACGTTTTAAAGAAAAAACATGTTCAGTATCTAATTGCAAAACCTGAATCCAATAATAGTACATTTTATTTGCTACCTAAAATACATAAATCTTTGAGCTGTTGGACTAATCCATACACACCACCCGGACGCCCCATCATCAGCGACGTGGCTTCGGAGTCGTACCACATTTCGGAGTTTATTGATTTCTATTTGAAACCAATTGCTACCCGCCATCCGAGCTATCTAAAAGAGACGGAGGACTTCCTCATTAAATTGTCGAAAATTGAAGTTCCATCTTCTGCTTACCTAATTAATCTCGACGTGGAATCTATGTATACAAATATTGGAATCGATGCCGGATTAAAGTCAATTAAGAATGCATTTGATTTCCACCATGATCCTCATAGACCTGGAGATGAACTACTTCAATTATTAGAACTTTCTCTTAAAGGGAATGACTTTGAATTTAATGGACGATATTATTTACAGGTCTCCGGCTGCAGTATGGGCAAGAAATTTAGTCCTAATTTTGCCTCAATTTTTGTTGCAGAGTGGGAGAAAGGCGCCCTAGCCAAATCTGACAAACAACCATTAGCCTATTATAGATTCTTGGACGACATATTTATCATTTGGACTCATGGTCTGGATGAGTTTAGGGTGTTCTTGAACATCTTGAACAGTCATGATGAATCAATCAAACTCAAAGAATCAATATCGCAAACCAGCATTGATTTCCTTGATTTAGCAATATTTAAGGGCCCACAATTTACATCATGCAACATTTTAGATACAAAACTTTTTACGAAACCAACGGACTCTCACCAGCTTCTTCATCGTAAATCTTTCCATCCGCCAAAACTTTTCAATGGATTGATTAAATCTCAAATCATTCGATACCACCGGAACTGCACGAACAGAAGCGACCTAAATCAAGCTTGTTCAGTGCTGTTCCAGGCTTTACGACCGCGCGGCTACTCTAGTAGATTACTACGCCAAGTAAAGTCCGAAACTCTCAGAGAATTGGAATCGTTACGCCATGACCCAACATCGACTGAGCCAACAAGGATACGGCACAACCGGCCGGTGTTGGGTAATGGTTCAGCCTCATTTTGTCACAAAAAACGATGTTACATCAATACAATAGGATATATCAATACCAGTAACACTTTCACCAGCGAACAAACACGCATATCGTATCAAATGCATAGCGAACTTAATTGTGATTCTAAAAATGTAATTTACTTAATCACATGCAAAAGATGCCGTATACAATATGTTGGACAAACAAAAACCTCTCTCAAAGTTAGAATGTCTAATCATCTTTCCAGTGTTCGCAAAAAACTCGACATGCAAATTTCCGATCATTTCAACTCATCTAATCGTCCAACTTCCGATTTAATTTTGAATAATCGACTGTATCGGAACGAACAGCCTCGTGGGAATTATCGGAAGACATCATCGAACAAACAGACTGACCAAAATGGCTACCTCCCGCGAACGTGGTCTGAGCCAAAGAGGAAATGCCACGTCATTTTCTCCCGTATATATACACCACATCGGATTATCTCCCTTGATCTTTACTATATTAGAATTACCACCCTTGATCTCCAAACTTTCAGAGTTACTAACCTTATTGTGCGAATGCATTAACCCATCGCATGGATAAAATAATTCCCGCTTAATTCAATTACTTCAAACATCGGAAATTACATTACCCCGAGTACGTCTTTTATCTGTTATGTCAGCAGTCACTGTCGCATTCGTTTTGTAATGAGGTAGCGTTATCTTTACTGCCATTGGCTGCGGACACACGTACCACAGTAGCTATGGCACAGTAGGTGTGACAATTTAGTATGGTGGAGTTCGGTGACAATTGGTCGTCATACTGGTCGTAATATGCCATAGCTAGCCATGTCGCCCGCTGCATATTCACACAATGAGTCTTCCAAAGTTCCTTACAATCATCCTTTTTCTTGTTTTGATCCTTGTATATATAGTTCGCTTTGTTTATTCCAGATAATTTCTCTCAGATGTATTTCCTCCAACAGTTCCGCGACAGCCTCATCGGCCCACGTTATAATGTTAGCATAATTATGCGTAGAGTTAAACGTCGCAAAATAAAACACGCAATTTGGGGAACTTTGTTAGTAGGCAATAGTAATGCATAAAGGCTAGCTTTTGGCAAAAACAGGTGTTTTCACCAAAATGGTAGCCATGGCAACGGTGTACATTTTCCAGTTTGGGATAATATCAAAAGTTACTTATATTTATGCGATATATATGTGAGACAACTTTGATACTTTTACCAAAAAACAAATCACGATTTTTTCCTCTATCTTCCACACTAATGGCCACATTTATTGGGAAGAACAATGTCACATTTTAGAGGTTGGCATTGCCCCGGTCACATGTTTTGTAGAATCTCTCATACAAGTAATAATCACCCAGTGTACATGGTATATAGCTTAAACTAAAGGTTATGATCCCCAGCATCTAACACTATGACGCATCAAATTGAGATAGGCTCATCATAAACACAAATAATAGGAAGTAAAGTGATAAAAACAGCAATGTTTTACAATGACCTTGACCTTGCAGTGACATTGACCATTCAGATAAGTACTGGCGGTCGTTCGTGGAGAATACATACATATACATATTATTATATAACTATATCACCAATAAGTCCACCGATATCACTGATATACTTCAAATATGGTCATTTTCCAGAATTATCAGAAATCACATACCGTTGCTATGGTAGCACCATTTTTGAGGCAACTAAGCGACAAGAACCTTGTCAACATTGGTTTCCAATGCCTCTAATATATGGGCTTTAAGAAAAGATATGTTGCCAAAAATCCCCAAATTTGTTTACGAAACCCATTTTTTTTTTTTACTAATGACAGCCTACTAAAAGTACAGTATATTATTGTTAACTGTTTACTGGGCTGCGTTGTTGTTCAATAAAACAATAAGCGTTATTCATATGTATCATCTTCATTTGAAGTTATTGAACTGTTGCCAGAAATTATAATTCCGCAGCCAATCTGTCAAATTCAGGTCTCTAAAATTCAGCCATTTGGTTAAATGATTTAACAATTTAGGCAATTCACCAAATGACTGACGGTCACTTGGCCAAATGAATGAAGTTTCGTTAATTTATAAGACCAGTGTGCAGTCTCAGACTATATTTGCACGGCCTGTTTTACCGAAAATTATGCCATAATTATATATTCCAAGTATGCCCTTCTGATCTATATATATACAAGCACGACAGCATAATAATGAGCATGTGTATGTAACATTCTGCTTGGAGAATAAGAAAATCGAGAGCCGGTAGTTAAGTTAAGTTAAGTTTTCATTGACAAATAACATGAAATACGTGAGCATCAAATATCGCATAATTTTGTTTGTAACAAATAATACCAATTCTAACACCATATTTATGATATTTCAAATAGATATGTAATAGTTTCCGAGTCTCGCATCGGAGTCATGGTTGGGGGTTTTGTGCATGCATCCGACATTAATATACGGTTAAGTGCATGCCACCACCCAATAATATTATATCATACGGTGTGGAATAGGAAATAATCTGGGAATCATGAACATAAATATGACACTAAAATACTGTGATGGACGCAGGAGTTTGTGGAAGTTAAAACGTGATGGAAGCCCACTTTGTCTTGAATTAAATGGGTATAATTTATGTATACATCATGCATCTCAGTTAGCATCGCGCTCTGACAGCATCAAACTGTTAAAAAAAAAGGGGGCATTCAATTCTGCTCAGAGATGTATTCACTTTAACCATAAGATGCATCAATCATACCAACACAATCAGTTATAGAAAGTTTGATAATGGTGCGTACGCAATGCTTACGTGCGTAACACATTTTTGACGATAATTGTCGCATTTCTTCATATGTTTTGAATCATATTATAAAAACAATTATTCTTAACATTGATATCACATAAAATTGTGCACCTTTTTTTGTAAAAGTGAACACGTTAGCTATGATTTTTGCAAACAAATTGGGGAATAAAAAGCTTAGACGCAATGTATTCTTTATAGGTGTTTTCTGGGTGAAAGTAAAACAATGGTCGCATCTAATGTCACGGGACGTGGAGTATTATTTTGAAGCGAATGTACGCTTCTTATCGTTTATAGCAATATGCTAAATACTTTGTGCCCCTTTAAGACTGGCATTAAGAATATGCATCCCAATTTGATATATCTATAGTTAGAATGTCCGTTTACCGGGAACTCATGGGTTCACGAAATAAAAGAAAAATATTAGCATATGTATTAGCATATGACAACATGTACCAACTTGTGCAATTTATCCGACAGTATATAGTTTGATAATTTGTATAACATAGGTAGGTGTATATATTCCGCATTCGTGTGGTTTTATTTAGGCTACACGTAGTGGTGATCAGTTGAAAAATATCAGAATTGGATGGACGGATGCATGGGTTTCTCGGCCATTTGGCGACGTTAACGCAGGGGATACGATCCCCCAATGGGGGCTATAGCTTCCATTGCATATCTCCCCGAGGGGGGGGGGGGGTCCACCCTGCGTTAGCGTAGTTGTATCTGTTACGTTATGGACATATATGACTATATTGGCCTGTATACCACATCTTATAGCTATAATATCGGTATTGAAGGGGTTAATGAAACCAGTCAATTTTCACATAATTCACCCTGTTAGCGTCCCCCAACCGCACGAAATAAAAAAAAATCATTCCCTGCCACTGACATCGTGACGGGGAACTGCTTTGCCAGTCTCAGACAGACTTGGACAAATGTGCGTCACTATAGCTGTAACAATATGTGCATTAAGGGGTTAATAAAACCTGCCGTGAATCAGCATCGTAACTCGAAGAGCAGTCCTTTGAAAAATCGAAACTCGCTACGTCTAAACATCCAGCCTTCACCAATTAGAACGCAATATTATGGTCATGTGCGCGTCAGCTTTACACGTCCCTTTGAAAAATCGAAACTCACCGCGTCTAAATATCCAGCCTCCACCAATTAGAACGCAATAGTGTGGTCACGGGTGCGTCAGCTTTATACAGACCGTAACAATATGTTAAATAATAAGTTATCCGCATCGTTTGTTGTCAGTATCAGCACGCTTATATATATTCACGCAGCTATTCATCACCGATAGTATATATACGTATCCGGAATCGAATGTTTCAAACTTAAGTTCCTGGATCAGAATTATTTTTCGTCACTTATTCCCGAGAGGCATAGCTTTCAAGAGACTATTTGAAAAAAAAAAAAAAAAAAAATCGCTATGAATCCGCAATACCAGAAGACCAAGTTCCCTGTGCATCTTTTGCTAGCGGCAGAAATGGCAGTGTTCGTGATTCTGTGCAACGTCATCATTCTCTGCTCGGCATCATCGGTTGAATTTTCGCTGTTCAATGTTATCTCCGGATGTGCACGGGATGTTGGATACAGCTTCATACAATCACTGGGAGTATTTTTTGTCGTGTCACAAACACAGTGCATCATGAAATGTGCCGGGACACCATGCTGTTATGCCGTGACTGTCACACCAAACGGGAATGGATTTCACTGTGAACTCGGCTCTGACTCAGCTAACGGGGACTGTGGAAAGCTCACAGCGGTACCAGGAAGTCTGTATTTTGAGAGGGTGAGTACTTGTGCTTAATTTCCTTAAAGCGACACAATTATTCAATACCAAAATAAAGCCCCACACAAAGATCGGAAGATTATTCAAAGTAAGTTACAAGAATTGAAAAGATTATCACTAGGAGAATGTTAACCCTTTGAACCCGTAACACCGATATTTAGGTGCAAACGAACCGTGACTATATCCCGTAACACCGATATTTCGGTGCAGCGACGACATGATTCGGTAGCAAATTTATATATAGTATAACGAGCGTCAGACCCACTGATTTATATTTAAATTGCCCCCACATATGTCAGCGGCGCCCATGGTGCGTATGGAATGGTTGACCGCTAGTATCGGGGTAGAAATATATGCGCATGCGCATAGCATATAATCCACAAAACATACGATATTTTAAGCGAACTGTGCCGCTATATTTACGGCATATAATGTCGTGTTCCCCGTGTATGTACAGAACAGACATAATTTAGACACACAATTTCAGTTTAAATTACCCTCGCGTATATTAACCAGTGTTCTGCTACATATGGGGAAGGGTCTATCGCATATGCAGTTGATTTATTCGCGCATGCGCAGACTAGTGCAATGGCAAATCAATGGTTTATAACGTACTTATACACGACATACCCACTAATATATATATATTTAAATTGGCCTATTGAAGTCAGCGCTGGCAAAGGTGTCTATATGGATTGGCTGCCCGCTAGAAACGGCTAGGAAAAATATGCGCATGGGCGCAGGCTATAATTTATTTTTTTTAAATGCGTTTAAGTGAAATGTGGCGCTATATATGACATGTTGTTGCATGTTTCACATGTTAGTGCAGTAGACACAATCTAGACAGCTTACTTGAACAATGGGGCCACGATATGGTTTGGGAAATTACGTTGTATCTGGTCTCTGTAATATCAGTCTCTGTTGTGCCACATGCAGCAAAAAGTCTATCGCATATCAAGTTGACTTACTCGCGCATGGTCAGGCATATCTTATTTTCACATTAGGATATTGGTTGCATCGAAACGCAATTCGCTGATGTATAATTACAACGTTATAAGCTAGAATTCGTTTATCCTGCAAATTTCGGGTAGTTGCCTAGTAACCGTTTCTAAGGCGAGATCGGGTGGCAAAGTCTCCCGATCTTACAATGATCAGTGGTCCGTGCATGCATATATCATGCCTGCACAGTTTCAGGTAGGTGTCCCCTTTCAACATAACCAACACCATGCGACTAGACACTGTCTAAATTCAGGCAAAACATACCACTGAAAGGTTAGTGCAATTATGTCATTCGATCAGTTGTGGTATTTGCTTAGCAACCGTTGCTACCCTTAAATGGGATATTTGGTTCACTATTCTGGTCGGGTATATCTCAAATTTCACGTTAGGGTAGTACCTGCATCAAAAAACGCAATCACTGAGGTTGAATTACGACGCATTAAGCTATATTTACATTTTCAAGTCAATTCCGGGTAGTTGCCTAGCAACCGCTACCAAGGAGTTGCCGCGAGGCAAAGTCTCGCGATCTTATAATGATCGCTGATCCATGGGGGACATACCTATAAAGTTTCAGACCGGTGTCGCAATTTTAACATAATCAACACCATGCTACTAGACACTGTCTAATTTAAGCGAACATACCACTGGGAGCCCCGGGTCAGGGTGTCGATCACTGTGGGGCGCCAGGGTTCAAAGGGTTAATATAAGAACACAGTTTGAGATACTTATCAAATTCAGTCATACGCAGAGGTCTGTGAATTTTTTTCTATATTATTATTATTTGCATAACCATTTTGTTAGATCAAGTAATCCCTGGTATGAAAGTCGTATGTTTAATACTGTGAATACTAATTAAGAAGAAAACAAATTAAACCATGTGTGACTCTGAACATGAAAATTGATTTCTTTAATAAAATAATCCGGGATAAAACAGGTCGATATTTGCACGGACATACTTCTAAAATATGATCCGACCCGTATGCCATTTATTGAATCCATTCTATAATAATGACATGCAACGATCATTGCATAACAGGAAATTAATACTTCCAGGTATATATATCCAAATGCATTTTTGTTGCGCAAACGCGATTCGGAAACGGGGGACGAGAAATGAAGAAGAATTGATGTCTGTGACTGATATTGATCGAGTTTTTAAACTTATTTAATTAAATTTACGCCACTAAATACGTCTTAGAGTCTTATTTTTAGGACTATATCTTTACGCGGACAGACAATGCATAGTTACATGAAACATCATCGCACGCCTTATAGAAGGCGCTGTTAGTTTCAAGTCCCATTTATTGATCTAAGCATATTTTATTGAGGTTTTGGATCAAGTAATAAATAGAATCTACAACTAATTTTCTGGACTCGTTTTGTAAATTTCGCTATAAACTGGGGACGAGTTGTAGATCCTCTATTTATTATAATAAAGTATGCTTTACAGTGAAATAGCTCTAAACGACCGGGAGAAACGGCGTATCAATTGCTTGTACCAGCGAGCAAATACGATTTTGTTATTTACCTTCATATGTATGGGGCGCCGGTATTCTATTTATTACCTATTTTGTGATATAAATAATTCATTATGTATATCGAAAAATGAATATATGATATCCCAAAATCGTATATATGATATCATTAAATATTTTATCACAAAAAGAGTTTAAGCTATCACTAATTCCAATTTTTGATATAATAAATTAATTTTTTTTATATCACAAAATCGAATTATTCATATCTCAAAATAGTAAGCATTTGGTGATATCACTAATTAGATTTTTGTGATGTCATATATTCATTTTCTGATATCATAAAATTGAATTTGTGATACCACTAATACATTTTGTGATAGCAATAAATAGAATATGCCACAGGAGGACTACTTACGATTCCTTCCACATGTTGTGATATCATAAATTCGAATTATTGATATTACTGAATGCTTACTTATATTGTGATATCATACACTAGATTTTGTGATATTACAAAATGAATTTATGATATCACAAATTCCATTTTGTGATATCTTTAAATCATTTTGTGATATAAATAATTCCCCAACAATTTATGATATCACAAAATCGAATTATTGATATCACTAAATATTTACTACTTTGTGGTATCAATAATTCGATTTTGTGATTGGAAATAGTGATATCTTAAAATCATTTTGTGATATCATAAAATATTTAATGATATATATATTCGATTTTGTGATATCATATATTCATTTAGTTTATTGATATCACTAAATATTTAATAAATATAAGAACGGTGCCCATGAGTTCGTGAATATTGGTATCATAAAACGAAGATGTGCTTTCATAAAATAACTAGTATTTATTGATATCACACAATGAATATATTATATCACTCATTCGAGTTAGTAATATCATAAAATGAATTTAAGAGATCATAAAATCAAATATATGGTATCACAAAATAGAAAGATTTTAGTGATAAAAATAATTCGATTCTGTGATATTATAATTCATTTTGTGATATCAATAAATATTTCATGATATCACTAAATGCATTTAGTGATATCAATAAATAGTCTTATCATCCGAATTATACACTGGTAAGTTAAGCAACTTTTCAGGAATTTTCTCATAGAAAACCCGATGGTGCCAGAAAATGAATGGCAACATGGATATACAATGCATATGTACCGAAGCTAATCCCATGAGAAGTACAATATCAGTAGTTCCACACGCAACTGTGCTATTAACGCATTGCCTTAAAATAACTGCATGATTGATTCTTGCGAGATAATTGCATATTCGTCATCCGTCGGTTAGCTCTATAAAGATGCATAATCCGAATTAACGCTCCCAAATTACTATTTATTCCCGGAGAAGATGGCTAGAATAAATATTCTTGATTACATAATATTGAGCCCAAAGGAGGGATTTGCTAGTTCACAAGACAGGAGACAATTTAATAATTTTAATAATAAAAATGTGAAGGTGGGGCACCAAAAAAAAAAACGCCACATACAAGTCAAACAAGAGTAACAAATGTAATAAAACTTCATAACACATGATACTAACAAAACTTAACAAAATAACCACACTGGGCGGGAGGGAGGGTCAAGAAACAATTACCGATGCCGAGATGTGTATGAATTACTAATATAATATTTTAGACTACATAACTTTGGAATAACCTTCCCAAGTCCAGAGAGAAAGAGAAATAGAGATAGAGAGAGAGAGATATATATATATATATCTTAGTGGTTTGCTAATGGCGAATGATAAGGAACACCGCTCACGTGACCAAAAGTATAAATTACATTACGTACAGTCTCCACCACAACTGACTGCAGGCAATTATGAAACCGATCGTCAGATCTTCTCAAACATAAAAGTGGTTATATATAACCTGCTATTCTTTGTCTTCGGAGGTAAAAAGAATATTTGATTGAGTCGAGGAACCGACCCAACAAAGCTCAGAGTGATCAGATGTCGATTTTTGAAATCTATTATTTTTTACCACCGGTAGTTTTTGGCGTCTCGGATCAAATTGCCAATGAAGATTGATAACTCTAAAGTCAAGTGGCATTGTGTGTTACATATTGACAAACTGGCCAGATTTTGATGAACAAAATGTTCATAAATAATAGTGTTTTAGGCAATTTTATACTATAGTTGACTGTGGTTATCGTTATATGATATGAGGACCATCGAATCGGATTGAGTACCTTTAAATAATCATATAAATCGGGGGAGGATATTAACACTAGCATATTGAAAGCTTTAAAATGGAAAGGCAATTGGTCATGACCAGTTAAGTAATGACTATTTCAATTCGACTTTAGATATGTTTATGTCAGTTTATGCTTTATTATTTAATTTGATTCCGAACTGCGGTATTTTCCCACAAGGGTAGGCGATAGGTATGATAAAACCTATCTATAACAAATCATGGGATCCCAAAAATCCAGATTCATACCGTGGTATAACTCTGCTAAGCTGTTTTTTCCCACATCAATACTTAATAGCAGACAAGTAGCCTTTCTCCGAAGAATTCGAAGTTATCTTGAAAACACAAACAGGGTTTAGAAAAGTACACTCTACGATAGATAACATATTCAGATTACAGAGTATAATAGATCTCTTTTTATCCAGTGACAAGAAACTTTAATGTATCTGTATAGACTTCCGGAAAGAATTTGGATGGACGCATTGTGGCTAAAAATTATTAGCTATGATATTAATAGAAAAGTTCTAAATTTTATAAAGGATATGCATGGCAAAATTAAAATTTGTGTCAGTGACAACAACTCTATATCTGACCTTTTCATAAGTAATATTGGCTTATTCCAAGGTGACATAATGTCACCATAAGTTAATGATTTACAAAGTCTATTGTGTGATTGTTCCATAGACCCTCTGAAATTCCTAGATGAATCGTATATGCAAAATGTTGGATGCTTTATTAAATTGTGATGTTTTTTATATGCCGATGATACAGTTCTATTTTCTGACGACGAAGATAATATGCATAGGCTCCCCTCACCTGTGTCCATTATACAGAAGCTTGGAAACTTCAAGTAAACACAAAAAAGACAAAATTAATGATTTTCACAAAGAAATAGTTGAACAATCTTCCCACATTCATCTACAGAGGCTGTAGCCTAGACATATAGTTAAATAATTCACTTATTTAGGTGTTAATTATTTTATAATGGTCGCTCCAGCCAGAATATAAAGAAGACAGCTAATTCTGCAACGAGGGCCATGTACGGACTGCTTAATAAGGTCTGAAAACTGCACCTCCCCTTGATATACATGTAATGCTTGATTTATTCGATAAGACGATTTCACCTATTTTATTGTATTGAAGCGAGCTCTGGTGCATTGAACGTACCCAAAGTGTACAGACACTGAATCTAAAATTATGTAAGATTGTTGCTTCTATCAAAATGAGTACTGCACATTACATAGTATATGCAGAATTCGAATGATACTCAGTCTCAATAGAATTAACATGCCGAGCTCTGACATATTGGCCAAAGCTCGTGTCGAGTGACCGCTCTAGGTTAGCTAAGAATATTTATACCTTAATTTATCAGACTCAAGAGATGAACGCCGCAGACAAAATTAACTCCAAATGGTTATCTTAAAAAAAATGCTCTTTATGATTTGAAATTACAATCAAATTGGATCAACCAGACGGGCCTGACTATGGGAAGCCAACTTGACATTTAATAAATAATTGAGCTTAAGCGAAATAAGAAATCTCTAATTGTGCTTAAGCGCAATAATGAAGATATAATTGTACTTGAGCACAATAAGGATATATCTAAGTGCACTTAAGCGCAATAAGGAATATCTAATTGCGCTTCAGCGCAATAAGGAATCTCTGGTTGCGCTTAAGCACAATAAGGAATATTCTTATTGCGTTGAAGCTATAGCTCAGTAATAGATAATTGCGCTTAAGTGCAATTAAAAATCTTCCTTATTGCGCAATTAGCCACATTACATAAACTCCCTGTGATTCACATGGTGTAGTCCATAGTGCAATTGGTGGAGTTTATTGGTGATCTGGTGACTACTATTGCAAAGTGGTGATCTCGTGAGGGAGATATTAATTGCGCTTAAATGCAGTAATGATGTAATATCTCTTAAGCGCAATATGGAATATCTTATTTTTCTTAAGTGCAAAAAGAAATCATAATTGTGCTTACGCTCAATAAGGGAAGATATAAGTGAGCTTAACTCATTCGATGCCAGATCTCCTGGGGGATCCGATATATGTGCGCCAGGCAAATTATTTACACTAACTATATATTTAGACTATTCAGTATTGGTAAGAATCGAATTAACAGCAGGCATTACTAGTATAGGCTCTACCCATGAACTGTTTTTAAACTCCATGTCCGGTACTTGAGGGTCATCGTAGATGAAAATTACCATGTTGCCATGGCAACGAGGACTTCAAATCGACACCGATTTTGTGAAATTACAAATTTGTCGATTTATGTGGCAATCTAAATAATTTATTCAGTGTAGTTTTAGACATTAATATTGCTGCTGGAATAAGATAGCATTTTGTTATGGCAAAGATCCGGGGTGTGATCGGTGTGACCAAACAAATTTCTGAATGGGATGATGTTAAAAATTAACAATCTCCTAGAAAAGCAGATTACAAAACTGACAATTATTTGAAAATGTATTGTTTCGTTTTTTTTTTGGCCTCCAACAGTCGCACTTTCCGCGGTGCGGCGTACTCGCAGTTCGTAATGTATCTACGGTGTCGATGACACATTTTGGGCCATCGGATTTACCAGGTGATGATTATCTCCGATTTAGCACATTGAACCCCCCTCCCCAATACCAAATTTCATTTCGAGCTCGTAAACATTGTAAGAGCAAAATATCGGCATTTTTTTTTCTATCTTAAATTCTCATTGTAATTTGGCAGACTCCTTATGGTACAGAGCTTGTCGACATCATCGTCACTGTGTAGTTTGGTGTCAATCCAAGTTTACGATGGATCAGGGCATGCCCCACTTCATAGGAATCGACCTTTACGCAATGAAAATCGGTTCCCAATTAACAGATGTGTATGCTGTACACGTTCACCTTTCAGAGAGTTTAAACTATGCAAGTCTTAGTCACAGAGCACATCAATGTTCGCCACCTGCATTCAGATGGCTGTACATGTATATCCTAATCACCTCGACGTTTGGAGCTGCCTGATGCGTCATTTGAACGGAGACATGCTCGTCGATACATGATGTACAAGTTGAATCTGCGAATACGCGTATATGCAGACCCTCTTCACAAATGTGACTGGTAGTATGCAGGGTTCTAATCACGAGCAACCAGATTGAAATTGTGAATTTAACTCAGAGGGCAGCATGCTCAATTAGTCAGGATCGAAATGGAATAAAAGTGAAAGGTGCGGGAATTTCAAAAGCTTTTGAGAATTGTTTCTAATGGTATTTTTTATGCTGATTTCAAAAACCAATGTTGGCAAGTCGACAAGTTATTATTTCTGACCCAAAATGACAACTCAAAATGGCCGCATGGAAGATTTACCTGGAATGTTGTGAACTCTTAAAGGGTATATGTAATATTGCAATATCCACTGAAACAATTGAAAGTGCTGAACATTTTGTATGCAAGTTGTATGGAGTTTCCGATGCAAAACTCAACAATGCAAGATTCAGGATTTTCACTCGGACTGAATCTCCTGAAAAGCTTCCACCAACCGGTGACTCATTTCATTACAACCTTTTGAGGACAAACTACCAGGTTTTAGTTTGGAAACAAGTAACCATTCCTGTGCAAACATTACCGGATCCTTCGACAATGAGATGGAAAGAAGAAAATGGTCGATTAGATTCACCATGATGTCACTAGAACCCATTCCAAAATCATGTCTTGAAATAATCAAATGTGGGTGCAAGAAGGGGTGTATAACAGCAAGGTGTACATGCAGAAAATCAGAGTTACGCTGCACACCACTCTGCAATTGTGGAACTGACTGCAATAATAAATAAGTCTTTTTTGTGACCATTTTTGGCTATATGATGGAAAATTGTGTTACATTGGGTGTTGATGAACCAATATTACTGATGATTTTCGAATTTTTAACTGATTATTATATCAGCCATTTTGAATTTTCATTTTAGGTCAGAAATAGTTATTTGTCGAGTTGCCAACATTGGTTTTTGGAATCAGATTACAAATTACATTTAGACACAACTGTCTAAACCATTTGAAGGATATATTTCCGGCATACTTCACTTTCTACCATTTAAGACCGTAATAATTTATAAAATTCGCGTTTTTTGTCATTTTTTGGGGCAAAAATGGGGTTAAATGTCAAACATGTTTACTTTAAATTACCACATTCGTTCGAAAGTACGGAAATACTCAATATTCGAACGTCTTAGAGTAACACATAACAACAATCGTAAAGTTAGACTTTGTTTTGATGGCGGCCATTTTGGACCAGAAATAATAATTTGTCATGTTGCCAACATTGGTTTTTGAAATCAACATAAAAAATATCTTTAGAAACAATTCTCAAAAGCTTTTGAAAGAAAAATGCCCGCACCTTTGTCTCTAGAAGCTTTTTTAGATTTTCGAACCTGACTAAATGTAAACGTGGTGTGTTGGGCGACGAGTTTTCTCGTCGCCGGCGTTCAGATGGCGTCTTTCGGGCGACGAGATATCTCGTCGCCGGCGCTGAATGAGTTAAGCACAATAAGATAAGATTTTATTGCGCTATAAAGCGCACTAATGGATATCTAATTGCGCTTAAGCGCAAAAAAACATTCTCAAATTACGCTTAAGCGCAATATAAGGAATATTCTTCTTGCGCTAATGCCAATTAGAGATTCCTTATTGCGCTTATAAGCTCAATTATTTATTAAATGGCTTCCCATACCTGACGCTATTGAACTGAGAAATGCAAAAACGGTTCTCAGACAACGTCATTGGAACGCACTACTCTTTGGCGTGAACACATCTGCTTTGTCGAGTCCCCAATGTTATAGTTATATTAAAACTGACCATGGTATCCAAATTACTTAAAGATTTTGCGGTATACCTCCTGAAGCTCAGGGCACAGTTTCATGAACGTGACTTATATATGACTTCAGTCATACGTGCGTTTCACGAACAAGATCTTAACTTAAGATGGTCTTAACTTTAATTCTGGGGTGAGGTGTCTTAAGATAATCTCTAAATTAAGACCTAAGTTATGATCTAGTTCATGTATATTAGTATAAACATTTTTAACTTATATTCTCTAGTTCATGTATATTATTATAAAATATTTAACTTAATAAGAACGCGAAATGGTAGTAATTATTCTAATGCACTTTTGCCAATATACCCCTGAAATATCAAAGGTTTGCGGTGTAGTATGTTAATTATCGATAAACTGTCGCAAAGTGAATCTGGTTCACCGCTTCAATGTTAGATATGCCCACGTGCCAATATTGACAGCAGCTGACTTCCTAGTATCGTCCATGACCCCATCCAGCTCCGCTCATTGTTCCGTTCCTCTCCGTGACGTCACGCTTACGCAGTACCATTCGGCAAACCTCGTCAGATTCCGTCACCGTTTCAGACCCAGAGGTCATATGTCGAGGACTACATAATGACGCAGTACATTATGTCAATGACGTTACGGATGCATAGAGCTGGTATGCCACTAGCTGGTTGCTATCCCATATAGCATGACTACGTGGGGCCAACGTTGGCATAATGTCGGCACGGTTGGCATTAGGTTTGATTGGGTGGACGTTGTTGGCCCTTGGTTGGTCCAACGTATTTTTCCCAACCGTTGGAAATATAACGTTGGCCCAACTTTGTGCCAACGCGAACATGCCAACAGAATTATCTGCAAGAAATTGGTTGGGTTGGCGTGGTTGCCGATATGTCATAAAATAGTCGGTTGGTATATCGTTGGCCCAACGTCATGCCAACGTAGATGACGTAAAAAGCTCTGACGTCAAAAATTCTACGCGCGTGCACAACGGATCAGGCGTCTGTTATGCCAACCAAAGCGTTTAGTTTCCAACGTTGGACCAACGCTATGCCAACCATGTGGTCTGGATATCAACGTTGGCCCGACGTTGGGCCAGCGCTCTGTATTATGTCGTCCAACGTTGGCCCAATGTAGGCCCAATATGTTGTCCCAACGTTGATCTAATGAGCAAAAATTACGTTGGCCCAAAGTTGGTTGCCAACGTTGGCCCAACCATTCAGATGGTGGTTGTGCCAACGTTGGTCCAACCATATCTTGCTATCTGGGTATATAAACAAAACAGTGGCGTTGCTTTTGTCGAATTTTGACAGTCAGTACATTCGCCCTGTATTATACATGTACTATTGTACTTTCAGAAATCACAAAGCACCACAACGTTATATCCCATGAATATCATTGTCCCGATATCGTTTGACCACATTTCTTGACATGAAACCGTACCATACGGCGTGAAATGCACATCTCAATGAGCCATTGTTTCAATTAGGAAAGACTGCTTCTCAAAACGCGTAACCGTGACAAGTAAATACATGTTGCGCACGGAACTACTTAAAAATTATCCAATACAATCATGATTATCAAATATTCATATTTTCTACTTTTTACTTGACTCGTTCTATTCAATACTTAAGTGATAAACATCTGAAAAAAACATCAGGTACCCGGAAAAACTAATTGTTGTGAATATTTATTTCTATTCGAGGTGGCATTTTTCATCTTTATCATCGTTATGTTCTTCGGAATCTAATGCCTATGTATAGGGACAAGAGGGGAACTCGGAGGATGAGCTTGTCCATTGACAACAAACACTGTAGTTCAGATTCAATTAGGCTGTTTATTATTATAAACATAAACAACCAATAATAACTTAAACACATTTATTGTCAAGAAGGTGGAGGCCAATAACCGCCTTCCCACCTGCTGATATATAACAATGTTCCATAAACATACATAGCATCATAAACTAGCTATTGCCTCAGTAATAGTGGTAACATATATGTAGCCATAATAACAGTTTTGGAATTTCAAGAGACGGATAAGTGATAGATGAAACATAAATCACAAGCTGCTAACATAATATTGGGGTGGGAGGGTGGGAAAATGAATACTGATAAAAAAAGAAATACGGGAATTATGTTTGGACATAATAAATACTGATTCTATTCCCGATTGATGGAGGACAAAGAGAATGCGAATGTCCGTACATAAAACGTACATCCTGTTCTTGATGGGGTACCACAGTCCCACCCGAACCTACTGAATTTAGTACGATACCTTGAAAATAAAATTGATTATTTTATAATCAAGGTTTTATGTTCTTCGGAATCTAATGCCTATGTATAGGGACAAGAGGGGAACTCGGAGGATGAGCTTGTTCATTGACAACAAACACTGTAGTTCAGATTCAATTGGGCTGTTTATTATTATAAACATAAACAAAATATATTGTCAAGAAGGTGGAGGCCAATAACCGCCAAAAAGGCAACAAGGTTACTGGCAGTATTCATCTGCTACAGTAATAAGATGCCTTTGCCCCACCCGCAGCCGACGAGTGCCCATTGAAGGGGATATCCAAAGCATGATATTGATATACCCACCATGGCTATGCTAGCAGCAAAAGACGTATCAACTTAAGAAGGAAGTTGTTGAATGATTGATCAAATCAAAAGTGTAGTTATTTTTAGTGGGTTCTGCGAATTGACAGAACAGTAGATTCAGAGTGTAAACAGGTAATGTGTTAACCAGTAATACTGTAAATGACATTGCTAATTGATATTAACTTAATCATATTTAAAGTTGCATAATAACCTTTCAGGGCTCAATACTGGTCAGCCCCAGTGTATATGAGTGGTCTGGTCTGAAAACTGGTTAGCTACTATTTTAATCAATAGGACAAATCTAATTATTTACAAAACAGACAGGTCTGAATATTTTTCAGCCCCAGCATAGTCTTAACTATGTTCTGGTGTGAAATTTGTGAGCATGAAATTGGTAAATTTAAAATTGTCTGGTCAGAATATTATTCAGCACCACTGATATTATAAACTATGTTCTATTATAATACATAAAATTGTCTGGTCTGAATGATTTCTAGCCCCAGTAATAACATAAACTATGTACTAGTATAATTCTGCAGACATAAAATTGTCTGGTCTGAATGCTTTTCAGCCCCAGCGACAATATAAACTAAGTTCGATTATAATTCTGCATAGATAAAATTGTCTGGTCTGAATACTTTCCAGCCCCAGTGAGAATATAAACTATGTACTAGTATAATTCTACATACATGTACATAACATTGTCTGGTCTGAATGCTTTTCAGCCCCAGCGATAATATAAACTATGTTCAGTATAATTCTACATCCATAACATGGCCTGGTCTGAATGCTTTTCAGCCCCAGGTTGGTGAGTTTTCTGGTACAAACTCTTTTCAGCTACTGCCGTAAGCAATAAGACAAATGTAATTATTTACATAACATACAGGTCTTTACAGTATCAGCATAGTAGGAAATTTGTTAATTTAGAATTGTCTGGTCTGAATGCTTTTCAGCCCCAGCGCTAGTATAAACTATGTTGTATATAGTATAATGGCCTGGTCTGAATGCTTTTCAACCCCAGGTATATATTGAGTTTTCTAGTAAGAACTCTTTCCAGATACTGTCGTATTCAATAAGAGCAATGTAAGTATTTACATAACATACTAGTCTGAAAGCTTTTCAGACCCGTTATAGTGTGAAATTGTGGATATAAAATTGTCTGCTCTGAATGCTTTTCAGCCCCAGCCATTATATAAACTATGCTCGAATGCAGTGTTGTGAATTGAAGTGTCTGGTCTGAATGCTTTTCAGCCCCAGGCATATGAGTTGTCTGATGTAAATTCTTTTCACGATTGTGTAGTCGATAAGACAAATGTAATTATTTACATAAAACTGGCCTGGATACGTTTCAGCCCCAGCAATGATATAAACTATGTTCTCTGGATAGTATAACTTTGCATAATACTTTTCAGCCTCAGTGTATGTGACAGTCTGGTCTCAATAATGTTCAACCACCATCCACTCATGTAATCAGAAAATTGCAATCATTTACTACACTGACTGATCGGAATATTACAGTATTTCAACCCAGGTGATAGTATGACTACCCGTATGTTCTAACTTCTGTTCAGCTATGCTTTTATAGTCTTTAAGACAACTGTAAATATATATTGTCATAGCACACTGGTTTGAAATCTCACTAATATAAGTAAGCGAATGAAGCTATACTTTTATAATCCATTTGCTATATGTCGTACGCGTAATATGTGGATTACGTCAGCTGAATATCTATCGAGGACTAGAGAGGCGTAATACCTATCGGGACCGCACATACTAAATCATTAGTGGAGTGGTCAATTAAGCCTCTAGTTTTACTATGGTAAAGTTTGTATATGTTTCAGTATATGAATATACAAGCCACACATCCACAAATAAAACACACTGATAGTCATTCTACAAATGCAGGGTTTTTAATGGTATATGAGAGATTCAGTAACAATGTATCTACGTGTTTATATATTACCCAGACTACAAGCCAAGTATGTGGACGCATTGTATAGCGTGATAAGCTCACTGGCAAAGGTAAGCGAAAGAATATAAAGGTTTCACTTCTATTCCGATGGGAAAAGCCGAACCAGGTGGAACAAAGGTCGAGTTTCGATTGAAAAACATTAAGGAATAGGATCTCTGTATACATGGCAAGCATGGCAAGAGATGGCACATAGTAACATGGCCCTTAAAGGTCTGCACGTAGGGATAAACATTCCCCAAAATTGAGACTATGAAAGGTCGAGTTTCGATTGAAACAAAATTATGGAAGAGGATCTCTGTATACATGGCAAGCACGGCAAGAGATGGCACGTAGTAACATGGCCATGAAAGGCCTGCACGTGGGAATAAACATTCCCCAGGGGATAAACATTCCCCTAAGTTGAGTGGCGCGATAATAACGACAGCAATTGAACGTATGAGTGGCTAGCTCATAAATTAGGCCCAAAATCACCGAAGTTTTGAGAATCAAAATATATCATTGTATTTCCATGTTTTATATTTTCCGAGAATCTTATTGAGAATAACGATTCTGATTCAAGCCATGGAAACTGTAAATGGCTATACTGATTGTTACGTTTGTTGAAAAGTATGTATAGGTTGTAATGGATTTGGAAAGTCGTATAATTGCTATCGTCTATGTGTAAACCCAGATTGGAAGGCAATAGAAGAATAGCCATCTCAAACGAGAGGCGTGATAAAAGCGACAGCAAATTGACGTGCGATTGGTTATCTCATAAAATGTAAATGGCTACATGCCTATGATAACATTGGTTTAAACGGCTAAGGCGTAACAAATTTGAAAATCGCCTAATGTTAACGCTGATGTGGCAGCCATGAAAGGAAGCCAATCGCAAAAAAGAATAGCCATCTCGAATGAGAGGGCGCGATAAGAGCGACAGCATTGGTACATGCTAGCAGTTAGCTTATAAAATGTAAATGGCTATGCCTATGATAATGTCCGTTTAAACATATGTATGGTGTAATAATTGAGAAATCGCAGCAAATTTATATCACCGACGAGCCAACCATGATGGGAAGACAATCGCAAAAAGAATAGCCATCTCAAAAAAAAATGCCGCGCAAACGTCTGACAGCAATTGAACGTGCAAGTGGCTAGCACAGAAAACAAGCCTAAATCCCATAAAGTTTTGCAAGAATCAAATTGTACTATTTCTACAGCGAATCAGCTGTTTCATAAAATTGAGATTCATGATTCTGATACTCATCAGATTTTAAGCCCTGTAAAACGTAAATGGCTATGCTGACAGCGATTTAACCGTCTACATGTATAAGGTGTAATAAATTTGAGATTCGTCAATTGCTATCGCCGACGCATCCACCATGATAGGCAGACAAGCGCACATTTAAACCGTGCCCTGATAACGCATTGGTTTTTGCTCGGACCCAAAAGGGACGTAATTCACATGGTTCAACAACCCCCAACGGAACAGAAGTAATTGATGGTTCGCGGTTTCTTGGTATACCGTGGGCGCATGGGCGTTTTGTTTATAAAATGGGTTACAATTGTTGTTCGAATGCCCAGAAGTGCAAAGCGTTTAATTCTATGAGTTGGTCATTCGGAAACAAATACATGTTCTATTCAATAATTACAACCGTGGTTATATCATATATATGATCGTTAGTGCGGTACCAGTACGGACTATGATTTTCTTGTTATAATATGATGGCAGAGATATCGCAAATCATTATCATTTTGAATGTGAAGAATTGAATTATGAACCAAATTTATAGTAAACCACGAAACGAGTAATACTTTAAATATTAACTGGTAATAAAACACATAGCGGTACGCTGAAAGAATATAGGTAGTAAAATTATTAAGGATTTAAAGTAATATTAGGTACTCAATTGCTACCATAGGAACATGTACTACTGACATGTGATAAAATGTCAGTATTCTTGGAAGGACGGTTGAATGGATTGAAACTCAAGAAGGCAATTAACTAGTCCATGAAAATCCATGTAATAATGTTCCCAGGATATTATTGAAAGTGCAAAGTTCCTACCTTAGGATGAATTACTGCTCCCCTAAACTAATGGCATGAACAAGTACCTAAGATATGTATAATGCCACCTATGTAAGAATGTAGTTAGAAAGCCAAATGTAGAATAATGTACTGATAAAGCCACTTGTGCTGTAAGATATGCAGAAATAAAAACACCTGTAAAATAATATGTATATAAAGCAGCATATGGCATATATTTAGGAAGCCACCTGTAACCTAACATATCCATTAAGTCACCAATGAGAATAAAATCTTTAGACGGCTACCTGCAATAAATATTTGGCAAGCCACCTGCTAAATCAGGTAAAATACTTAGAATACCACCTGCAATATAATATGTGAAGAGGGCAGCCTATGAAATATGCATATATAGAATGCCACCTAAAAAAAATTATATGTAGAGAACCACCCATAAAGTAATATTTTTGGAGAAAACAAAAACATGTAAATAGTATATTGTTAACATGCAACCTGTAAACCAATTTAGTTAGAAAGCTTCCTTTAAATAATTTATATAGAAAGAGCCTGTAAAATAATATATTCAGAAAGCTACCTGTATTAGAGCAACAGCTCCAAGGTACAAAATTTTAGCATACCTCTGAGCAAAACACGCCTAACCCGTAAACAGGCTTATTAACGCAACCAGTGTACGTACATGTATGCATAAGAAAATTGGAGTTATATGGCGTGTGCACAAGAACCAAAGAGTTATACACATACGTATGTATAACATCCACTGTCGTAACGTGTGCATAAGACCATCTTTCATCAACATAAAGTTATATGTGTGTGCACAATGACCAAGAAGTCCGAAACAGACAGGTATGCGTATAATAACCGAACCGTTATAAATGTATGTACCATAAGTTCATAACCACAGTCATAAACGTGTGCCCAATAACCACATATTTAGAAACTTCCTGCCACAAATATGTGCACAATAACCTAAGAGTTATGTACACGTACCATACAGGCGTACACATAATTACCCCTCAGCAACAGACAAATACATCATAACCATATCGTTATAAACGTATAACGAATTTGGAAAACCGCCTGTGAAAGAATATGTATTTAGGAAGCCTGAGTCTGTAAGATAATATATTTATAAATCCACATGTAAATTAAAGCAACTATATCAAACCACTGCCATAAACCTGGAATGATAAAAACAGGCAGAGTAACCAAATCGTTATAAACGATAATAATAACCTCCTAGTTAGTTATAAACCATTGCACCATAGCCAGATAGTTATACAGCAACGTGAAAACTGAAAGGTTAGCATTAGCTGCATTATCTATTCACTAAGAAACGACCAGTATACAACTCGTGACAAGTATAATTGTGTATCCGTGTTTTAAAGCGAAAATTTGAATAATACTGACTGAAAAGGCAGAGTAAAATTTGCATATAAATTGTGTCACCAACAAGTCGAGGCCTCAATGTTCCTGGAAGAAACATGCCCTAAGAGAAAACAGATATTATAACTGCATTAGCTATCAATACTAAATTGAATAATCTACAAGCATATATATTGTAGCATAGATATAGTGGTGTGTCCAGGCCTGCAAGGTGAAGAATTAAATAACTGATCAGGTGAAAATAATGTTCGAGAGTACTGGTAATATGTATAAGGTTGATCAATATAAACATTTGTTAAGTCCCATGTAGTAAAATATCAGTACAAATATGACTAAAAGATTTTAAAAGCTAATGATTTGTCAAAACGGCTGAAGTGCAAGAAACTACCCTTAGTCCCACGAACAGCCTTATAAGCATGAAGACTAACCGAGCGGATAATTTACAATAACTCCAGCAAATCGGAAGAAATATTTTAGGGGTAAAACTAAAAGGCAAAATAGTTGTCAAAACGTCAACCATATCGCTCCTATTACCCCAAAAAGGATCCCGAACCCTGTTCGACAATGTCTCAACAGCCATAATTAATAGAAAAATGTGTATGTAATTTAATTTTTTTTATTTATGTGTGATGACTTATGAATGTCGTAATCCATTGAACGTACATAGCCAGCACAACATTGACTAACCACCCTGGAATAATACCACCGACGGGCAAATCAAATCTGTGCTAACTAGCTCATGTGAGTTGAGCAGTGCACTTGAACATCTGGATACATGTAGAAGCTCTCTATCTAAGAAGTAATGAATGAGTGGGTATGAGCAACTAAAACACTCAATCGTACACCAAGCTATGTAGGAAATCAAAGATATTCCATCATGATAGTTAGTATCGTTTGCTATTGGTAAATGTATGCCCGTGTCCACGATAAAACTTTTTGTGGGGTCCTGTTGTTATCTCATATATATTTTGAAGACCTCTGTCTGTATGTATGTTTGTTTGTTTGTTTGTTTGTCTGTCTGTCTGTCATTTATACAAATCTACGATTCTCGACCGATCGGGACGAAACTTGGTACGTGTGTGTAGTTTGACCAGGCGGTGAACGTTGTCGTATTGGCGAGCCCGTGCGGCGCCCGCTTCGCGCATGCGCAGACGAGATCTCGGAAACGGGTGGAGCTATCGACTTGAAATTTGCTATGTGAATGTATCTTGCCCCGGATACGAATTTTATCGGGTCGCCGAGCCCGTGCGACGCCAGCTTCACGCATGCACAGACGAGATCTCGGAAACCGGTGGAGCTATCGACTTTCTCATATATATTTTGAAGACCTCTGTCTGTATGTATGTTTGTTTGTTTGTCTGTCTGTCTGTCTGTCATTTATACAAATCTACGATTCTCGACCGATCGGGACGAAACTTGGTACGTGTGTGTAGTTTGACCGGGCGGTGAACGTTGTCGTAATGGTGAGCCCGTGTGGCGCCCGTTTCGCGCATGCGCAGACGAAATCTCGGAAACGGGTGGAGCTATCGACTTGAAATTTGCTATGTGAATGTATCTTGCCCCGGATACGAATTTTATCGGGTCGCCGAGCCCGTGCGACGCCACTTCGCGCATTCGCAGACCAGATCTCGGAAACGGGTGGAGCTATCGACTTGAAATTTGCTATGTGAATGTATCTTGCCCCGGATACGAATTTTATCGGGTCGCCGAGCCCGTGCGACGCCAGCTTCGCGCATGCGCAGACCAGATCTCGGAAACGGGTAGAGCTATCGACTTGAAATTTGGTTTTTGAATAGCCCGGACAACGTCGGGCTCATCGGCTAGTCTCATATATATTTTGAAGACCTCTGTTTGTTTGTCTGTCTGTCTGTCTGTCTGTCTGTCATTAATACAAATCTACGATTCTCGACCGATCGGGACGAAACTTGGTACGTGAGTGTAGTTTGACCAGGCGGTGAACGTTGTCGTATTGGCGAGCCCGTGCGGCGCCCGCTTCGCGCATGCGCAGACGAGATCTCGGAAACGGGTGGAGCTATCTACTTGAAATTTGGTATGTGAATGTATCTTGCCCCGGATACGAATTTTATCGGGTCGCCGAGCCCGTGCGACGTCAGCTTCGCGCATGCGCAGACGAGATCTCGGAAACGGGTGGAGCTATCGACTTGAAATTTGGTATGTGAATGTATCTTGCCCCGGATAAGAATTTTATCGGGTCACCGAGCCCGTGCGACGTCAGTTTCGCGCATGCGCAGACGAGATCTCGGAAACGGGTGGAGCTATCGACTTGAAATTTGGTATGTGAATGTATCTTGCCCCGGATAAGAATTTTATCGGGTCGCCAAGCCCGTGCGACGCCAGCTTCGCGCATGCGCAGACCAGATCTCGGAAACGGGTGGAGCTATCGACTTGAAATTTGCTATGTGAATGTATCTTGCCCCGGATACGAATTTCGTCGGTTTTTGAATAGCCTGGACAACGTCGGGCTCATCGGCTAGTCTCATATATATTTTGAAGACCTCTGTCTGTATGTTTGTTTGTTTGTCTGTCTGTTTGTCTGTCTGTCTGTCTGTCTGTCTGTCATTAATACAAATCTACGATTCTAGACCGATCGGGACGAAACTTGGTACGTGTGTGTAGTTTGACCAGGCGGTGAACGTTGTCGTATTGGCGAGCCCGTGCGGCGCCCGCTTCGCGCATGCGCAGACGAGATCTCGGAAACGGGTGGAGCTATCGACTTGAAATTTGCTATGTGAATGTATCTTGCCCCGGATACGATTTTTATCGGGTCGCCGAGTCCGTGCGACGCCAGCTTCGCGCATGCGCAGACCAGATCTCGGAAACGGGTAGAGCTATCGACTTGAAATTTTGTTTTTGAATAGCCCGGACAACGTCGGGCTCATCGGCTAGTCTCATATATATTTTGAAGACCTCTGTCTGTCTGTCTGTCTGTTTGTTTGTCTGTCTGTCATTAATATAAATCTACGATTCTCGACCGATCGGGACGAAACTTGGTACGTGTGTGTAGTTTGACCAGGCGGTCGTCGTTGTCGTATTGGCGAGCCCGTGAGACGCCCGTGCAGCGCATGCGCAGACGAGATCTCGGAAACGGATGGAGCTATCGACTTGAAATCTGCTATGTAAATGTATCTTGCCCCGGATATGAATTGTATCGGGTCGCCGAGCCCGTGCGACGCCAGCTTCGTGCATGCGCAGACGAGATCTCGGAAACGGATGGAGCTATCGACTTGAAATTTGCTATGGAATGTATCTTGCCCCGGATACGAATTTTATCGGGTCACCGAGCCCGTGCGACGCGAGCTTCGCGCATGCGCAGACGAGATATCGGAAACGGGTGGAGCTATCGACTTGAAATTTGCTATGTGAACGTATCTTGCCCCGGATACGAATTTTATCGGGTAGCCGAGCCCGTACGACGCCAGCTTCGCGCATGCGCAGACGAGATCTCGGAAACGGATGGAGCTATCGACTTGAAATTTGGTATGTGAATGTATCTTGCCCCGGATACGAATTTTATCGGGTAGCCGAGCCCGTACGACGCCACATATACTGCACGCACGGTGAGATCAATGTTATATCATTAAGATGCGTTATAACCGACGTTAGCACGATATTTATCTCCAATTATCAATCGGAATCAATCGTGCAATCATTAGTTGCATGGCATATATGTAGCTCCAACAGGCGATAAATCAATCGAGGACTCGTATTCTATAACTCCAAACTATATCATTAAAATTATTCCGGGAGCAATAGGGGTGAAGTAAAAATTATCTGTTTTCCGTCATTTTGGAAGTGCTATTTTAACGAAATTTTTCATTTTTAGAAAAAAACTTATGACAATATTTTTGAGAAATATACCTCACAAGTACATGTGCCGATATATATTCGTGGGAACGCGCTCACGCACGGATTTGCGCTTCAACATAAACCCAGAATTGGATGGGTGCCAGTATTTATATATATATATATTATAATTATATCGAATACGAAATAAATCTTATTGAATCTTGAATCTTGAAAACAGGACTTCCTGTGTACTTAAAATCACCTCAGAGGACAGCAGCGCATGTTTGGTGCCCCAACACACACTTTACTGATCAATAAAGGAGTGAGACTTTGTTCACATTTATGGCAAGCGCTGAAGTAACTTGATCAAGATGATGTAAAATTAAAAGAAAAACCCCCGATTCATTTTATCTGTACCCTTTTTATGAAAGGTAACCCGGTTTGTGTGTTTTAACTTGCAACATAGTTCAGTCCAGCTCAATGTAGGAGATCTCTCCTTTAGACTTTAGTTTGGTAGCACCCTGACCACACAAGTGACATGGCAGGTTAAAATTAATTATAAATAAATTTAATACTTTTAAAAGTTAAAAGCTCTATGTAAATATTATAGCATAAAAGGTTTGTTAAAAGGGGGTTTATTGTTTTTTAAGTATGGGAAAGAAGAAAGATAATGGAATATTTATTGAAGAAGTATAAAGTATGATAGTTCAGTCATGAACCATTGTGAACGTTGTTCGTATCCTGTAGCTTGCAAGCATCAATCTGCGAAAGCGGTCATTCTAAACGATACCCCACGAAAGTAACGTTCGTACCCAAATTGGTTACGAAACGTTCGTACCCAACTGATTACGAAATCTATCGAAGTGGGAGCAGATTTATGGACTAAAATCCATGGCGAATACAAGTATTCTTTGTCCCAATTTCGTGCAAAATATTTAGGTCCCCCAAAAACATTAACAGTTTGTTCATTTGTGCAACATGAATAAATTATTGCACCGGTAACTACAATCTATGTAGAAAGCCCCGAGGCGAATTTGGAAAGATAACAGTAATAAATAGTGGGTGAAGAAAAATTGTACGCCGAACATTACAAAATCGAAACACGCGTCCCAGCGAATAAACAGTGGATTTTAACTTTGAGTTAGCAGTTGAAATACGATACAATTGACTATTATGTCGCGACAAGTAACACAACCGACGGGACGCTGTGGCCCGATTCGTCATCTCCGGTTTAAACCTGGTCTACGTAAACCTCTAGGTTGAAACCGCCGTGAGTCAGCAAAATCCGTGGTTTAAACCCGCGAACGCAGGTTTAAGTGACGCATTCGTCATCTTTGGTTTAAACCTGGTCCAGCCAGACCGTTGGTTTAGCAGTAGTGTCTCTGTATCGTCGAGATAATTAATCGTACTTTCCTAATGCGGACCGCCTCGTTTTATTGATTGCTAAAATCAATAATTACGACAGCGACCATATTTTGATTGGAAATGTATAAGCGACAAGCACTCACACCTATACAGCGTGCGGGGATAAGTTTTTGTCAATTTCGATAATTTGTCTGCGTTTTATAAGCTTAAACCAGCAACTAAACCATATAATTCGACGGTCCAGCTAAACCAGCTTTACCGAGGCTAAACTTGAGATGACGAATCTGTCTTTTCTTCATCGCGGTTTAGAATTGTCAAACAATCAATTAAAGGGTGGAGCTGTAAATTATCTCGAGTGAGGGCGTGTCTACGTGGCGACTGCCGACTGGTGTTATCATGTCACAGTTGATTCATTCGCACGTGAGCGTTGCTCAGATATGGACAAGTTCCTTCAATATAATGTTTACAACTATATTGTGGCAATCACAAATACAGGTGTTTTCTACGAATTCATTGAATGGTTGAACGTTTGAATTATGACACCAAACGATGCTACTACATGACCATATATGCTATACACAAAGTTCAACCCATGTACCTGATATCACCAACCAGGAAGGTATCACGAAACCGGACCATGCGGTTTTTGATAAATGAACATATCCTCCCTCAGATGAATGTATTTATCGCCCGGTTGATGTTGCTATCCATTATTTAAAACATAATTCGTAAAGCGTAATGTTCCATCATTATGATAGTTTGCTGTCGCCCCGCTACATTTAATGGACATTCCGGCTCATATCCGTTTTTATCATAAATCCTAGACACTTTTTGACGTTAGATAGTTCGTTTGAGGTATAATTAGCCACCGCTAACAGCGGGAAATGCGTGTATCAATAGAAAAATATATGTTCGAGTAACCTTAAGTTGTTCCACCCTACAGTGCGATTCGCAAAGAAAAAATCACTAACCGCGATCAAGTGTAGGTACCCACCATAATTATTGGGAGTCAAAGCCGCGGATCGACACTGCAATAAGATGTCGCCAAACCGGAGTTGGGATGTCAACGATGCGGATTATATATTTCGCATTTTGACTGTTTTTGTCGGTGAATTAGTACTGATAATCACTCAATGTCAGTCACGCATTCTAATGAATCGATTTTCAACTATTGTAATAATTATGTAATATATATTAAGTCATACTTCATTATAAAAGCTATCAATTTTGTCAGTTATTCACTTATGAAGTGTTGACGGCGGTGTGGTCCATATTGGATGCAGACCGCCTACCATTTCCTTAAATCATTGGTGAAGCTGGTTCCGTCAGTTCGGATTCGCGTGCACGAAAGAAAATCCGTAGAATTGCACGTACTTTAGGACTTGAGCTAGTAAAATATCCCCATTATATGGAATATACCATTATCTTTCGGATAGGTCTGCACATGGCAGATGTTTCTTTGTCGTTGTGTGTGTTGGTGGACGGGGGAGGGGTGTGTGTGCACATGGGTGGGCGTATTCGTATGTTTGTTTGTGTTTTAATTTCATGCTAATACGTGCCTTGTATATAGTAGGATATTTTCAATAATATAGGCCCGGAACTGTACATGGTAGGGGAAAATTAAACAGTGTAAATATTTGATGGATAGGGACGTGGCTGTATAGGGTCTCAGTTGGTGTGTCCACCTAAGGTTTTCTTAATGCGCGTGCACCCCCGGATTGAGTAGTTCCATTTGCACCCTATGTTATAGTCTAGTCAAAATACGACATATATCGGTTGAAAATGTTTACAGAATTTATTTTATTCTTAATGTATGCAGGGGCTTCTTCCTGACAACATATAAAACATTCGCAGCGAGATCTGTTTGTAATGTATGGAAATTGTAATCGTTTCTCCCAGTTACCATAGTTCTTTTCGATCGCATTTGTTTAAGGGTAGTTAGATTGAAATGGGCCCAACAAGAAGTGCATTTAAATACATGTAGTGGGGACATGTTATATACCAAACGAAATGGCGTGCATTTCTCTATACAACGGGGGTGTATGTGGTTGTGAATATCTGATCAAGGTCAACAAGGTCAAAAGGTCACAGAGTACAAACTTAAAAGCCGGATTCTGTTTTCCGGATGCTAACTAGAAAAAGTGACCTTTCAGACTCCAGAAAAAATGGCGTCTGTCATGGCGGCCATTTTGATTGATATTCCCCAGACTATAGTATAGTATAGAATGTTCTATACAATCCATGACAAATTGTATGCACAAAAATTCATATACAGCTGTTTACAGTGAATTCCCCCCGCAAGTCAGGGGGGAGTCGGAAAAAATTTGCAGGCTCATTTTTGACTTTCGACCCTTGTTGGGACCCACCCACCCCCGCGTCCAAATTTGTTTCCGTTTTCGGCATTTTTGGATTTCAAAATTCAATCCATTAGCATGGGCTACATGCTATACTGTTTGTCTGATCATCTTGAAATTTGTCATTTATGTTAATATTGACATATAGATGTGTTTTAAGCCAAACTCATTGCAAAAAAAAGACTTGCAGGAAAAATATTTTTGAGTTGCGGAAAAAATTGTTTGTTGGTCCTATCGACCACCCACCCACCCTGGCATATGTGCCCGGAAAAAACTTGTTTTCCACCCTCCCCCCCCCCCCCTTGCGCAAATCTCTGTTTTTGTGTTAAAATGGGGTGGGTGTCCACAAATGGTCGGAAAAAACTGCCGAAAACGGAAAAAAAATTGGGTCCCAACAAGGGTCGAAAGTAAAAAATCAGCATACGTACCTGAACATTTTTTCCGACACCCCCCTGACCCATAATTATTTATCTTTTGTTGCGAAGTTTTGTGTCATATTTACCATTGCTTTGTTCACTTAATTGATCCAACACTCTAATATCTACACTGGTCTCCTTGTTGAACGGTTTGATCGAGATATCACCCCAGTAAAATATAAAAAAAAAAAAACCCTGTCTCTGAGGACAAAATTTAATGCATGGCAAGTAATATGAAGTGGCTTTATTATATATGGCAGGATAACCTCCTTAATATATGGTATTAACTGTGTCCACAACATGACCGTCTTATATTACCATAGTCGTATGGTATTGTTTCGCCATGTGGGGTCTTAATACAAACCCGATTCGGATACGACTAAACTGTTATCCGAAACGACAGCATGCATGTTCGTGTGAACATGGACTTATGTATACGTCATTTTCATTCGCCTTTTTGAATGAGCAAATTTGACTGCTGAGATGACTGTTCAATTAATTTAATCAATCCACCCATAATATATGTGTATAGATGATTCGAAAATGGCACGGACTCATATTCAGATGAGATAAGTAGTCCAACTCATCAGTCTCGGATACATACGAAACACGCGAAAACTCACCAGAACTCTATAAGTACTATGGATATTTACTGCACAGAAGATCCGGTGTTACTGACATCTTGACCCGCCCCTTGACATCTATCTGGGTCGAAAGTGGTCCCACCAGATTGAGAATGATATGTGCTTTTTTTTAAATATGTTCAATCCTATGCTTCTTTGACAAAATCAATTATATACCGTCCACTGCAGCAACTCGTGGGTAGATTTTTATGTCTATAGCATGATTTTGCGATGTGTGTGTTTAAAATGGGGATAAACATGCTGTCTGTTTGATTTGGGACGTTTTTCGGTAGGTTTTCCGATGCAAAATATCCGTTTTACCGGCTACACGCGGCGCCGGTATTTAAAACTGTATTTTCCATCTCAAAACTCCACCGATAATCGTCCCAAATCACACCAGAAAAAACATGTTTATCCTCTACATATCTTTGTATTACCATATCAGGAATAGACTAACTAGAACGCTCCTTAGTATTCTTTGCTCTGAGAACAATCAGTACCCAACTTATCTATGACTTGACCAACATCTATACATCGATTTCCAAACTATTAGTGCGGACCCCTATTGAGATAATGGCTCCCGGAGCATCAGTAATGATCTCCAGTCTGACTTTGCTCAACTATAGTTTTCGTGTTCAATCCTGAAAACTAATGAGAACATTTTAATGAGAATTTACGCCGCCATATACCGAACATTGTGACTTTTCGATGCTGAAAATTTGAGAAATGTTCTCAGGGTGTTTAGATGCCGATGCACATTACATGGCCATGGGTCGTTAATACTTCCATATATTTGGAAGAAGGTAAAGATGTGTCGCTAAATACACGAATTGCTGATCGAAAAAACAACATTTGTATACCCTGAAAAATCTTTCCAAAGTAATATCATTTTGCCAGCTGCTTCCAATCGTTGACATATAAAATAAACGCTCTTTATTTGCCAAATCAGGAATAGATCCCCCAATCACACAGCCGCAAAATTATTATATTGTTATGACATTAATTGTTATTAATTTGGGAGAACCCTCTTTACTCTTCTATTCTGCTCTGAAGAAAAATCGGCTCAAACTAATCGGTGACTTGAGTATGTCTTTCTGTCAGTCCGTCTGTCCAAGTTTCCTTCGACGTGAACCAGCTAATGTAATATGTTGGGATAATGCTGGTTTTACGTCGAAGTCTCGAAATCAGACTTTACGCCCATATCAAGTCACTTTAATCGATTTTTAATATTGGTGATTAAATACACAAAATGCCGACAATCTTAGTATAATCTGAAATGTCTTGCAAAAAGTGGTCGCAAATTTGAAGTTCTTTTCAATCTTTGATATATAACATACACACTCTTTATTGTTTCATATAGTCTGAAGAAAATCGGAACAGAACTTGGTATGATTTTCTGAAACACATGAAGTCCGTATACAATTAAATGACCAATATCTGGTGAAGTTGAACATCGATTCCATGGAATTAGTGCGGACCCCTATTGAGATAATGATTCCAGGAGCACCGTTAAAGATGTCCTACCTTACTTGACTCCACTATAGTTTTCGTTTTCGATGTTGAAAGCTAATGATTACATTTTAATGAGATATTTACGACGCCAATTATCGACATTTGTGACTCTTCGATGCTGAAAATAATGAGAAATGTCCGTGGTATGTTTAGAGTGTGTACGGCCTCCGTTACAAACTATCTACACACATTAAACGGGAATGGCTCACATGAACCTCCAAATGTATCGACGAGCAATAGACAGAGAGCCCAGAGAGTTTCAATTCAGTGTTCGCGCTGTCATTAGCCAAATTAGCCAATGGCTAATCTTTTTCGAATTTGGCTAATAAAAATTTCATTTGGCTAAACTTTTGGCTAAACTTTTTTTGAACCCAAATGGAGACTGATAGCATGGAGCCAGAAAGCTAATTAATAAAAGCGCTCAATAGATCGACATTCAAGACGAAGTTAGGTGACGAAAGCATTTCATTATTGTCGTACTTATGAAATATCGTACAAAGGGAAACCCGATCGACAACTCTATCAACCAAGCGATCATAAAGTGATATGCAATCATCTTTAGTTTTCACAAGACGGACAAACAAAGACGCATGGACATTAAACCGACCGTGGTTGAATTATGACAATGTGAAGAAAGCAATGTTTTGTAAAGTGCATTGACGCCGGTATACAAGCAATTTGTTCGTAACATGTGCAGGCTGTTTTAATCTGGAGAAAGATTACGTCACTCTGCACGAAGCAGCAAAAGGTCATTATTAATTTTTACATTTAATCCCCTAATCCCCCAGTCAGCCCATTGTCTGTCTGGTCACTCACGGCGCGCCTGTACAATGCATGTTTATGATGACATTGTATTTATGACGGTCGATGTTTATGAGCACCAAGTGTAAGACAATAGCTTAATCAGCCAAATGTGAATCACGACAGATATTTTGTGGCTATTTGTCGTCAATACCGATACAGTCAAAATAATATGCATGCTTTTATGACAGATTGTAATTTGATGATGGCGTAACAATATTAAGTTATTAGTTTCCAGATGTCACTTAGATATTTTCGCAAGGATAACTATTTAATGATTTAAAAATAGATATTGATATAAAACAAAACAAAATGACATTAAGAAGGACAATACCGGGTTACCCCCCCCCCCCCAAATCACTCTTTCACATAAAGATTCATAAACTTTTAATAAATGATATATATAAAAATACTTGTAGTTCATCAAAATTATTTAAACTATTGTGTATTTTACCTTTGTCTGTTAGATTTTACGTTTTAGTCATTAATTGTGAACCGACCAGAAAACGATGATTTAATTTGGCCAAAGTTGTTTTTAATTTGGCCAAAAAACATTTGGCTAAAGTTTTTTTCATTTGGCTAATAAAATTTTCATTTGGCTAAACTTTTGGCTAAAGTTTTTTTCGGTCCAGCGCGAACACTGTTTCAATTGCACTATCGCATACGAAATGTTTGATGCCTTCGATTTGGTATCATGTTTGGACCACCGCAGAAACCCCATTCCTGAAGTGTAACAACCCTGGCTTGATATGCACCATACTATAGTATATACATGTAGTACAGAATGTTTCATATAGGCGGTCATGCTTTCCACGCGATTCGCCAGACTAAGAGAACATTGACTTCGGGTGTAGCCCGAAAAATGCATGGATATATTGATTTGTCTCCCTGATGAACGGTTTCAATGAGGTTGGGCGAGACACCCCAGTTAAAAAAACAGAAACACTGTCTCTGATGACAAAATTTAATGCATGGCAAGTAAGATGGAGTAGCTTGAATCTATATGGGCTTTTTCGCCATATTGGGTCTCAATACGCACCTGATTATGATACGACTAAACTGATATCCGAACCGACAGTATGCATGTTCTTGTGATCAGGGCCTTATATATACGTAATCTTTCATTCGCCTATTTGTTTGAGCAAATTTGACTGCTGCGATGGATGTTCAATTAATTTAATCAATCGATCCATAATAGATGTGTATACATGATTCGAAAATGGTATTCATATTTAGATGAGATACGTCCAACTCATTAGTCTCAGATACACACGAAAACACGCGAAAACTCACCAGAACTCTATCAGTACTATTGATATTTACTGCACAGAAGATCCGGTGTTATCGACATCTTGATTCACGACTTTGACATCTATCTGGATCGATAGTGGTCCCACCATATTGAGAATGACACGCGCTTTTAAAAATATGTTCAATTCTATGCCTCTTTGACACAGTCAATTATATACGGACATATTGGCCACAGTGTCGAAGGCCGCTAATTATGTTAGTGAATAGATTTTCTTGAAAATTTGAGAGAGCAAAACAGAAAAGACTATTGAAATAATTCGCTACAAATTGGTAAATGGTTAGATCTGGGAAAACCGACTGACATCGGGTGGGTAAATATTCCTTCTTCGTATGTTTTACATTGAGAAACACAGTATTCGCATATTATATGCGTGAAAATTCTTTCCCGTTCGGTCCGGTTTGGTGATACCTTCCGGGTCGGTGATACCAGGTACACGGGGTGTAATTTGCAATCCTAAAATTATATTTCTTTATGGGTCAAATTTGATAACTCATTTTGGTGTGGATCATACCGCAAAGCTCTACTGAATGTGGTTACACCCATACATTCACATAATATTCCACCTGTTCATTTAAAGCCTGGGAAGTTTTTTTATTTTCTGCATGACGAGAAATTTATAACATTGAAAAAAGCAACGCATGTAATATATTTCTTTATTAAAACCTGTCCAACAGTTCAGATGCCGCTTCTGGTGTATACTCATAAGCAAATTGCCTTTACTTGACTGACCTCTTGGTGCAGGATTGACTAGATTATGGAGCCTTTATTCAGCGTCAGAGGCGCCTGTGGCCCCTTTGTGCGATAGGAGCATGCGACACCTTTGCGCACACTTTTATCATTTGAACATTTTAATTAAAAAAACAACAACATTTAATTAAATTTAAAACAAACACAAATTAATTTACATTTTGTTTCTTCTTAGATTCAACTCCTTTCTCAATTTAACAACACTATATTTTCTTTCTTTTTTTTTAATATCATTTTTCTTATTTTTAAAATAAAATTTTGAAAACCTGACGCTGTTATACCATCCTCCTTGTTACCCCGAGTCACCACACATAATTTGATTGAAATCGGTCAAGGGTCTGGGAGAAAAGTTTTGAACAGACAAACGGACAGACAGATAGATAGACATTTCGTATACTCTTTTGTATAAACATATATACATGTAAATACACAACATTTTGTGTTTTCGTGTAAACCATCTTGCAGAAAATCAATCACAAACAAAGTGATGAACAGCACGTGAATCTCGTGTTGAGAGACATGCCATTTGCAAGATTGATTTAAACCCAGAATGATACCGGATTAGTGGTTCATAAGCGATACCTGTTTCTCATTGAAATAAATCCCATGAGCGTGCACGCATTCGCGATAATTAATGGCGTGTCAATAAGCGTAATATCGGCCTGCCTTCTGGTCCGATTGGTAACAGGGTAGTTTTACTGCATGCTCATATCACCGAATACAGTTGTCAATTAGCTGGCCACTGAACGACAAAAACGCCCCATTAGACCCGGTTTGGCTGGACCACCAATGTAGGTTTAAACCAGGTTTAAACTCGGAGGTTTAAACCGGAGATGACGAATCCGGCCTGTGGGTCTGGCATCGACCAGGGGGATAGAAATTGCAAATGAATACTGATAAAAAAAGAAATACGGGAATTATGTTTGGACAAAATAAATATTGATTCTATTCCCGATTGATGGAGGACGAAGAGAATGAGCATGTCCGTACATAAAACGTACATCCTGTTTTTAAAGGGGTACCACAGTCCCACCCGAACCTACTGAATTTAGTACGATACCTTGAAAATAAAATTGATTATTTCATAATCAAGGTTTTATCAGTAATTTTTAACGATACTAATTGAGGAACTATATTTTACCCAGCGCATTAAATTTAAAACAAAAAGTCGTGAATTGGCTGAATGTTTTCTATGGCTGCACATTTTGTTGATAATTAAAAGGCATGCGTGTGTCGAGATAACTTTTAAGTTTCGAAGAGAATTAGAATGGGGATAACAGTGTGGTGTTTTCTGAAGGAAGAGGGCTTAAACAAACAAAATGGAGCTGACCGAACGGACAAGGCGATTTGGCTAGAAATAACAACACATGCTCCATAATAGCGTGACCTCTTTTCATTGTTCATGCACGAAGCGATCGCTCACTCATTATCACGAAAGGCGAATACAATATTTTCGGCAATTGCATGTGCTTTGCACTAAACGCCGAAAAAATATCACCATGGTGTGACAGAGCCCACAACGTGAGTGTCCTTGAATTAAGTGCGATGTATTTCCGACAATTTGATGTTCAAAGTTTATTATTTTTTTTATCTCGCGTCAACTCACGTAGTGGGCGCGTTCGATAGGCGTGTCGATATTAAGTTTTATGGAATAAACGGTGTTAAGTGAGACTAAGAGTTGGTATTAGACAGATTAATATCAGATCAATGGGAGAAAAAGGGAGAATTAGATAGTAATGTTTGAGATAGAAGAGAATTTAAAGATATGTGGATAATCTGATGTACACAAAATGATTTTGTTTTTAAAATAGATATCGCAAATGGTCCACAATATTATATCCCTAGTATATATCGGCCGGATAATAATACATAACAAGCGCATGGGGTATATTATTTGTAATCCACCACCTGAAGTTTATAAGACCATTCATAAATGTATTGCATTTGCATCACAATTGAACACGACCCTTGAGCATACTGGGTCCCGTAAAAGCGTATAGAACTATATGAGCTATCTCTTCATGTTTTGTTAATGATAAACGCTCTTTATTAAAAGTCATTGCTTTGATTTTATCAAACATCTATGCAAAATTCAACGTACACGTAACCTTGTATGTAGTTTCGAAGTTAAAGATACGGGCGGTTTTGGTGGTTGGTATGCTGTTAAAATATTCACTTCCATGAAAAACCGCCATAAACAGAAAGAATAGTAAAATATAGACAGACAGTGTTCTTACGCCACTTAGAAATATGGCATAAACAGTATGTTATTGTCAATTTTGTTTGCTTTGTTATGTAAACAAAACAAAAAGTTACGTTTCCTAGCTTTCGTTTTGATCCGGATATGGTAAATATAAAGAGCGTTATTTGTTACTATTTTCCTGATATGGAAATAATATAGAGCGTTTATATCATTCGTGTGTGATTAACCAATATAATTGCGCTGTGTTATGTAAACAGAAGCACAACTGTTGTAACACGAGCAGGCTCTTGTTTACGTACACCATCGTACGTCTTTACGACAATATATTATTTACGCGCTGATTATGTTTGGCATGTGAACCAAACTATACATATTGTAATATTCCTTCTGTTGATGGCGATTTGAGCATATATGAATATATCTGCAACGAACGCCGCCCGTGCCTTTAAAGATATTTTTATAGCATAAGGGAAAGATATTTATGTGACAATGTATACGTTGATATTTTAAATAACAGCTTATCAGTGTTCATGACTGTCATAGGCAACGCAAGGGCAATTTGTTGGCCGGATTAAGAAGCAACGTGGTGCTCTGGTTCGGAATGCTACAAATACCCGCAGCGATAGTTTGTGTACGAAATCGGTGGGCGCATTGTCGAGGGTGACTCAAATACATTTACAAGTGACGCGGTCGCAAACGTAGATGTCACTGCAACAAGGAAAATTGTTCTTCTATTTTGAACCTCGGATTACATTGTTCAGACGTCTCCGTTGATATAGTTGTTACAGCTCTGATGTCAGTTACCAAGTCCCTCGTTTGTTTGTACTTGAACATCATTCAGGAAAGTTCAATAATGTCTATGCTGTGACACGAATACTGTATTGGATGTAGGTAGAGAGACTACTCGAGTTTTTATAAATTATTTGCACTGATTCAGCCTGTAAACTTGATAACTATATGTTGATATTGTGTCTGTGTTGTATGGGTGATGTGGTTTATACAATTATACGCTGAAGTTGTGGCGGTCGATGGTGTTGGCTTCTTTCAAATATGTTTTGTTACATATCGCTAAGTTGATCCACACTATAGCTTTTTTTGTGAGAGAAAACACTTGTCATGTACGCACATAAGTACATAGTATATGGGTCAATATTACTTTATGAGTCCCATGGTCGCATTCGATCGATGGAAGGAAGACATTCAGCGAGATATGAGCGCCACTTCACTTTCCTCGGGGAAAATCCGTATGCCAGGATCTCTTTTACTTTGATAAATATGAGGGCTATACGCCTATACGGGCACAATATGTTATACAAGTTGTCAAATTGGGCAATATTAACATTTGAGCTCCCTCACACCAGTTTAGTGCTGAATGTGCATCCACGTTCCATACGGGGTAACAATTTTCAACCTGCTGTAAGACATTCAGGCAAATTCACGATGGAGATAATGTCGATGGTACGGCATACGTTGTCGGCACAGATAACACACATTTTTATCTCAGAAGTAATTTGTTTGTTGTTATATTGGTGTAAATGTGTCCATGCCATTGCAGCAGCTTCCACATTGAACAAATGTCTATGTCCATGCTAGTACATGGATGTGTCTACAACATTGGTGTTTGTCGTGTGTAATAATATTTAATTCTTCTAATACAACAAACAAACGAGAGATCTGCACGATCTAATGTAAGGTACATGTATGTGACCCCCTATATGTAATTGGTGTACTTGGATCCACACACTTCTAAAATGTTCTGCATAAATAAAGTCAAATTTCATTACATGAACTGGAAAGACTGAGAAAGCAGAACGTCGTCGATATTCTACCTGTCGACGTTACGACAGGCTTCCGTATATTTTATGCATGACGTCACGTGATCTGAGTGCAATGATGTTCTCATTTCGTATACGAAAAGCAGCAGCAGGTACAATGTAAACGCGTTTTCAAACTTACATATTTCATATAAAGCTATGAAGTTGTTATTGCTACATGTATCATGCATTTTGAACATGCTATTGTTATGACTTAAAAAAATTTATTGCATAGTAGATATTGGTTTATGATAATATTATATCCAAAACTTTTGTCCGGCTTGTCGTGATTCGACCCTTCCCTGTCACTGACGGACTAGACGAGTTGGCTGCTTAATTGTTCATTTCCAAATATGTATAGTTTTCCTAATCCTCACGAAACAAAAATGCACTTTGATTCAATACTTAATTTAAAGGAACCAAACTATCAGAGTATATATTAGTTTTGTGATACCCATAAACATATGAGCAGAGGGATGCTCGTATCCCGGTTCCACAGTAGAGGCACCCCTGTCTAGGATTCCGGTAGTAGAACATCACTAATGGTATCCAGAGCAGTCTGCCTTGCGGCAGTTTACAAATGTCATGATATGAGTAACAAAAACATAGAATATACCAGTCTAGACTACCTTGGATTAATCGCTCTTTATCATATTCTCGTATAAAACCCAACGAAAACCGCAGACGCTCTTTATCCATGATGTGGCATATTCGCCGGAAACGAATCAACAACATGTATAACTCATGTTAAAATTGGTCGGGCGGATTTCAAATCCTAACTATACCCGTTTATTAGTCCAGTAAATTTCCAGACTAAATTCCAGCCAATTAAGTTAAACCCACCAAACACCTCATAGGGAGATGAACAAGGGAGAGAATACCAACAAAAAGGGGCCATAGCTATATATGGTCGAAGTTGGCCAGCGGTCCCAGAATATGGACCCGACCTGTCTCTGTATATAGTATACCCAAATACCAAAATTCATGTTATCCAGTTGATACTTTATAAAGTTATTATCCATAAGTCAAAATCGAGTATATGGATGGACAGACCGACAGACGGACAGATTAATAATATAATAAAATGCGTCCATATTCTTTTTTAATTTAAACATATGTTGCACGCGGAGTTTGAGTTTCCGATATTATGCATCACATCTAATGGTATTAAACAACACATACACTTGTTATGCATGCATGCTAGGGTGGAAATTCCAGATAATCGTAACAATCATGCTTAATATACATAATTTGCATATAAACCGTCGACAACCGCTTTTTGGGTGGTATTGTATGATTATGGAGCCAATTTAATATCAGAAAGTAACTACACTGTTACAAGAGGTAAATATTGCGTTGTTGATTACTCACACTATCGTGGCAAGGTTATTTTGTTATCTTGTCATCGGAGGTACCGTTGTTCACATAGGGAGGATAGCCAATATACTATACCTGTTATTGAAACATAGCATTTAAAGGATTAAGAACCGTTTGCATACATTGTTATATGGGGACAAACCCAGGAGAAAATATAAGTGTTTATATATAGGAGGGACTTAATTTAGTATGTCTATATATACATATACACATTAAATAACACAATACAACGCTCTTTATCAATGGGTTTCCTTTATATTCAATGTATATATAATTAATGTATTCTCTACAATTATATACTAGTAATAGGTTATAGATCTTAAACAATATCGTGATTTAGCCTAATGTTTGATTATCAGCGTGGCTTGATAACATGGAGGAAACATTAAATTATATAATTTGGAAAATGTTTACTACGATCAAGCCGAAAATGGTCTTTAGAATGTTGGGAATCAGAAAATAATAAACAGCATGGGTTATCAAGAGAGCATCTCTAGTTTAAACGAACTTCAAATACAGAACGTTTTTTTGTGGTTTCGGTTCTAATATGGAATTTTGTGTTTTTTCACGATAGCATCAGTTTCTCATATATATATGGTCCAAGAATAATATAAGCCATGTCTATATAGAAAATTAATTAATTTAAGTAAAATGTCTATATGCCTTTCGTGGCATTGCCACTTTTCAATAGACGATGAATTGAATTATGACGTCATAGTGTCAATGGAGATAATCCAGCTGTACACAACGTCATTTCCTGTGCGCATTTAGCTTGCACCAGAAGTGATTAACGTAGAAATCTTCCTTCCGGGTTCGGCATATTCTGTTTGCTGAGAACAGTTTTTGGAATGGAAAGATCGAATATTTATTCTTTCCACATTCATCCAAATGTTCACTCGGTGAAATTTTGCGATATCCTGGTTGATTTATCTGTTGTCTATGGATCCGCGTTCTTTCTCGTAATTTATTGCCTGTTTCTCCGATATAACTGTCCGAACATCCACCACAGACAATGCAATATATGATGTCTTCCGAGTTACAGTCCATAGATATATTCGGATGATGATGATGATTTATTCTCATAATTCGCATGAACATCGAGAAGTACAGAGAAAGAAGTATTTACAAACGAACATAAGGATATATACATTATATACATGTATCCGGTGCTATGGGGATATCTATATTCTAATATGTGAATATAATAATGTATGTTATCGTGTTTAATTTGGCTCTGTGGTATGAAATTGTTAGTACTGCTTCCTGAAAACAGATGACCCCATGTGTCATCTTTTACATCTCTGTTTAACGGTAAATAGTCAGTAATATAACATTAGTAATTTGACAGAGTCTTTCTGATGACAGATATAGTTACATGGTGTGTTTGTCATAGCTAATTAGGAATTTAGGAGTGACAATATTAAGATAATTTGACAAATTCAGATATTTAGTTGATTGATGAGTTCGGATCAGGACCGTGGCCCAGTGTGAGTGTTGCACGATACGAATGCATGCCTGCATGTGTTGTTTATACGTGGTTCAGAACTTGTGTCTGTCTTCATGTTAAGTTATGGATTGGAAGGGGGGGGGGTCAATACACAAACAATGGGCTGGTATAAATTCGTCCCTAAAAGGGGACAGTCCTCCGTTAAATTACCGTTTAAATGAGCACCTTCAGCAATATATAATGTGTATATGTATACATGTACAATATACGCATTTAACAATATAGTCTATATTAGTATATATCATACAGCAATGGATTGGGTAATACATATAATGGATATGAATATATTAAATATATTTGAAGAGACAACTCATATCTAATATACAAAAGTTGAAGTGGAATTTTAGCACAAAGTGTTATCATGATGTGCTTATGTTTGAGAGCTCTGTGTGGACTGTTCGGATCAGCATGCATATTCTGTTTAGAATTATGGGGTCATATGAGTTCAGGATTTCATCCATAATCAAAATATTTATTTTATCACCATATTTTTGGGGGATAATTTTCTTCCTTATGTGCGCAATTTTTTTGCATTCCAATAAATAGTGGAATTCGTCTGCTATCATGTTATGGTTACATAAGCGACATGTTCTATCCTTGTGGGGTGTTCCGTTCCATCTCCCAGTTTCTATTGGGAGGTTGTGGTTCGCTGTTCTGAATCTGCAGAATTCAATTCGGTTTTTACTTTGTAAGATATCAAGATATTTTTCAAAGGAGAAATTGTGTTTAAATATGCGATATATTTGGCCTCTACTTGATTTGTTCATTTCAGAGTCCCACTTTATTTTAAAGTCTCTTAGACTGTTTTTCACGCAATCAAGGAATTGATTGGCACACTTTAGTTCACCAGATGTCAGTAAATATGCCTGGCCACAGCTACGCAAGATCTCTCGGATTTCTCTTGTCCACTTAAAAAGCTTTTTATCGGCATCTCCCATAAGTTTCACTGACAAATCATAAAGCACTTTTCCATACCGTGTGTATGTCATATTTTTTATTTTCAACCAATACTTTAACAATTTTAACTTTATTGTGATGTCCAATGGATATCTTCCTGATTCGCCATAAATCATATAGTTGGGGGTTGATGGTTTCAAATTTAGGATATGTTTTAAAAAAATTCGGTGTACATTTTCGAGTACCTGGTTATCTCCATAACCCCATATCTCACAGCCGTACAATAATATTGGCAGCACCTGTGAATCGAATAGGTCCAATTGATTAGCTACTGAGAGGCAGTTTTCTCTGGATCGTTTTATCACAGAGTACATTGCATGACTGCCTTTTGTTGCAAGAATTTGTTTTGTTTCTGTGTATGATCCCGATTTTGTATGCATAATTCCTAAATAATTGAACTTTTTCACTACTTCAAGATTAGTGCTATCAAATGTGAATTGTATGTTTCTTGGTAAGCTACGTTTTGAAAGGAGTAAAATTTTCGTTTTATTTATATTTACTTTTAGTTTCCATTTATTGCAGTACAACCTGAAAACGTTAAGTTCTTTTTGCAGTTTTTTTGGGGTTTCAGCCATAAGCACTGTATCATCTGCATATAGTATGAGAAGTAATTTCGTGTAAATATTTAATTCTTGTTCAGTCTGGTTTGAGATTTTGGTGAGGCCGACAATACCCTCCTTTATCATAAAAGTCTCCAGGTCATTCAGAAATAGGGAAAACAATATTGGTGATACGTTCCCACCTTGCCTAACCCCTGATAGACATGGGAAAAGAGATGAATAATTGTTTCCTAACTTGACCGATGATTTGACGTTTTGATAAATATTTTTAATAACTCGAAAAATTTTCCCATTTATATTACTTGCCAATAGTTTTTTCCAAAGTCCCGGTCTCCAGACTTTGTCAAATGCCTTCTCAAAGTCAATAAATGCACAATAGAGGTTGCAGTTTAAATTCTTTGTGAGGTCAGTTAACATGTGTATTATAAACATATTATCAGTAGTTGAGTAACCCTTACGGAACCCGGCTTGATTTTCTTTGAGAATATTATTATTTTCTACATATTCATATATTCTGTTTGAAAGTATTTTTGTAAATAACTTTCCAAAGCAGCTCAGGATTGTGATGGGCCTATAGTTGCTTGGATCGCAAGGGTCGCCTTTATTTTTGTAAATAAGGACAATGGTGCCTATACCCCATGAATCTGGTATGCAGCCCGAGTCAAAAATACAGTTAAATATTCTGCAATATATATTCAACATTTTTTCAGATGCTGCTTTAAGATGTTCATTGAGTATCATATCCTGACCACAGGCTTTATTGTTCTTCAGGCTACGTAGCGCCATTTTTATTTCATCAATACTAATTGCTTGGTTTAAAGTTTCGTTGTCATCTGATTTATCATTTGTGATATCAGGATCATGATTTGCGTCTTGCGCACTATTTAACTCGCGGAAATACTTTTCAAGGTTACTTATGTTGATAGGCGGTGTTTTGGTTTTTGAACGGTTATTTAGTGCAGCCCAAAATTTCTTCGGATTTTTATATTTCAAGCATGCTAATTCCTTAGAGGCTTTCTCGTTATGTTCACTGATGGCCGTATTCATTTTTCGTTTGTACTCATGGGTTTTTTCGCGCATATGTTGTTTAGTATTTAATCTGGGATTTTTCTTGTATTGTCTGGTTGCTTTTCTGTATTCTTTTCTAGCCGACCAACATGATTTCGTAAACCAAGGTTTATTCTTGCGTTTGGTTCTTCGACTTAATTTTTTGGTCGGTATGCTAAAAGTATTATCCGCTGCATTTACCAGTGTATCAGATATCATTTCCACCGCTTTATTTATCACTAGAGGTGTTGCTTTTTCGCATTCGATTTGGTCCAAGAATAATTCAATGTTATTGATACTCATTTGCTTGAGGTTCCATTTGAAATCATTTTCCCTCCCCTCTTCCCATTTTCTGTTGGGTTTTTCGTCATTTTGAATTGATTGGTCCTCTAGAGTGGTCATACCCGATTGTTCAACAGTGGGCATGGTGATTTCGGTCATAATGGGGCAGTGTTCGTCGGAATATAATTCACAGAAATTTCCGACAGAGAATTGTTTTAGCAGCCGGAGGGAATCGGAAGAACAAACCATATAGTCTACAGTAGAGGCATCACGACATGTAAGTTTACCAATGCCTAAATCATTTCCGACCCGCCCATTTACAATAAAAAATTCATTACCATTACAAAATTGTAGGAGCTTCTTCCCTTGTGTGTTTTTATTATTTTATTATTTAGATTGTCATTCCATTTTTTTTTATGTCAGTGACCCTCCAGTGTGAAGGTAATTGCATGTGCCACACCGTTTGTCACCACATTTACTGACTATATGATTTGGAATCCCATCAGTTGTGAACTTTGCTTTCGTCAATATTTTTTTCAGATTTTTCGGTTGGCGTTTTCGGGGTAGATTGTCATCTGATTTTATTATAGAATTAATTTTTTCACTTTTCTGTATGATGGGGAAGAGTTGTTTTGCAACTGTAGCCATAATAGGATGGTGAGAGTTATGGTTCTGGTGACCTATCTGCGCTTAGCTCCGCGATTGGAATGGCTCTAGCGCGTTTTATGCCATCCTGTATTTTAGTTTCTGCGGATAGTTTTGTTTTTTCAGTAAAACATTTAGTTCAGAGAGTCTGTGATCACGTTGCTTGTCTTGGCTGACAATTGTGCATACCCGTCTTGCAAGACAATACGGAATGTTGCGCTTAGTATGCGACGGGTGACACGAACGGAAGTCTAGATATTGATGTGTATCTGTTATTTTGTAGAATATATCCGTTTGTAATTTGTTTTTGTCAGCCAAAACAAGTACATCTAGAAAGGGCAATTTTTCACGGCTCCGTTCTGATGTAAATTTGATTGATGGGTGAAGTGAATTCAAAAGTGAGAGGAACTGGTTGAGGGTCTCTTCAGATTCTTCCCAAATAATAAAGCAGTCATCCAGATATATTTTCCAGGTGTGGATAATATGGTCACTGATGTTAGTCGGGAAAGTTTCTTTTGCGTGTATATACAGTTGGTGTTCGAGATATCCCATCACTACATTTGCATATGTTGGGGCCATTTTTGTACCCATAGCAGTACCTTTAACTTGGAGGAAATATCGCTCATCAAAGAAAACAATATTATTTTCTAAAACGATGTTCACTGCGTTTAGAATAAAATCCTCACACTGAAGCAATGGTCCAGTATGTCACTGTGTTCCTTCATCCAAAATCTAAGTGCGTCCTTTCCAAGTGAATGGGGGTATTTAGTTCAGAGAGTCTGTTATCATATTGCTTGTCTTGGCGGACAATTGTGCATACCCGTCCTGCAAGACAATAAGGAATGTTGCGCTTAGTATGCGACGGGTGACACGAACGGAGGTCTAGATATTGATTTGTGTCTGGTATTTTGTAGAATATATCCGTTTGTAATTTGTTTTTGTTAGCCAAAACAAGTACCTTCTGATGTAAATTTGATTGATGGATGAAGTGAATTCAAAAGTGAGAGGAACTGGTTGAGGGTTTCTTCAGATTCTTCCCCAATAATAAAGCAGTCATCCAGATATCTTTTCCAGGTGTGGATAATATGGTCACTAATGTTAGTCGGGAAAGTTTCTTTTGCGTGTATATTCAGTTGGTGTTCGAGATATCCCATCACTAAATTTGCGTATGTTGGGGGCATTTTTGTACCCATAGCAGTACCTTTAACTTGGAGGAAATATTGCTCATCAAAGAAAAAATTATTATTTTCTAAAACGATGTTCACTGCGTTTAGAATAAAATCCTCACCGAAGCGATGGTCCAGTATGTCATTATGTTCCTTCATCCAAAATCTAAGTGCGTCCTTTCCAAGTGAATGTGGGTTAGGATTCTTCGGGAAGTTATATCGGAGAAACAGGAAATAAATTACGAGAAAGAACGCGGATCCATAGACAACAGTTAAATCAACCAGAATATCGCAAAATTTCACTGAGTATATATATATACTGAATGAAATATTTAGGACAAGGTTATACCACACATTGGAAAAATGCAGATTGACGCAGATCGATCTATAAGGGTGCATTTACATTGCTATAGAAATGTACACAGATCTACACGCAGACTAGTGTAAACGGGTTGATATAGAAATGCACACAGAAAGAGAACGGTATTAGTTCGTGTGAGCAAAAATCGTGCCCGCTATACGTCACGGTCAACGCCGAAGCATTGCGACAGGCAAATCAGTTTTGATTAATTGTTACTCGGGCTTGGCGAATGTTTTCGTTGTCATTTCAACCCGTGTATTTCCAATATTGAACACGGATAGGGACGTGGCAACTTGTTCAACGGTTGGATATTTCATACCTGACACAACATTAGTTGTAATTTCCAAACCAACAATAGATTGAAAATGATCTTGTAGTTTGATTTTCAAACATTTTATTTGGGGGGGGGGTATTGTTTTCGGACCAATATTTGCATAATTTCCTACTTTTTATAAAAATTTTGGGCTGGAATGGCCATCAGCTGGAAATTTTCCAACCTTATCATAGGGGCGGTGTAATGTTGCAAATGTCCAACACTTGGAAAGATTGTTTCCTGGTCCCTCCCCGTGGCCAGTCATCATCATCATATTTATTGTCTAACAGCTATATATAAAAACTACATATAATTTAAGAAAACAATATTGTACTACATTGTCAACATTGTCATTGGAATTGTCATCAGTTGAAAATTTTGCTACATTTGGTCAAATAAAGGGCGTTGTAGGGTAACTGCATGATTTTCATTCTTTCTTCGAACTATTATCAAGTGGTATAAGGATACACTTTAAATACATGCGGCACATACCAAATCGCTGTTATCTGCTGATAGTTGATACATTTTTATGTCTGGCCTAAACTGACACGACTCGCAGTGAATTGTCAATTACCAGAGTACTGATCAGCGCGCGTTCACTATTAGTAATCATGTTGTGATCACAGTAATGCGCGACACGTGACTTTATACAGATATGTATACATTTCTATAGCAATTTAAATGCACCCTAAGATGGCGACATATTTTTTGCCAGTCGCATGCATGTATCTAGATGCGGTTTCAGATTTATTGAAGTGATCACACCAACTTCAGATAATAGTTATTGTATTTTAATTTCAACAGGTACCCGGGCCCGTGCAGCCGGACGACGCTCTCGGTGAGTAAATATCGAGGAGTAGATTGTAGGACGGCAAACTTCGAACTTGAGTTGCTATAGAAATATTATTGGCGCGAAACACTTGGCGATATATATCCGCGGGAACGTTCGCCACCACACGAATCAATTGACAGTCAGTATGTAGCTGTTAGCGGCCCAAGTCTGAAGCTTTGTTTCCGAACAATCTAAACATCCCGAGAACTTATATGCAATTTAAGGGTGAACTAGTTCACAGTTGGCGCGTTTATCATTTTAAGGCAACACATTCGTTGCCATTTTCATACACAACTTTTAAGTATACACACAACCACACATGTTGGTAGAATTTAGTGACGCTGGATACCCTGTGATGTTGACAACTTCAGTATGTATCTAAGAAATATTGTTCGGTCCGAATATTCGAATGTTCGAATATTCGCTCGTAAAAATAAATACTCGAATATTCGAATAATTATTTGACTATTCGAATATTCGAGAATAATCTCCGGGTAATTGTTTCCTGGTTTGTTATTAGTCTGAGGGTCTGTTAAGGGTACAGTCTATTTTCCACTGACCAAAACCGAATTAATATGACGTAACTGTAACGTTCTGATTTGATTGTCATCATGGCGTCGAAATAATTTTATTGGCTAGGTGTAAACCATACCGTGCTTGCATGTGGTCATAGGAAGCGGACCTATAAGGCATCGTTTTGTTTGCGCGTTGTCACTTGTGTGTATAATATGGCGTCAAATTCGAAGAAATCTTATATGGACTCACTTCACGTTGGATGCCAAAACTAAAAAGGCAACATGCAAGCTCAATCCCGATCGTGTTCTTAATTATTGTGGCACTACGAAGTCGCCAAATCAGCTAAGTTCTATCTCGGTATACCGGCCACCAGTGTATCGTCTGAACGCGCGTTCTATACCGCAGGGCTAATCTCTACTGAAAAACGCAACCGGTTGAAGCCGCAGACTGTTACACTTCTTGAACAAGAACCTTTAACATTGAACATTGATTACTTGAACTTCATAAACAGATAAACTCTTGCTATTAAGCCAAACAACCTTTTTCTCTCTCTTTTTTTTGCGTATAGCGTGTGCATGGATAAATATGCTATTTCATTAAATATATTGGTTCCAAAATATGTTATCTATATAATTTTATGATTTACCTAAATATTCGAATACTATTCGAATATTCGCTCGTTATTCGAACCGAATATTCGAATAGCGAAATCCGTCGAATACCGAACACTACAGTAAGAAATGACTTGCAGATCGATTGAGGTCATTGGATAAACAAAGCAGTTTTAATCCCGAAGGGATTCACACGAACTTTGTTTAATTACTCTGTCGGTCAAAACCAATGACTGAACCCAATCTATATGCACGCGTCATTCTTATAATCATATACAAGTATGTATACATTTTAATAGTACGTAAACAATATTGTTCAAATTCCAACACAGTCTCCCAATTACAACACGCAGCGTTCGCGTGCACACGATTATTGCCCGATGATCATCGGAAGCGTTCGTATGACAGTATCGCGATTTGTACGTATTCTTACGGAATCTATAATTGTGTGAATGCAGAGGATGTGTGATTATTTAAGAAATGACTTGCAGATCGATTGCGGTCATTGGTTTTGACCGACAGAGTAATTAAACAAAGTGTGTGAAGGGATTCACACGAACTTTGTTTAATTACGCTGTCGGTCAAAACCAATGACCGCAATCGATATGTCATCCATTCCTTATAATCGTATACTAGTACACTTTGATAGAACATTAATAACATGAACAACTTTTCATAACAACCAAAGTAAGTAACATATTGACAAATTCCGACACAACCTCCAATTACAAAACGCAGCGATCGCGTGCACACGATCGGCTTGAATGACGTTTGGGTTACCAATGTTGATCAACCAATAACTGAAGTGTCGACTTCAGTTATTGGTTTATTAACATTGGAAACGTTCATGTAAACCGTATGACGAAATATACTGATTCCGTATGCCGTATGCATGCCGTATTCATTTTTATCATATGACTCAATCATTATTTACGTTGGAAACTATGTCATAAATCAATTTCATATCAATTACTAATTCATATCACCTTTCGATAATTTGATTGGTTTGTTGACAAAAAGTGTGTTCTGATTGGCTGAATGGCAGCCGGGGGCCGAGCCGCATCTCTGACTAAATGCAGGTCAAATTCGTGCGCGTCAATCAACGCGATGCCGAAATTCTCGCAATTATAATCTTGAAATATATAGTTTTGGACATTGTTATACGATAAATAGAATATGTAATTCGTATTTATCTAATAAACATACGATATAATGTCACAAACTGAGAACAGAATAACGCACTATATCTTCGCGTGCATATTATTTCTGCTAGTTCACCAGGTGTAATTGGGCTTCCGGTGCAATGAAGTGACGTCACATTAACCTTTTGCTGCCGATGTCATATAGCTATTTAGTGATTTGTGTGCGTTTTGGACATCATAATCAATTTATAGGTGTCATATGATAAATAGAATATGTAATACGTGTTTCTCTCATATGATATTTATGAAACTCGTCACGAATTTTCAGTTTTCTCTCGCCGGAGGCTCGAGAAAACTGAAAATTCTTAGACTCGTTTCATAAATATCATATGAGAGAAACACTCATTTCATATCCTCTATATATAATAATCAGCTGTAGCCACATGTACGTGTAACTTATACAGCGTGTTACTGTGGAAATTATATAGACATGCAGTTGGCAGGAACAGTCTTATATTTAATCATACATTTGCAAGTGTGTTTCGCTCAAAACATCGACATTATATAGACTACATGTAGTAAAACATGTCTGAGCCTCTAACTCAAATGAGGCAAAATCAGGACGGTGGCCTGCACAAAACATACAATACGTCCACGAGACACTGGTAACAGGCTAAATCGGTAGAGTTATCACAGGAAGCATTGCATCATTCACAAAAAGCGACTGGAAAATTTGAATCGTTGTTTCCTGCATATTCAAAGGCAAATGTGAGACTATAGTCCATCATTTGCAGGAAAAGGTTGGGCCCTGAATTTCCTGTGTGTTGGATCTTGGATGCCCCATCTGGTTTCATCTATACACCATCAAACACACCGTATATATGCGACGGTTTGCAAGGAAAGGAAATTACAGTGCAAAACAGTATACCCCCATTTTTTAAAAAGGGGGTATAATAAATATTCACAAGAGACGAAATTTGGGTACATCTCTTCAAAGGGCAAAATACCATAACATTCGACAATTATACCAGATGGCAAACAACCATTATTTTAAAGGGTATATATAGCCCTATCACAATATCATAACTACAAAAATTCCACACATGGGGGGGGGGGGGGGGGCTCCACAGGACAGTTTCGTATGGTGGGGCCTGGTGGTACTTTGGCTGTTACAGTAGCAACCTAAACGGCAGATACCTGAACACCACATGATCCACATCATCACCATACGCGCATGGCATGCAATGATCTACAGGATACGGATACTCTAACTTTCTAATTATGCAGACAACAATGATGGCTCGTCGTCAGAACTAAGACAAGACATGGTAGCTATAACGCCTTGCAAGCAGAGACATGCGTGGGTCGGGGGGGGGTCCAAGTTTCTTGCGACGTAAACGGTAAACCAGCTTGTGAAGTCGGTTGGGGACAATGCTGGTTTTACGTCGAAGTGCCGTGCAAATATACAGTTCCATAAGACTTTATGTCCAAATCCAGTGGCGGTGTTATTCGTATGTTTTAATCGATTTTACCATACACGTAAATATATGCACGATGCAGTATGTATAGGTCAGAGTGACATAGAACGGTCATAACGCTGTATTTTAATCTAACGTTGATGTTAATTTTTTTTAATTTTATTACAGCAATTTGGGAATTTTAGGTGAACATAAACGTTTTGACTCCTAAATAGAACTGTATATATGACGTCAAATGAAACTTGGACTACGGGTGGGGGGGGGGGGGGTCGTTTCATCTCAATATAGTTGTCAAAATTTACGTGTGGCCAAACGTGACTAATTAATGTGGGTACGTTTTCAACACAAGAACGTAATGAGATCGAAAATAGACCTGTATAGGGACCCATTCAGGGAGTAATTTGATGGTCAAATACGGGCCAATGTTATAATAGTTTTTGAAATTTACTCTAGTTTTGACTCAACTGGTCAATTAGTGCGGTGAGCTAAAGTATGGCTATAGAGTATACCGTGTTAGTGTTATTTATCGTGTGTTCGTGTTACGTCAATGACAGTTATTGTTCGTGTGAACGCCAGGTATATATATACATGTATAGTGTATATATACATGTGTAGTAAGTGGACACATTGCTTGAACGAAGGTTTTGACTAATTAGGTGTCAAATACGATTAGGCTGCTCCAAACCTTACTCATTGAAGAGTAGATTCCCTAGGAATGTTCAGATAGACCACCAAAATATCTGAACATCCCCCATTGGATATGAATCCTCCTGCAGTTGTATCATCATTTCGTCAGTCTGTTATCTGCTACTTTTTCACGAACACCCATCCAAATGTAAAATATACCATTGAATGTATTACATAGCTATGCATTGCATGGTGGGATAATCCAATTAGTGAATGGAAGATTAATATATCTAAAATATAATAATTATTTAACAATATCTTATCTCTTATATACAGACTGCAAGGCCTTGAGCGACGCTGGATTATCCACAGGCGGTGCACACACTATAAAGCCAAACGGCACAAATGGCAATGCGGAGGAAGTCGTATGCGACATGTGCACTGACGGGGGCGGGTGGACGGTTATCCAACAAAGATTCAACGGGGGAGTAGATTTTTACCGGAACTGGGCAGAATACGTCGCAGGTTTTGGAAAGCGGTCGACAAGCGATGAATATTGGCTCGGGCTAGGCACTATTCACCAGATGACACAAAGTGGGCCAACTGAACTTTATATCAAAATGACATCAGCGACCGGAGAATATAAGTACGCTAAGTACTCCAACTTCGCCATTGGCGGGGCAGCAGATCTATACAGAATAACAACTACATGGGACAGTGGAACTGCTGGGGACTCGTTTGCTTTGCATGAAGGGAAGCCCTTCACCACATGGGATCAGGACAATGACGATGAATCCACTGAGAATTGTGCATTTGAGTATGTTGGGGCCTGGTGGTACTATGACTGTTACCGTAGCAACCTGAACGGCAGATACCTGAACACCACATCACCACCAATCTCGCAGGGCATGCAATGGTCTACAGGATACGGATACTCTAACTCTCTAATGCAGACAACAATGATGGTTCGTCGTCAGAACTGAGACAAGACATGATATATATAACGCCTTGCAAGCAGAGACATCCATGGGTAGGGGGTCCAAGTTTATTGCGACGTAAACCAGCTTGTGAAGTCGGTTGGGACAATGCTGGTTTTACGTCGAAGTCCCGTGCATATATACAGTTCTATAACAGACTTTATGTCCAAATCCAGTGGCGGGATTATTTGTCAGTTTTAATCGATTTTACCATACATGTAAATATATGCACGATGCTGTATGTATAGGTTAGCGTGACATATACCGGTCATAATGATATATTATAATCTAACGTTGATGTTAATTTTTTTTATTTTATTACAGTAATTTGGGGATTTTAGGTGAGCTTAAACGTTTAGACTCCTATAAATAGAACTGTATATATACGCGGGACTTCGACGTCGAAGGAAACTTGGACCAGGGGTGGGGGGGGGGGGGTGCGTTTCATCTCAATGTAGTTGTCAACATTTTCGTAATTTTGGCATTTCCTCGATGAGACAACAATTGGAAATTTCAGGCTGATAAATATGATTGACTAATTTTTCTAATAGATTAAATTTCCATAAAAGTGTAAAATATTTTTTATATGCCACTGTTCGAAAAAAAAATCATTTTCAGTTAATTTATGACTGAACACTTCATCAACAATTGGAAATAGCATAGGCCCATTTGGGGAGTTATGGAGGAAAATATGAGGTAATTTAATTTTCAAAACGCGTGCAAACGAATTTCATCAGAGACGAGAACCTTAAAGTTGAAGTAATGTGAAATTATAAAGTTCGAGACCCCGATCAAAGAGAACATATCCCCAGAATACACCAGCGAGAGAAATAGAGATAAACATTGCCTCGACAAAAGCGTTAGAGGAGCAAGAGGCAAGAGCGGGGGGGGGGGGGGTGGAATATGTGAGGTTGATCGTGGGGATGGATATAAATTATATAAATGTATGGTGAACAAAGGACCCTATTAATACATACATACATGGAATTGTGTGATTGGAACACAGGGGCCTGTAGATTGGAGAATAACATGATAGCTATTGCTGTCCATATAACACGATAACACATTGGAGCTATATATGAAATAAAATGAGACAGCGTCTTAGCCATTACGTGATATTTGCTTTCTGAAATTTTGCGAAAACCCTGTGTCAATGCATTCTATTATATATGCGAGTTTCAGACAGAGAGCATCGCTTATATAAGAGAATAAAAGGTCGGCCGACCACAGTGTCCCCCGACAACGTGGCAAGTCGATGCCGCTTTGTTAAAGAAATTAAAAAAAATGTTGAAATGTTCTAAGTCGAAAGGGTGAATAATTCCGTAAACAAATAATTTTCCCGTCATCTATATACATGCTGCACATCTCCAATATGTGGGTAACAATACTCTAAAATTTCAAATATCTACGATTAAAACTGTAGGAGGAATTGATTACACCATGAAGGTACCCTCATACAGAAAATTATAAAAAATAAATTCAAAGTCGAAAGGCCCATAACTTTGGGAAAAATCATTGGATCAAACTCAAATTCGAACTGGACCTGTATTTTCATATGAACGACCCACAAACAAAAAATTTCAAATTAAACAATCCAAACTTGAGTTATCATCCGGAAACCAAAGAAAAAACAAGAAAATTTGAGTTTTCTAAGTCGAAAAGCCCATAATTCTGTGAAAAATCATCGGATCAAAGTCAAATTCGAAATGTTCTAAAAATAGCCAAAATTAGCTCTAGGAAAAATAATTTGGAAAACAAATTATATCCAAAATTTATAAGAGACAGAATTAAGCTCCTGTTAACTGGTCTCTCTGACTTAAAAATAGTAAGTTATGCCCCTGAATTTATACAGAAAGAGATATACCACTTTTAATACATTCAAATATAAATTTATTGGTGGTTCATATTCCACATGGAGGGAGAGAAATCGAGATACATAATGACACAACAAAAGTGTGAGAGGAGCAAGAGGCGAGAACGGAATGTGTGAGGTTTATTACGGGGACACTGGTGGGGATGGAAATAAATTATATAAATGCATGGTGAATAAAGGACCCTATTGGTGAATGAACTCAGAAAAGCGCCAACGGAATTAACATTCGGAACAATGTAGCGCCAGAATAAACAACCATCAGAACAAAAATATGACTCTCTCCAAATTAAAAAAATAGAACTTCTGTTTCTATGTATGATTATTATTCCCATGTATGTTTAGAATATTTAGATTAGTAAAGATTGAACTCATAAAGTGGATTACATGTCACGTAAATGAACATTCTTAACCCTTTCATGACTGGAGCTTCCTGAAATTTTGCGACAACCCTATGCCAATGCATTCTCTTATATTTGCGAGTCTCCCATAGGGAGCCTCGCATATATAAGAGAATACATTGGCCTAACAATATATACCTTGAACTTGTAAGCCATTTCATTCTCGTACATATGCGAGGCTCCCTATGGGAAACTCGCACATATAAGAAAATGCACTGACGTAGGAGCTTTATTGCTGCACCAGTGCAGCTCCTGTCATGAAAGGGGTAATATTACAATTGGCTAACTGTATTTATCAAATGGAGGTGAACTAGGGGTGGGTTGGGTGGGGTGTATTTTATTTTATGGTCTGCTAAAGATGTACTCAGGTTTCCAGACCTTCACTTACAACAACTTTATAGATACCAAAATATCATGACCTTGTGCGATTGGAGAATAAACATGATAGTCATTGGTTTTCATGTACATGTACCACGGTAACACATTGAATCTATACATGAAATAAAAAGAATGAAAGTGTTCATCAAATAAGACAGCGTCATAACCCTTCAATGAGAGAAGCTTCCTGAAATTTTAACAACAACCCTATGCCATTGCATTCTCTTATATATGCGAGGCTCACATAGGGCGCCTCGCATATGTAAGAGAACACAATGGCCTAAAATTATTGACCTTGACATTGTACGCAAGTGCATTATCTTATATATGAGAGGATCTCTATGAGAAACTGCATATACGAGAATGCACTGACACATGATTTGTAATGCTGCACAAGCATGCTCTTGTCCCGAAAGAGTTCATGGTGACAATGCTTGTCCCAAACATGTTATTTGATTTTAAATAAGAAGCAAAAATATGGATTCGGTATAAATTGGAAACTTATAAGCAATGTTTATACAATGATGAATGGGATATTATATGGGCGCTATTGTTAATTGTGTATGTATTTTGTTTGTGCGTGACTGTGTGATTCTGATATTATTTTTTATGTTGATATACCATATATATAATGAGGGGGGGGGGGGGGTGGTGGGGTTATTTTATTTTATGGTCTGCTAAAGATGCACTCAGGGTTCCAGATCTCCACTGACAACAACTAACCAGCATCTAATTTTACATCACCATTGGCTTAGTTTAACTGAAAACAATTTTGAAACCAATGTTAGTTATAAACTAGCCTTATAGATACAAAAGATCATGACATTTTGTGATTGGAGAATAAACATGATAGCCATTGCTGTCCATATAACACAATAACACATTGGAGCTATCTATGAAATAAAAAAATATAATTAAGAAATGTTCTAAAATAGCCATATTTTGCTCCAATTAAAATAATTTGAAAAACAAAATTATTTGCAAAATTTATAAGAGACAGAATTAAGCTCTTGTTACTGGTATCTCTGACTCAAAATTAGTAAGTTATTACCCTGAATCTATACAGAAAGAGATATACCACCTTTAACACATTCAGGTATAGATTTATAGATGGTTCATTTTTCACATGGAGGGATATTTAGAAAATGTAAGCAGAGGGCAGTGAGATATACATTATAATAATTCATTAGCAGAGAATAAGTTAATCAAACATTCTTAGATGTAATAGATGAACTTCCCTACAAATGAATCAATTGAAATGATTCATATAAAAAAGTTACGGCCATGAATACTTTGTATATAGTTCTGTGTATATGTTTTCACTATGTATTTCATATTTTTATGAGTTAAAGTAATGCAAGAATTATTGAAGTATATGCCGTATGAGTCTGTGTCAATAATAAATGGGAATAAAATAAAGTAACACCATTTAAGACTCATTTGAGGTTTTTTTTTAAATGGTGTTAAATGGTGTTACTTTATTTTATTCCCATTTATTAATGCAAGAACAACAACGCAATGAAACAAGTAACTACTCATTGGTGAGTAATGAGTTATCAAAGACAAAGTGCACAAAATATATAAGTTTGTGAAAACATCACTAAAAAGAACACGGAGAAATAGATAAAAAAAATTATATCCTTTATTGATAGTTTTCAAATAAGGGTGGATACACACATGCATGTAATCTCTGTAAATGTCGTGTATTTGTCGTTTTACATGGATCATACAGACCATGTAATACGTGTCCGCTGACAACCCAATCATTTCGGCTATATTTGACCACAGTGAGCCAAGCTCTGAGCGTGCAGAGAGCCGTTGACTGAACGAAGTCGTCAGGCCGCTTAAAATAATTGTTCGCGCGATAACCCAAATGTTGGACTTTCTGTTTAAATCATTGTCAGTCTTCTCTTGATTTTTATACCTGTGATGGCCCCAGGATTTCCCCAACGCAGGGACTATGATCCCCAACATTGGGGACTATATTATCCCGGAAGCTACCGGACTGACCATTGCATATTTCCTCGACGGTTGGGTGGGGGCATGCACCAGCCTGAGTCCTGACCCCCCCCCCCCCCCCCCTCAACATGAAGCCACGAAGCAACTCCTGACTTATAAATATTGTAGTTGACAGTTATTTCTGTCGTGTCGGTTTCCTACGAGTGATTAATCTATTATTTAGCAATTTATGCTATTCACATAATTATGAACATAGTATTACAGCTTTAAATTTGAGAGTACAGAAGGTGGTGTTGCTGTGTGTCTTCATTCGGGGAAAAGGATTGTCTAGCTCTACGAGTTCCCAACTACGTCACATTTCCTCTCTTGTGTTATATATGTATACGCAAAATTTACAACTATGGAATATTTAAGTTAATCATTTTGTACATTCATGCCCAGATAATCCCGACTGACACATTCAACTAAATCCCTTGGTTATTCGAAGCTTTCGAGAACCAGCCCCCTCCCCAATCATGGATTATGGTCCAAAATTTTATAATTCAAAAGTGTACAAGCTAAAACTGTGACAGTTAGGAACTTGTTCAACCTTTGGGTTGAGAAACATATACTGTTATGTAAATTATGGGTGAAAAATGAGGGGGGTGTCACTCTTTTTACTTTCAACGCCGTACCTGCATTAATTTGTTGGCGCTGTAATGGATATTTGCATGGAAATGCCAATTGAATGTTATCACATGAGCTCGCTCTGAAACTATCCGAGGAATCTCAACGAACCGGTATAAATGTCTGTCTTAATTTTCCAATGCCTGTTATTCAAGGCACGAGAGCACCATATCGGATTGTTAATGGGACATTAAACACTCGTGTATCACAATCGCCCTAAAAGAGCTTCAAATTATGCACATTTTATTTTTATTTTGGATGACCCTGAAATGACGAGAAACAAATAAAGTATAAAATCGACGGACTCAAATCCACTTTTCGAAATTAATTAAAACTCGTGAAAAACAGCAACAGATATCAGACAGGATTTATTCATTTCGGCATCCATGAAAGAATTTATGACTGGACTGAAATTTCTTGATATCAGTTAGTTTGATAATGGTTTATAACTGCTCACTTGTCTCACCTGTTGAAATTGTCCGATCGCGCGCAGGCGACTAATGCTATCAATGATTGGTGTGACCATGTAAAATACATGGATTTTACATACATAAATTACATGCATGTGTGTATCCACCCTAATGAACTTTTGAGCGTTGAACAATTGTTATATCAATAAAACCGTTACAATAATTTGTCAACAAACAACGCAAATGGTGTAATAATTTCAAACATTTTACTGTGCTTATATATGATTTTCAGAATATTTTTTAATTCTTTGACATTTTCCAATATGTTTACCATCAAGTTTTGATTAAATTTGGTATCTTATCTAATTGGACTTTTATCGGTAATTCGACTGTAACAGGAATGTTTACATTACAATGTTTTTGACTTGCGACATCTCGTTATTAGGGAGTTATTATTTGAAAGTGTTAATGACACTGTAGCTCAACTTGGATAGGGGATAATTCCATGTGTTACAGTCAGTGGAGCGATTAGGAATGCGGAAAGTTGAAATGTATAATTAATACTACATGTAGATATCAACATGAAGAGATAATTATATATAAAGTCAAATACAAGATTGTTTTCCAATGAAATTCAAAAACATTTTATAGCTCCTATCTAGTAGATCAATATCAAGATCAGTATGAAGTTTGGTGATGGTCGGGTGAGGGAAGTGGACTGTAGGGTAGGCTAAAGGATTTAGTAATGCAAAGAGTAAAATCCAAATTGGCTTCCGGTGGCATGTTGTTTCATCGAAATTCGGAAAAATTAGATTACTTCCATCTTGTGGTCATCCATATGAACTTTAGTGATGATCGGACAAGTATGGTGTCATTTGTAGAGTGTACCCAAGGATTTAGTCATTCAAAGAGTAAATTCCAAAATGGCCGCTGACAGACACGTTTTTCAACGAAATTCGGAACAACTTCATGGCACCCATCCAGAGGTCACCCTGATGCACCCTGAGTAAAATCCAAGAGGGCTGCCGGCAACCATGTTTTATGGCTAAATGACCACAAAATGACTCGTTCCCATCTACATGTCAATATTAACATCAATGACAAATTTCATGATGATCCGACCAAAGTCACGACATGAAGCCCGTGCCAAATAATTTAGTCATGCAAAGAATAATATCCAAAATGGCTGCCAGCAGCCATGTTTTATAGCCGAATGACCCCAAAATGAATCGTTCCCTTCTACATGTCAATATTAATATCCATGATAACTTCCATGGTGATCAGACGAACGCTACGACCCGAAGCCCGTGCTAATGGATTGGATTTTGATATTCAAGATGGCTGTAGTCCATGCTAAAGGAAATTGTTGACGGACACCGGATACCAAGCCATGGCAAGAGATCAAACTTTATAAGTAAAGTTGAACTAATAAGAATATAAGAACAAGTAAATCCATTTTAGCTCTAATTGACAAAGTCATGCAAGTCTGAGCTATTGCCATATCATGGGTTGGCATCCGTCCGTCTATGGGGGCGTCCATCCGTCAGCAATTTCTGTTAGCACACCCTATACAGGTCAGATCTCTAATCTGACTGTCACCAAACTTAATATGGATCTTCGGGATGACCTCTATATGGGAGCCATCAATTCCCTCCTCCAGAAATTTGTTAAAAACATGGCCACGAGCAGTCATCGTGAATTTCAATTTGGATCCAATGGCACATCCAGCAGCCCGCATTTATTCCGTTCGTCGCAAACTTCGTATGTATCTTCGAGGTGACCACTAGATAGGAGCCATCATGAAAAAACATGACCGTCAGCTGCAATCTTGGGTTTTAATTTATATATACAGTAGTGCTCTTAGTAAGCGACTTCTTAACCACAGCAGAATTATGGGTAACTTTTCAGGATTTAGTCGGAAATATGGCTTGTTGCCATTTATCGGAAAGCTCTCTCCGAGAGCTTTCCGATGAATGGCAACAAGCCATATTTCCGACTAAATCCTGAAAAGTTACCAATAATTCTGCGCGCTTACTTAGAGCACTACTGTATATATCTTCATATTAACATCTATTATTACGTAGACATTTCAATTTTCTGCTTTCCTAATTGCTCTATTGACTGTAACACATGCAGTTACCCCGCTCTAAATTGAGCTACATAGTCATTGACACTTTAATTTCATATACTTATTGACGATACTGCATGTCTTGTTTGACAGACTTTTATGTTATTTCGCGTGAACACACTTCGAAGGTGTTGAGTCCCTTTAAGGTTTTCGCAAGAAAGTGTACAGTAACTCCCTACATAATCGACTCCTTAACCACAGCAGAATTATGGGTAACTTTTCAGGGTTTAGTCGGAAATTTGGCTTGTTGCCATTAATTGGAAAGCTCGGTGAGAGCTTTCCAATGAATGACAAGATAAATTTCCGACTAAATCCTGAAAAGTTACCCATAATTCTGCTGTGGTTAAGGAGTCGATTATTTAGGGCATTAATGTATAAGAGAGTATACCGACTGTATCATAGAATCCATTCTCAATTCATATTTGATGTTCATGTATACTGTTTAGTTATTGTAACACCATTCTGTTTAGGTACATGATTCCTAAATCATAATTTTCTCAAAGAATGCTTCAAGTGTATCACATACAATCTTATGGTTTCATTCATCACAACTTTATGTACTATCGTTTTTTTCTGAATTAAAGTAATGCACACGAACATTTGCAATGATTCACTGACATTCAGTATATATATCTTTATTACACTCTAAGCTTGTTCCTAGAAGTACAGTGTTATTGCTGTTCCATATTTACAAATCCGTATGGAATGTAACATACGCAGGTCGTTGATGTGAAATGATGTTCGCTTCAACCATGAAACCGGAACTATAAAATAAAAGCATCATCGCAAGTCCAGGATATTTTCGGCAAGTCCACTTGAGGCTAAAACACTGATATTCCATGAACTTACCAAATATATAATAATGCACTCATGTATTCCTCATGTGAAATTTATTGTTATTATATGTCATATTTGAATATCTTGATGTCATACTATCTGTAATACCCTTTTCTGTAAAGTTTCTGTATATATCCACATATCGATGAACAGAATAAAATGAATCTGAACCTGATCGCACATAATAAAACAAGCACTGTGTGTGCCTAAACAAACCTTTTAATCCTGTATGTATAATGTATAATGCACAAGTTCTAGGACGGATGACGTGTAATAAACACACAACAGTGCGTGTGCTCAGGCATCAATTGCTATGGGAGAGCTGGGAACAGATTGGTGATCGATCACAGTTGAAGTTCACACATTAGCCACCTCGATTGTGCATTTTATTTTATAAACATTAGCGGATATAGAAACCGAGATGACTGACGCTACAGTTACTCCATTGGAGTCTTGTTGCAAATAATTTATCTCTAAGGTTTTTTAATATGCCCGATACGTAAGCATGTGTATAAACAGGGATGTGGCGACATGGATGGGTGCCCCACTCTCTCAACTGTGGCAAACGTTTTCGACAATTACCAAAACAAGTTTGAAATGATTCTGATAGTGAGATTCTGCAGCCAGTATTACTGTGATAATTCGTTTCTAATCAAAACTCAACTTTTGTCAAATATTTGCACTAACTAAAGTGACATTCGTGAACATTTGTATCCTTAAACTGTGTTAAGTAAGCAATTTCCATCAGCTGAACATTTTTACGTACCAGTTGGAAAATATCAACCCGGGGTGTAAATGGAATTTCACGAACTTGTAAACCACTTAACTCACGAGAAAACTTGTTTCATGTTAAACACGTAGACTGGCCGCAAGTTTTCCAATGTTTGGAATTCTAATCTGACACCCCAATATGGTTGGAAAATTTCAGTCCACATTTTTTACCAACATTAGGAAAATATTGTTTTCTTAAGTTAATTAGCAGATTTTGACTGGCCACGGTGGAGGGACCAGTACACAACTGTTGGATAATTCCAACCTCACACCCCTCCCCTAAGGTTGGAATTTGTTAGTAATTTTTTTTCCCAAAAGTACATAAAGAATGAAAATATCCAAATGTTGGTCTAAAAACAACAAATTTCCCCAGTAATAAATTGTTGGAAAGTCAAACTATAAGAACAGTTTCAACCTATTGCTGGTGTGAAATATCAAACTTATGTTTATTAGGTATGAAATTTCCAACTGTTGAAAAAATTGACACCAACTCCCCTGTCGCCACGTCCCTGAATGATATAACCAGTGACATTGTCAGCCGGACTTTCATGCCTATACTGAAAAATACTATTCCGGTATGACATGTAATTAATTATGCATGTCGGGATTACTTTATTGGAATCTCGATGTTCAACGAGACAATGGTAACATATATAAGTGCGACATCTCCCGTCCTAAAAATAGTACCATTGAAAGAGAATACCCAGATATTCGCCTACGTGATAAGTGTATTATCCCGTATGACTACTTAAATGTCGTGTTTAACATACATGTTAGTGTCAAATCTCAACTCGAAGAGCAGTCCCTTTGAAAACTCGAAACTCACCGCGTCTAAATATCCAGCATCCACCAATTAGAACACAATAGTGTGGTCACGTGCACGTCAGCCTTTATCGTCCCTTTGAAAAATCGAAACTCATCGTTCTAAATATCCAGCCTCCACCAATTAGAACGCAATATTGTGGTCACGTGCACATCAGGTTTATACAGGCCGTAACTTAACAAGTTGTCAGTGTCGTTTGATGGCAGTATTATTACGCGTATTTACGGCAGCTTCTCATCACCGACAGTATATATTCGTATCTGGAATCGAATTTATGCAGAAAACTGTTTCAAACTGAAGTTCCTGAATCAGAATTAGTTTTCGTCGCTTATACCCGAGATAGCTTTCAAGAAACTATTTGCAAAAACAAAAACAAAACAAACGCTATGAATCCGCAATATCAGAAGACCAAGTTTCCTGTGCATCTCGTGCCAGCGGCAGAAATGGCAGTGTTTGTGATTCTGTGCAACGTCATCATTCTCTGCTCGGCATCGTCGGTTGAATTTTCTATCTTCAACGTAATCTCCGGATGTGCACGGGATGTTGGATACAGCTGCATTCAATCTTTGGGGTCACTTTTTGTCGTGTCACAAACACAGTGCATCGTGAAATGTGCTGGGACACCATTATGTTATTCCGTGACTGTCACGCCAAATGGGAGTGGATTTCGCTGTGAACTCGGCTCTAACTCAGCTAACGGGGACTGTGGAAAGCTCACAGCGGTACCAGGAAGCCTGTATTTTGAGAGGGTGAGTAATTGCGCTTAATTTCCTTAAAGCCACACATTTATTCAATATCAAAATAAAGCCCCATATAAAGATCTGAAAGATTATTCAAAGTAAGTTACAAGAATTGAAAAGATTATCACCAGGAGAAAGTTAAAATTGAGATACTCATCAAATTCAATCATACGCACAGGTCTTTGAATGTTTTTCTATATTATTATTTGCATAACCATTTTGATAGATCAAGTAAACCCTGGTATGGAAGTCATATGTTTAATACTGCGAATACTAATTAAGCAGAAAACAAATTCAAACATGTGTGACTCTGAACATGAAAATTTATTTCTTGAATAAAATCTGCACAGATATACTTCTAAAATATGATCCGATCCTCATACATTCAATGAATCCATTCTATAATAATTACATGCAACGGTTATTGCATAGCAGGGAATAGTTCCAGGTGTATATATCAAATGTATTATTGTTGCGCAAACGGAATCAGGGGACGAGAAATGAAGAAACATTGATGTCTGTGACTGATATTGATAGAGTTTGAAATTTTATTTCATTAAAGGTACGGGAGGCCTTGGAGGTGGATATGCATGCTCTGAAACTATTTCCACCGGTCAAAAACCGCCATAAACAGAAAGAATATTAAAATGTAGACAGACTTTGTCCGTATACAAATAAGAAATATCGCATAAACAGTATGTTATTATCATATGTTTGACCATTTTTATGTAAACAAAAGCATAAAAAGTTACTTTCCTGGTGTTTGTTTATATTATGATGGTAAACATAAAGATCGTCTTTGTTGCTGAATTCCTGATATGGAACTAATAAAGAGCGTTTATATCATTTGTGTGTGATTAGCCAGTAACACTGTGCCGTATTCTGTAACACAATCAGGCTCTTGCTTAGGTAAAATATAGTAGGTCTTTATGGTAGCATGCTGTTTAAGCGATGATCATGGTATATATGAACGAAACTGTATGCGTTTTAATGTTTTCCTGTTTACGGTGATTGGAACAAATATGAATATTTTCGACAACTAAGGCCTCCCGTGCCTTTAAATATACGCCACTAAATACGTCTTTGAGTCTTATTTTTAGGGACAATTGTTTTACTCGGACAGACAAGGTATAGTTACATGAAACCATACCTAGCATGCTTTATAGAAGGCGATGTTAGTTTCAAGTCATATTTATTGATTTAAGCATGTTTTATGGAGGTTTTGGATCAAGTAATAAATAGAATCTACAACTCGTCTCCAGTTTATAGCGGAATTTACAAAACTCGTACACTAAATTAGATCTGGACCTCGCCAAAGACTCGGCCCAGACCTAATTTTCTGGACTCGTTTTGTAAATTTCGTTATGAACTGGGGACGAATTGTAGATCCTCTATTTATTATAATAAAGTATGCTTTACAGTGAAATAACTCTTAACGACTGGGAGAAACGGCGTATCAATTGCTTGTTCCAGCGAGCAAATACGATTTTCTTATTTATCTTCATATGTATGGGGCGCCGGTCTTCTATTTATTACTTATTTTGTGATATCAATAATTCATTATGTATATCACAAAATGAATATATATCACAAAATCATATATATTATATCATTAAATATTTTATGATATCACAATAAGATTTAAAGCTAGAACTCATTTATTTATATCACAAAATCGAATTATTCATATCACAAAATAGTAAGCATTTGGTGATATCACTAATTCGATTTTGTGATATCATAAATTAATTTTTGTGATATCATTAATTCATTTTGTGATAGCAATAAATATAAAATGCCATAGATGGACTACTTAGTATTCCTTCAACATTATGTGATATCATTAAAACATTTTATGATATCATAAATTCGATTTATTGATATTACTGAATGCTTTCTTATTTTGTGATATCATATACTCGATTTTGTGATATCACAAAATGAATTTATAACAATACAAATTACATTAGTGATATCAATAAACAGTCTTCTCATCCGAATTATTTTTATCACAAAATGAATATATTATATCATAAAATCAAATATGTGATATCACGAATATCATATATTCATTTCGTGATATCATAAAATGAATTAATGATATCATAAAATAGGTAATAAATAGAAGAACGGCACCCATACATATAGAATTACTAACGACGAATCACTGTTGTGCATTCGAACTAATTAAAGAATACGCCGTGAAGCACCAGACTATTGCATGCTATACACATGTGATCAAATTTCGTCGTGTGTAAACCAAAAAATTCTATCGCACATTGACAAACTTTGTGGAGAATCGACGATGAAGGTATATACCATCGTTACCCCACTAAATGAAGATTGAGGTTGTCGGTCATGATGTCGGTCGGTAGATATTACCAAATCAAATTTGAGATAGAACTTTTTGCTACAAGAATGCCGATTTTGTCAGGACCAGAGTACACTTGGACATAGGACATTTTGGTCCATATAACTTCTCAAATTTGATTAATACCAGGATGCACTTATCCCAATCATGGGATGGAAAACATGACAAACAATTCCCATGTGGAACAGTTTTGTTTCTGAAGGTGTAAATTAAGTGTAAAAGGACAGAACGTACAGCACTTCGCTGATTTTAAGTCACGAGTTTAAGGGAAAATGTACCTAACTTTCTGGGGCAATCTACTACTATACTCAACAGAAAATATCAATAAAATAATTACTATGAGTCAAGATTGACAGATAGATACATTCACGTACACACAACACCACATATATAACAACTTATAAGAACAGTGCTGGAGTATATTGAGCAAAAAACGCAAAACGATGGATTCATACGAACCCGCCCTGGAAACAGAAACCAGATTCTGTATCTGAAGTTTAAACGGACTTGTCTCGTTCGAACCCCAAAATTACATAATTTTGAAAGAGGTATCTCAAAATTTACGGACACGAAAGATTTCCGAACAAATTCGTCGATATAATGCAGAAATACGTGCTTTGGTTCTTACGTTTTTCGATAAATTTGAGATCGTTCGTTTGCATGTGTCGGTTTTTTTTTGTCAGCGGCCGTGTAAAAAATGTCACTGCAGACCATAGGAAGAAAATGTATAGCTGTCGTCACTCTGAAACCTCCATGGTATATACTACATACTTTTGACGACAAGATGAAGAGAAAGCAGAGCATGCATTAGTTTCAATAAGGCAATATACCTTTTCTGGACATTTCATTTACGAATTCAGAATTCCGATGAATACACATAGGACAATTTTTGTTCGGGGTCAGAACATCGTGTTCGAAGTTGTATTTTTTATGACTTCAAAGCGTCATTATTGGAGATAATGCTCGTAGAAATATAGTTCAGGTATTTTTCGACATATTACGATACCGGGAAATATGTTAAAAGCGAATATCATTAGGTGTAATGGAGAGTGCAAACCGCGCCATGTGCATTTAAGCCGGTTTTTTAAATGGACATGAACCTATTCAGATATTCAATCGTTTCTGTCGATGTCAACTATAAGGATTCGAAAAATTGCATCAAATGTTAATCGTAAACAATTAGAAATAAAAAAAAATATTCAAAGCTATATTATAGTATGAGGGAAAGATATAGTGTATAGGTTGATATTTTAACTAACAGCTTATCGGTGTTCATGACTGTGGCATTGGCAACGCAAGAGCGATTTGTTGGCCGGATTAAGAAGCAACGCCCAAATAAAAATTTCCAGGAGAGACAAAAACTGAATAACTCGTGTGGCGGAACTTGTTGGGAAAGCTGGGTGACTATGTGCACAAGTCAGACTCTCGTCCATGATTGTAATATACACATAATTTCTTTTTGGCAATAATTTAAGAGAAAATCGTGATTTTGTTCATGTGGATAATTTTCGTTGTGAATGTATACAACGTTTTGCCTGGTATACGAACTAACAGAATTATCGATTTGTACTTTACGAGGTTTTTTAGAACAACCTAGTGGTCGTCAAAACTAGTGACAAACGGTTATAAATTATTAAATGGTAGTTAAATTTGTCTTGTTGTGTACCTTTGTCGTGTGGAGAAATGTCAGAGATTAAAATAACATAAATACCGTTTCCCTGATGTATACTACACGTGTGCCCTACTTTCAATGGCTTATAGCCATCACGATATATCACCATGGGTCATTAATTAATAAACTTTTGAAATCGTTTTGTAGTATAGTATTATATATACGTATAGCTGTGTATGCAACACATTTGCTGGCTGATGGCTGCGTTGCACACATATCTGGTATACAACGATTTTTAAGTGCGGTACATGTACCATAATTTGGGCTAATTTGAGACAGTTGGATTGTATTTCAAAGCTAACTTGAAGTACACGACAATGACCATAGCCGCATATCACTTTAGTCTTATCAGACATCATCAAAGCAATTGATCCCTTGTAAACAGCTCCACACTAAATTATGTCGAAGATAGTGCCCCAAACAGGTGTCTCAAGCCACGCCAACAAGGGGAACAGGTGTGTCGTACTACACATATGCAACACCTTTCTCGGTTGGTCCAATATGGGCCTAGTACCAGGGTAGACCCAATATGGTGGGTTAGATTTCAGCAACATAACGTTCTGCCAGCGTTTCAGTTTCGGAATCTCTTATAACCATCCACCTCCACATTAAACACGTTTGTCTGGGAACATTGGTGGCAGCGTTGAGCTATAATGAGATTTTTTCGAACAGGAAAGGGTAATATGTCTCCATCTTGTACTAACATTGAAATTTATTTCGTTCTTGCATTTCGGATGGAATTTCAACTCATTGACTTGGACTCTACACTCACTTTGTCTGACGGTGAGCGTGAACAACGTGACATTCCGAAGTGGTGTCTATACCAGTAAATGGTCAATAAATTTGAAATGATGAGCCTTTCTAGTTAACTGTCATGTGTCTCGTATATCGCTAGGTTTTCTCAGAATTTAGATCGTATGATTGGTTTAGCTAGCTGGCGCCGTCGTCACGTGTTGCATTTATATATGTCAATGTTCTGCATGAGACGAATAATAATACATACTATATATACTCATCCGTTCTAATATAAGGACACGGATGGGTCAATTAGTCAAGGTAGAGTACTCTGCGAACGGATGTATAGACGGACGGCCAAATGGTCGGTCGTCCGTATGGGCGGCCAGACAATCAGACGGATACAGACATTTACACACAGACACATAGCTAGAGAACTGGTCAGGCAGACAGCCAATCGATTAGATCAATTGCTATCAGAACATAGCTCGCACAAATAATAGAAGAAATGTCACTTTCCAAGCCTGGCCGATGTTTGAGGATCAAAATAGGTTGATAAATACGTGAAATATTTTACGGAAATTCATTTGCCGCAGAAATACTCACTCAAGTCATATAATTTAGAACAATCCGGTCTAAGAAACAACAAAGAACGTTTATTTTTAGTTTCTAACTAAATAATTATTGGCTAGTACATGTAGTTCCCTTGGGAAATATTTAGATAATAAGTTCAACAAACGTCCATGTTTGTTGAACTTATGTTATCTAATCACTTCAAACAGTAATATGAATCTTTCTGCGCTTGTAATGAACATATGCATGTCGTCTGCTTATATTTTAGGAAGACTGTCCCCAGATAAATAATACTCCATCAATTTAGAATGCATTTAGTAAAGGATGTGTTAAATATTCCTGATATCGTCACCTGACTGTAAAAATAACGCATGTCTATTGGTGTACGGTTAATTTCGTCCTGGTAAAATAAAGAGCGTTATTTTACTTCTGCATGTTCGAAAGTTGATGCTCATGATCAAAAATTTACTATTAACCGGAATTTTTGAATATAATCTTGGCTAAATACACAGTGCTGTCGCGAAAGGATAGAACGAGAGGGGCTTGCTCCTCGAGTTCTATCCGTCCGTGTTTATTACACACTTCGCGTCCAAGGTTTATTTAGGCACATAGAGGGCGTGATGCTTTTATTTTATAATTCCTGTTTCAGGGTTGAGGCGAACGTCATGTACGTCATTTTACGTCAACGAGATGCCTATGAAACTTACGTTTTTGGCGTTGCAATTTAAATTTTAAGCCCGAACAAATAGGTGCTACAGCGTATATAATCTTGCACTTTGGGGAATTATTAAATATAAATTATAAAGCAAAAGTTACGGGAATCCTGAATATAGCCTATATATAACCTCATCCTGTGGTGACACGTGTGAGGGGTAGGGACTCACTTTCATGCAAAGCACCCAGACGGACCTCATGCAAGTCTCAATGGGAGGGTCGACCCTGCCACTAATCTGATAAATTTTGTCCATGTACGTGTAGGCTGCAATATTATGTAGGCCTACATGTTGCCCTATAGTATGTGTATACAAACGATCGACATGCACACAGGACGGACCAGCTTTATCCTGTCGTGTACCCACTTCGGGTGACCCAAGTACGTGTGTGCTTTATGTGCATACCATGTACCGTACTCATAGAAACGACCAGTGACCCATATACAAATAATTCACTTACATAATCTAATGGATTATGCGTGTTGGTAGCACCTGCATGTCTTGATATGATAACGACAAAGCCTTTCCTTGTCGATCAATGCCCGTGACAGAAATATTACCACTGCCAGCATGGGTATTGAAATATATGCATGGTACTGACATAACATATTTTATCAAGAACTCGCCTTATAGTAACAGTCATCCTAATCGACAACATGCATTGATTACGTACTCTGAATAATACCGCGTATAGTATACAGTCATGATTTGAAATGTCACTTCCCGGTGTGACGTCATACATTATTCTGGGCGAGACGTTATTTTTCAGATACTGATTCTCCTGGCTGCCAGTTAGACTCGTCCCTGGCTCATATGTGAAACACTACGCGTCGGTGTGCTTCGGAAATGTCGTATAATAAAATTTGCCGCCAAAACTAAATTTTAGGGAGAGCAAAAAAACTAAATAATTCTTCTTCTGTATGACCTACAACAATGTCGTCATGCATGGAGACTAATTGGCCCTCTATTCAATGGATATCATGGCTTATCGATATACTGCCTTATATGGATATTAGAGCTCATTCGACATTTCGGAATTATAAACAGATTATACGACATGTTTACGACAATTCAGATCTATTGTTCGTGAATGTCCGACATATACGACATTTCGACACTATGTCCGAACTATGATGGCTATTAATTATTCACACAATTCACACAATTCCAATGTAGGGAATGCTCTATAAACATTGGATGACAATGAGTGTGTGTTTCTGTAACATTTTACGATCATATCAGAATACTGGGGTCCTCAATTAAGCTAAATAATGGTTGTGTACCCACAATGCTGAGATAATGTGATGTTACCAATTCCTATTACATCCAATACGTAATTTAGATATGTCCAATTACACTTAATTATGAAACTAACCAGAATGACAAGTGTATTATATAGCAGACGATGGACAACAACCCATAACCACTGCATGTTCATTATGGGTAATCCCGAAAGTGTGTACACATTAATTCAGATGGGTCATGGTAAATTAGCAGACTGGCGATCATTGGTATTATCCACGCATTCATTATGAATCAGTTGGAATAATTGGAATGACGTTTTGTTCAAAATGAATGAAGTATTCATATTGATATGTTATTGAATATTGAAACATAATAATAAAAAGAAAATACCAATTTAAACAATACCAATTTAAACAAATAATAATAAAGAATCGATAATCTGACACACACGGAAATCCTTCCTCGTCTCTATGCACTTAAAATTAGTAACATCAGTTTGAAACTATATAATCACAATAACACCGAAAGCATTATATTGCTCATGTCAGTGCTATATTAGCCTATTTTGTTTTAGACATGAGCTAGTCTATCGTATAATGCATGGTAGCCAGATGGGATTATTTGCTTTAAATCCTGTAAATCTCCGTACTTTGAGGCCTTAATTGAAATCGGAATGTCGTGAAGTGGTGGCAATTCCGATGCCAGTTCAAGAGACCGACGGGCTGCCCTCATCTTATGGGCGATATCTCCAAAGTCGTCGTCGAATTGGAGCTTGTACTTTAGATTGCCATCTGGTAAGTATTTCAAACACCTTAAATCCACAACACACTTATCTCCTGGCTTTGACCCAGGTCGAATTGAACTGTACAAATTCAACCCGCGGAAGCACTTGAAAAAAGAATGGTCCAGATATTTCATGGTATACGGTTGTTTCTTCCTCGCAACTTTGATGAGTTCCACATAATTGTGCGGTGTGTATATTGGTCGATTGCGAAGGGCACGTTCGATTGTGGAATGGACGGTGTCTACCTCCATCTGAGTGTTTCCTTTTACAAGATACTTTTGGTGAATAACTATGTTTTTCTCACCGGCTACTTTTAGCAAACAGTTAGAAGGTTTCGCATTTCTGTTCTGGTTATTGCACCCGTCACTAAATATGGATATTTCATCAACATAATCTGGCATGCTCATTATGTAGTCCCTCAGACAAGATCCGTACGTATCCGCACACAGATCTCGCTCACCTTCGTGAAAGAAGTAACAACACGCGTCTTTCGATATCGCATCGTACACAGTGTAATTGTGACAGGCAAGTTTTGTCTTGTAGTAGATGGCACTCGCCTTTAGTAATGGGGTTAACAGAACAGATTGTTTATCAACTTCCAAGACGCGAAAGTTTTGGTTTGAAACGGCGAGTTCCTTGTCGACGTTCTTCTCAACCCGTGCTCTCTCTTTCTCAGAAATGTGCGTGGCGTATGTTACCTTGTCGATGTTACCTGCCTTGAAAGAAACACACGTATCACACTGATCCTTTTTTGGTCGAAACAAGGACAAGTTTAGGTCGTGGAACAATGGAGGTTTCCACAGAGACCACGCCCACAGCGGTAGCACCGCCCACTAATAATAAGACTTTATTCATATATATATTGTCTGTTACGTGTGAACACATCAGCACTTGAACTGGCTGAAACAATCATGTATATGATTTGTGCAAATTTTGATCTTTTAAACATTTCAAACAAAATTAATTTAAATTCAGTTTTTTTTTATTAATTTTTTTTTTAGATTGAACTCTGATCTGCTGTTGAACAAAAAAATAAATCTCTTTTTTTTAATTAAAATTTTGTGTAAATAAATTTTGTTTAATTGTTTCTAAGTTTTTAATTTTCTATTTAGATTTATATTGAAACTTTAAAAAATTTGTTTCATTTAAATTTAATTTGTTTTTGTTTTCTAATTTAATTTTTAAATTTAAAATTTTCTTTTTAGATTTTTAGATTGAAACTTCTTATTAAAAAATATAAAAAAAATTGAAAAACAAATTCAATAAAAATTAAATTTGTTAAAAAATTTTAATTAAAAGAATACGGCCGTTATAACATCTTTCGTGGTACCCCGAGGCACCACACCAAATTTCGTTGAAATCGGTCAAAGGCTCTGGAAGAAAAATCGTGAACAGACCAGAACAGACAGACAGATCCCTGAACTCTTAAATATATCTAAACCAGAGAACACACATACATTTTGCCATTAAATGTGAAAATTATGACAAGTGTCATGCTAAGTGAAAAACATTGTTATAATCATGGATAAATTTATAACATCATGGCGCAAATATAAATCTCAGTATATTATGATTTGACAACAAAAAAGTTGTTTGAATATAGCCAATTTAACACTGAATGTATGCATGGATATCAAAATTAGGGTGCAGAAAGATGGCAGCAGAATTTTCACTGCAGCCATTGGCCGGCTCAGTCCCTGATTGGTCGAAAATATCCGCTAATAAATATTTGATTGACAGCTGTGGAAAGGTCCATTTCATGAACAGTTTTCTTCCAGCAGGGGATTTTCCTTGGGATTTGAGTTCGTCTGTGTACGAAGAGTATAAGTCACTGAAACTTTGGAATATTGGGTCCAGGTATTGTTTCGTCGTCGACGCCCGACAGTAATGTTATTCCATCTTCACCAAGGAATTTAAAAAGGCAGTGGCCTCGGCCACAGTGTCGGACTCTGTCACAGTTCTCGTTGACTTCGGACTAACTGGTAATCCCTCTCCATATTGTTCCAACCAGGGATACAGCGTTCGTTCTCCGATGGCAAGCGTCGCCAAGAAGAATGGGTTGCAGATACGCAACCTTTCGTCTCCTTTTCGGAAGTAATAGGAGTATGTCACCTTTCGTCTACTGCCAATGGTCCTGTCTGGCTGGCTGGCGATAGCATGGTTAGCGACAAATATTTTTTTCTCGCCCCATGACATATTACTCCAAAACTTATCAAAAATAGCCTGCCGGTTAGCATCATTGAATTCGTGGCATTGTTTATTGTTTCTACATGAAGCTTTACATTTCACAGAGCGCATTGTCTTCCCTTCTTTGACGACTTTAGTATTGGTGTGCTTTTTCACGGATGTGTATGCTTGCCCCATCATTCGTTTCGTTGTATTTACGGTTTTCTGCCATGTGTGAGGTGCGGGTATTCTATTACGCTTCCTTTTACCGTTGGTCTCCAGGATGTGTGTATCCGCTTGATCAACAAAAATTATTGTACTTGATGCTGGCAGAGTATTCGGTAATGAAAGGGGAGGAGTATCATTGGTCGCAATGTTCGCCGTATGGACAGTTGGTGCATGAACTGTTGAAGCATGCACATGAGGTAGGGCATGCTGTGAGATTGTATCCGTCGTATCGTCGTCATCGACGAATATGAGTTTTTTACGTGGTGGGGAAGGGTGCCAATCTGGATCACGAGCGTCGTCATCAAAGTCGTCCTCATGCGACGGGGAGATTGGAACTTCAGCTTCAGTGTGAATCTCTGGTCTGACATCCGTCTTGTAACTCGCACATATGATTAAATTCTTTCGATGGGGTCTTGGTGATACTTGACCCTTGTATTCGATACGACACATGTGTCTTGGTAGGCTGGATGCTATGATCATTGGTCGATCGAGCCAGTCCAACCAGATTCCGTCTTCTGGAATAGTAATTAGCATCCATTTTTACACCCCTGATGGAATTTGTGCTCGACAAGTTTCTTATCGTTGTAATTTAACACCACATATCGCGGGGTGTCGGTATAGAGCTTGTAATACACTTGTTCGATGAATTGGAAGGACGCGAACTGGGTGTCTCCTCTCTGTCGCGAAATATGCGTATTCTAAATGTTCATGGGTTTTTTAATTTTTTAATTGGCGCCCGTAGCCATCTGGATGACATTTCGATGTGTACCTAAAATATATTAACAATAATTGCTGGTCGGCAAATGAGTAATAACATATATCATCAATAAATAGAGTATCTCCAAAGAGTCCTCATATTATATAATGAGGATCTCCAACGAGTCCACAGTGTATATAAAATTTACAAATTGTGTACATTTTATATAAACTGGGGACGAATTATTTTAGTACATGATCGAAAACTGCTTTAAATTGCATAAAATGTGCCCATTACTCTAACCTTAAACGCAGCGGTGTCTATATGAAATGAAACGTTTGGTGGTTGGTCAGGGCGAATATTGTCGATTAATGAACATATGTTATACGATAAAGCATGATATTTTAAGCATGATATATTCTAATTAACTAGTTTACACAAATTACCATCAGAGGGAAATTAATGTTTTCATCTTATTACACAATATTGCGGTCACAAATTAATGGTTGCTAGGGTATACAAATAAGGTACTAATTCCTGTTACATAACGTGTTGTTTTACAAAATTGGTTCATTTAACGGATATATTGGCAATCGTAATCATATATACACACATGAAATGACTGATTATGTATGAATAAACGTCTAATAAACACACGACTGGTATTATTAGTATCACCATTGGCTCAAATGAGGGCGTATTTGATTGTCATTCTCAATGTGGCAGTCAAAGTCTTATTGTATATTATTCATTAACTTTACATTTTGATCTATGGTTACGTCATCTGTTGCAAAAAGCATTTGTTGGGATTTATTGGTACCAGTGGGTAACCACATAAGAGCATACAACGTGTAGAAATCAGATAAACATCATAGCGATCGTATATGACAAACATGACCAACCTTGCTGACATTAGATCAGGCGGATACACCAGAAACCCAATTTATATGACTCAAAATAATATTATGCTAACAACCTATGTATCCTGTTAATTGAACATCATAAGACTACATGAACAGCACCAACACGTCCACCAACTGGAAGTTATTTGTGTTATACCATTAAAGATGACATTCAGTTGATCGTTGATTTGCGTTTTCATGATCGTGTCGTGACAGTTTGCCCTCTGTTGTCAGCATCAATGCTCTAATCAGAACAATTTTTATACGTTCTGATAGTGTGTTCTAATATCTTCAAAATGACTCATAAATCATTAATATCCAATTTGAATAAGATAATATGTATGTCAATACCATTTCCACTACCCATAACGATCGGGCGTATATGGGGCGCCATCCCTTCAAATATTCGTTTTCGGAGATATCTCCTTGGATCCAAGCAGATATCTGCTCGCATTATGGAGATATCTCCTCGGTTTCAAGGAGATATTTTCTTGGAATATTGAGATATCTCCTCGGAAATATTTTCAAGGAGATATCTCCATAATGCGAGCAGATATCTGCTTGGATCCAAGGAGATATCTCCTTGGGTCCAAGCAGATATCTGCTCGCATTATGGAGATATCTGCTTGAAAAATATTTCAAGGAGATATCTCCATATTCCGAGCATGATATCTGCTTGGATGTATTTCGATCATAGATATATGTACTGTGGAGATATCATTAATATTTCATGGCCGCGGTTTTCCAAGGATATATCTCCATAATCCAAGCAGATATCTGCTTGGAATATTTTCAAGGAGATATCTGCTTGGAATATGGAGATATCTCCCTGGGTCCAAGGAGATATCTCGTTGAAAACTATTTCAAGGAGATATCTCCATAATCCGAGCAGATATCTGCTTGGATCCAAGGAGATATCTCCATAATCCGAGCAGATATCTGCTTGGATTATGGAGATATCTCCTCGGTTTCAAGGAGATGTCTCGTTGGAAATATTTCAAGCGATATCTCGTAGTTGCGAGGAGATATCTCCTAGGATCCAAAGAGATATCTCCATAATCTAAGCAGATATCTCCTTTGGGTCCAAGGAGATATCTCCATAATGGACCATATTCCAAGCAGATATCTGCTAGGAATTGCAATTCCAAGGAGATATCTCCTCGAAACCGAGGAGATATCTCCGAATTACGAGGAGATATCTCCGAAAACGAATATTTGCAGGGATGGCGCCCCATAGGCGTAAACATAAAATTTAACAGATATTTCGTGAACGGTATAATGTTATATTAGGCTATATACAAATAATAAATATGTTGAATAGTGGGGTGCTGGAGCATGGGAGCATGGGAACACGTTCAACCTGGTCCGCCATGACTGGCTATGAAAGCTATAAACTGAAAATATGAGAATTATTGATCTAAATGAATATATACATAAACACGTACAATTGGACAATTAGGCTGGATTTGTTAATGGTGGTGTATATATACACATGTTGGGCTTACAATCATGATTAATACTCACAGATTTTAAGTTCTAGTCGTGGGATTGGTCGCTTTCAAACGATGCTTGGTCGCTTTCAAATGATGGGACGTAATTCCGAAATGACGTATAACACCATGCGGTCAACAAATATAGTTCAGAAATGTCGTATAACTTATACGACATTTCGGAAGCACAAAAAAATGCATAATAAGAACACGTCATAAAAAAATTCTAGGAGGGGCTTTCTAGCCAGGATTGAATTTTTCCCGCTGTAATCGATGACGTAGAATCCGATTCTGCAATAAAAATATTTCGCGCCAAAATGACAAAAAATCGCAGTATACGACATTTCCGAAGCACACCGACGTACGGCGCTATCGCTATGTGACGTGCCTCCATATAATAACTACGTCCAAAGCAGAGCGATGGCAAGGTTTATAGTCCGGGGACCAATCAAGCTGCCAGTCTGTGTGACGACGTCACATGACGTTAGCGTTCAAACAGCACAGCTAATTCGTCTCTCTTTTATCTTTGGGCACCATGGAACACGAAAATGCGTTAAAAACTAATTTTCCATTTCTGCGGCACCGACTTAAGGACAAGGTTATAACACACAGTGGAAAAATGCAATATGCATTCATGCACGCAGTTGACGCAGATCGAGCTATAAGATGGCGACATATTTTTTGCCAGTCGCATGCATGTATCTAAATGCGATTTCATATTTATTGAAGTGATCACACCAACTTCAGATAATAGTTCTTGTATTTTAATCTCAACAGGTACCCGGGCCCGTGCAGCCGGACGACGCTCTCGGTGAGTAAATATGGAGGAGTAGATTGTAGGGCGGCAAACTTCGAACTTGAGTTGCTATAGACATATTATTGGCGCGAAACAGCTGGCGATATTTATCCTATATGGAACGCTGGCGACCACACGAACAGACAACCGGTAGCTCGTAGCGACCCAAGTATGAAGTTTTTGTTCCGTTTTACAATCTAAACCTCCAGAGAACCTATATATACAATTTAAGGGTGAACTAGTTCACAGTTGGCGCGTTTATCATTTTAAGGCAACACATTCGTTGCCAGTTTCATACACAACTTTTAAGTATACACACAACCACACATGTTGGTAGGATTTAATGACGCTGGATACCCTGTGCTGTTACATATATTGTTCAAATTCCTACACACATAACAGCACGCAGCAATCGCATGTACCCGATCGATTTGAAGTGACGTAGTTGTTCATAGCTTTTTTTATGAAGTGTCGACTTCAGTTATTACCCGATGAACGCCGGAAGTGTTATTGTAACCGTATCGCGATTTGTACGGATTCTTATGGAAGCTATAATTGTGTGAAGGCAGAAGATGTGTGATTATTTAAGATCCCGAAGGGATTCACACGAACTTTGTTTAAAAGCACGGGCGGTGCTCGTTACAGAAATATTCATATGTGTTCAAATCGCCATCAACAGAAGGAATATTAAAATATACATAGTTTTGTTCATATGCCAAACATAATCAGCGCATAAATAGTATATATTGTCGTCAAGGCGCACGGTGGTGTACGTAAACAAGAGCCTGCTGGTGTTATAGAAGTTGTGCTTCTGTTTACATAACACAGCACAATTCTATTGGTTAATCACACAACAATGATATAAACGCTCTTTATTATTTCCATATCAGAAAAACAGTAACGAATAACGTATATTTACCATAACCAGATCAAAACAAAAACATACTGTTTATGCCATATTTCTGATTGGTATATGAACTGAGTCTGTCTATATTTTACTATTATTTCTGTTGATGGTGGTTTTGACGGATGTGAATATTTTAGCCGCTCGTATCTTTAATTACTCTGTCGATCAAAACCAATGACCCCAATCGATCTGCCAGCCATTCATTATAATCGTATACTAGTACACTTTGATAGATCATAAATAACATGAACAACTTTTCAAAACAACCAATGTAAGTAACATATTGTCAAATTCCAACACATTCTCCCAATAACAAAACGCAGCGAGCCCGTGCACACGATCGGCTTGAATGACGTATGGGTTTCCTATGTTCATCAACTGATACATGAAGAGTCGACCTCAGTTGTTGGTTTATTAACATCGCAAACGTTCATGTGCCGTATGACGAAATATACTGATTCCGTATGCCGTATGCATGCCGTATTCATTTATATAAAAACCAGGTTTAGCCACATGTACGTGTAACTTATAACGCGTGTTATGCTGTGGGAAATATATAGACATGCAGTTGGCAGGAACAGTAAAACAGAATGGATACATAACTTCTGAACAATTTAGGCAATATATGAAAACCAAACGTCACACTGGCCGTATTATAAGGGTCGACACGACCATAATAGCAATGCCTGTAGTTAATCTCCTATGTTTTGCAAAGAGTAGTGGCTAATGCATTTTTTTTTTAAATAAAGTACAAGGGACAGAAATCGAGAAATCTGAAGCGCGCGTGGAATGTCCATATGCCAACTGTCTTGTAGCATGCAGACATTTTATGGGGTGTATCCTAGGCGGTGCTGGGGTGACCGTCGCACATCGGGGGAATTTATGCGACCATCATTTTCTTATGTGAAAATTACACTATAGTTTTCGAATTCAGAGGGTGCCGAGCCGAAATATGTGACAAAATATAACGTTTCACTGTTTCATATACAATATACCGAAAAAATGACATATTTTCAGAGGTTAACAGTCATTCGCCAACTGGTTAACAGGGCATCAAAATCGGAAAGATTGTAAACATATTTGCAAATTATGGAACGAATGTAGACACTTAATAAGATTCAACATCGTTTTGCTGCTTTCGTTTTAATTTGGTTACTTCATGGTAAAGAATGTAACGAGGCGCGTCTAAAATGCATGGCGATTCAGATATAGCGTCGTGTGTCAACTCTGTACAAACATAATATGTCTGCCATATTCTTCCAAGTTATATACTTTTGGAAAGAGTAGGATATTCCCTATATAAAGATGTTCCTACTTATAGTATATCTCTCCAAGTATTGACATAATAGACAAAAACTTAACCCTCGCCCAATTTCACAAATAACCACATAGATGCATTCATGCAGTTTGTGTCCAACAAATAGATTGACAACGCACAGTTTACCTGTTGTGGCTGTCCCAATAATTAATTGTTTATCAAAGGAATTTATAAATGACATGGGTATATATAAATGAAAACTGGACGAATTGTATTAAAGGTACGAGAGGCCATGGCGGTGGGCATGCTGTGAAAATATTTCCACCGGTCAAAAACCGCCACAAAGAAAGAATATTAAAATGTAGACAGACTTTGTCCGCATACAAATAAGAAATACCGGTCAAAAACCGCCACAAACAGAAAGAATATTAAAATGTAGACAGACTTTGTCCGCATACAAATAAGAAATATCGCATAAACAGTATGTTATTGTCATATGTTTGACCATTGTTATGTAAACAAAAGCATAAAAAGTTACTTTCCTGGTGTTTGTTTATATTATGATGGTAACATAAAGAGCGTTCGCTGTTGCTGAATTCCTGATATTGAACTAATAAAGAGCGTTTATATCATTTGTGTGTGATTATCCAGTAACACGGTGCTGTCTTCTGCAACACAATCAGGCTCTTGCTTAGGTAAAATATAGTAGGTATTTATGATAGCACGCTGTTTAAGCGATGGCCATGGCATATATGAACGAAACTGTATGCGTTTTAATGTTTTTCTGTTTACGGTGATGGGAACAAATATGAATATTTTCGACAACTAAGGCCTCCCGTACCTTTAATATTGGGACTAAATTAAAATTATAAGAAATGACACTTATTTCGATTTAAAGACACGAGTGGTGTTCGTTGCAGAAATATTCATATTTGTTCAAATCGCCATTAAAGGTACGGTTGGCCTTGGCGGTGGGTATCCTGTGAAAATATTTACACCCGTCAAAAACCGCCACAAACAGAAAGAACAACAAAATGTAGACAGACTTTGTCCGTATACAAATAAGAAATATCGCTTAAACAGTATGTTATTGTCATATCTTTGACCATTGTTATGTAAACA